>NTHP01000178.1:1546677-1588728 GCA_003416845.1 Oplegnathus fasciatus
AAAACCTCCACGAACCCCCACCCCTCGCCTCCTTCACGTGCACACACCCACCTGCTCATCGTGAAACTGAAAGGAACAAATGACATAAAAACGACGACGAGGAAGCGGAGCAACTGTTGAAAAATCACGTCACAGGAGTCCTGTCGTTACTTTAAAGATTGTGTGTTCTCCTTCGCAGCTCCGGAGCTTGGTTATACTCTCACTCCCCCCTCCCCCCACCCACCCACCCACCGAACCACGCTTACAAGTGATTGTGGTGATATGGCGACCACTATGCGAAAGGAGATAGACTTCACTGAGAGGACATTTCTTTGTTTTCTTTATTTCGCCCATCCAGCGAGACGAATGACTTTGATGACTTTCGTTATTTTAATGTTATTTGCTATAGTTTTAACTTCTGGGTTTGGTAAGGGTTTGGTTTGATGGCAGATGGATGTTACTGGTTAGCATTTTATTTCCCTGTCAAGTCTGTCATGTTTTGTTTTGTTCATTTGTTTCTTGGCTTGTTGTATCTCTGCCCATAGCTGAGCATGTTTTTCTTTGCTAATGTCCAAATCAGCAATCAGGGACGGGTGAAGAGCGGAGGGGAAAGGGAGTTTATTGTAGTTACAAATATGTAGCAGCATCTTGCTTTTTTTTTCTTTTTTTTTAAAGTGGCAAAGGATGGGATTGCAGTAGTGTGGGATTGTATTCCTGATATTGTTTTCCGTTTTTTAATCTTTTTTCTTTCTTATGAATTTTCTTTATTCCCCCCTTCTGGTACTTTTCAGCACCCGAAAAGCATTGAAAGCAGCACCTAGTATTTGTTTGACTTAAATGGATATATATATATACATACATATATATATATATATATATATATATATATATATAAACATATAAATATATAGATATATAAATATTTGTAGTGTTTGGCTAAATGCGATTGTGGCTGGTCCCATTTTGCAGCCGTACCATAAGTGAAAAAGACATGAAAAGGAGCAGAAATAGTTTCTAGACTGGGGAACCTGAAATCAGTGTCCACATGTCATAAAGCATTAGGACAGACTGTATTATTCCATTGTCTAGTAATGAAACAATAAGAGACACAACTACATATGAAAATATATACACATACTATGATTACATATCCATAAATACTATGAAAATGTTCGTAGTACGTAGATATTGGAACATGGAATCTATATATATATATTTGCTGTCATGCACATATGTATATATGCATATGACTGTGTGTATATATGCATTGTGTGTGTGTGTGTGGTCACGCATTACACAGTGGCATACTTGAACAATGCTACTTCGTTTGCACTTTGCAGAGGCCTTTGGTTCATCTCAGTTTAGAGGCAAAAAGTTTATTCGCTCCCGTCTGTTTTTTAATGGCCTTCTCACAGATGAACGACAGATTGTTGGAGACGGAAAGAAAGTTTGAGCTGGACGGTTTTGAGGGTTTCGTCGTCTCGGTTAAGACTGTGTGTGTTTAGCAGCCGTCTGTTAGATACTTCTAGATAATTTGGTTTGATTTTATTTAAATTGTATCGACAAATTCTGCTTTTCCTCTCAGTTTTTGCTTGATTTTTAACTCTTTTTTTGGGGGGGGGAGAGAAAAGTGTAGTTTCCGATTCTTTGCTGCTATCATAGAAATCCCGCCATTTCTTCCCGCTCTTGTAGGTCTTTTGCACTTTATGGTTATCCGTCTCTTTCTCTCTCAGAGCGTATGAATTGTCTCTTTGTGGACAGCGTCTGTGATTTGCCTCTAAGCCGTATGAATCTTGTGCCTCTTCAAAACATGAACGGCCTCCCCTCTTTTTTTTCTGTTGTGCAGTGCATAACTCCGAAAACCGTCATGTGAACCGATGTGTCTTCCCCCCTTCTGGTTCAAAGTGGCCCTCAAAATAACTTTCTTCACCAAAATACTCATAGAGCCCTTCCCTGTTTTTCTTTTGACAACAGAGACTTGGTATACATACACGCATATATTTTCTATGTTAAGATTTAGAGGTGCAAAAACAGATGGATATTCAGTATATTATTTCTCAGAGTAAAGCATAGAGGGAGAGGTTTGGAATATGCGGGATGCCCAGGGCTTGATGTTTGACTTTTTATTCGAAGGATAAAAAAGATGGCAGCAGGTCGAGGTGGGGCAGGGTGGGATGGGAGAGATTTAAAAATCAGCAGTGATTGATTACTTTGCCGGCAAGGTCAGTCAGATCACACGACCTTTTATCCTAAAAACGATGACAATGCAAACCCTTAATAGTTAGCAGTGATACCTACTTGAAAATATAAAGACATAAACAGCTGAGATATTGGCCCGTGTTACAGTTTTTGTACATAAAGTAACATATTTAAGGTTTTATACGTATTTCTACTGGGTTAGTTGTTTTACTTCCCCAACTTGAAGCACTTTTGTTCACTGTACCTCTGGCTGTGTGTGTGTGTGTGTGTGTGTGTGCGTACGTGCGTGCGTGCATGCATGTGTATTAGCCCACATGCATGCCTGCACACGAAAGTGAATGTTTAGTTTCTTTTCCTCAGACTGTTTTATTTCTCTTTTTTCCTCTCTTTGGTTTGGAAGTGTTTTTATTTGTCCTTGTTGTTTTTTTCTTTCGCAGCTGTTTGGTTTCACTGTCTCTCCCGGTGATCTGTGAGGTCGAGAGCCAGGTTAGTTTGTTTGGAAGTGATTTATCCCTGTTTTGTTTGGTTTTTCTGTTAGCTTGTTTATTTAGCTTGTGTGGTGAGAGCCCGTTAGAGGGCCGGTGTTTAGGTCTCTGCTGAGCCATGTAGACGTTGAGGGCGAGCTGGAATCTCCCACCATGTCGCAGGGAGAGCCTTTACCAAGACCCTTTCGCCACCACAGTCAGTGTCTCCTGTATAGAGGGCTTTCAGGTGATGAAACGCACCCGCTGGCGGCCATATTGGAGGTCCTTAGCTTTTGGCCACGCTGGCTGTGAATATCTGATTGTATTTCTTGAGAACCCATTCATTTTTGTGCTGGTTTTGACAGAAACTTAACCATTACGTTCCCTGATCTATTTGATTTGATTTATTGTTTTGATAATGTTAGCTTGTTAGCTACCTGAGCTTAGTCACTACATCCCAGATCTGGGGATGCATCCTTTGAAGTTTGCATTAAGCATTCAGTGTCCCACAGTCCACTGCACACCTGTTGTTTAAAGAGCAACTCCACAGCAGCTAAAAGTCTTGTTTTTGCTGACACCCGGTGGTTCAACTTCTCACCTGGCTGCAGTGATGTAGAAGTGTACTCCAGGGTGTGTCAGTACATCACTGTTGGGTGTGGTCAGAGTTGCAGCTGACTTGAAACTTTCAACCAGAAAGGGCACTGAAACGAAACTTTTCAGCCTGGTGTTATGTTACTCTTGGTGCATTCAAGTGGTCTTCGTCAACGCGTAAAGTCAGGAAATATGACATGACCTCATTAATATTTGTGCTCCTGTGGTGATCAGTGCTAGTCAACTGGCTACATTTCATAAACTGCAGTATCACTGTACTTAAGTTGAGTTTACTACTTGGTATTCACCACTTTGTCAGCCATTTCCTGGTGATAAACTTGAAAACTACTGAGACTGAAAGTTCGATCATATCACATGATCTTCCTCAGCAAATGGAGTTTCCCAGTAGTGGATCGGAAGATGTTCAAATTTCCATTTTTTCTGCACACTCGGAGGATTGGAAATGTGAACATTTACAGCTCTATGGCAACTGGGCAACTCCATCTGCTGAGGAAAATAGTGTGATACTGTTGAAAGCTCCAGAACAGCTACCAAATGGACCTTGTGGTGCAATTATTGTTTTAATTTCCAGTTGACTTTAGGAGTAGACAAGGAGTGCCTGAATGCACCATTGGTTTTATGTCTGTAAGGCTACACTGTCTCAGTTGGGTCAGTCTGGCCTTTAGTTCCTGTGAAGGACACATTGTCAAGGGCTGCATCCTTCGAAGGTTGCAGCTCCTGAATTGGGATGCAGCTTTTATCTGGTCAGCCAGACTTCACTGTCCAATATATATGGCTGAAAACGTCAAAACCCAATTGTTTGTTTAGTTTAACTTGGTGAACTTTTTCCAAACCGGCAGAGCAAAGAGAATGGCACTGGTAGCTAAATTTGGAAACAAAAAAAATCAACCTTACCAGACCATTCATGTCTGCTTAAATCGTTACTGAATGGACCTACAGTAGTCCGACTTTCCCCTTGTTAACTGTTACATGCACACGGCCAGTTTCTCCAAAGGACCTCCAAGATGGCACCAGCAGTGGTTGCTGGGAGACCCAACTGCAGAGCCTCTATACTCTCCCTTCAATCAGTCAGTCTAAGTTGAACCAACAAAAAGCAGTTGCCAGTGTCACCGCCGGTGTGTACCAAATAAGAACCAGGTTCTATCGAATGCATCAGTGTCATGTGTCAGTGGGCAGGAAGGAAGCCCCAGGGATCAGTGTCTCCTGGAGATTCAACTGCTATACCAAAATTAAAGAGGAGAAATCCTGTCACTTATGACATTGTCTTTCTGTAGAATGTTTTGATTCTCTGAACTTAACAGCGTCAAAGCAGCCTGGATGAAAAATGTAGATATTTGCTGCTGAAAACTGTTTACTTTTTATTGTTGTTTTGTTTTACTGTGACACTGGCTACTGCCTTTTTGAGCTCTGTTACTGTCTAAAACGTACCTGAAAGGTTGTTGATCAAAGGCAAGATGGGTATACAGGGGAAAAGACTGTACAAGTTCTTTTCTAAGGACTGTTAAACTACAGTTTAAGGTCTAAAGCATGTTGTATTTATAATGGCTATATGTCGTGCCTGTTTTATTATTATTTTTTTCCTAAATTTAAAAACAAAAATATTATATGCTTTTTATTTGACTACATTGCTTTGCATTCTGTCTTAGTAAAGCCATGTCACATGTCTGTTTTCACTCTAATGTAAACTATCAGATATCACAATAAATTTTCAATGGCATTACGTTGTGGATCGTGTGAAGTTGTCATTCATTTTTAGGATACGGCTAACGGCTTTGCAAAGGCATTGGAAAGTGAACCATAAATCTTTATCTAAAGACATATTATACTTACATTTCATGTTCGGAGGAATCTTATTTTGAAATACATACATGATGTTTCTGTTTTTTGCCTCATTTTTAAACATCTGCCTGCGATGCAGATAAAGAGAAATAGAAGAATTGGTCACAAGTCTGAAGATGGGTACCTCCATTTTGTTTCCTTCCTTGTCTTCTCACATGTTACATACTTTACTCAAAAGATTAGCAGTATCATGAGACAGCTAATAAATCTGAAATATTTTATGCCAGTTCCCAAACAGCAGAATTTGCCTCTAAGAGCTTATAGGGCCATAAATTATATGCTTTTGAGATATCAGGTTTTTCAGTAAATTGATATATACCCTATATCTCACAAACGACATATTTTTGCACATTTTCTAAAGAATTTGCAAACATGTTTAAAAAGATTAAATATCTTTAGATCATTCTGAAGATTATGCAACCATTCTAGTACTAAGGTTTTTTTATTTACTTTGTATTTCTAATAGTTTTAGATACTTATTAATGTATTTAACTAGCTATTATAGTAACATAGTTTAACTGATTTCGTGTGGTAACTTGTGTATTATGTATATAAAGAGGAATTTGTTTTGCAAAGGTCTTATATTACTGTGGTTTACAAGCCAAATATGAATGCCTTAAAAAAATAAAACACTTGCCTTGGTGCCATTGGACACTGGTTATAAACTTTGAGAGCCATAAATCATGCGGAAAGCCACAAGAACATTACATATAATGAAATTAAAACAAGGACATCAGCATGTTGCAGGAACACAGCTGAAAAGGGAACTTGTCTGCAGTGGTTGTGATATGTGTGAAAAGATGATGAAATTAACTTTGACAGTTACCCACAGAGGCTGAACTTGTGATTAAATATTATAGGCCTGGCAGAAAATATGTCAGAAAATGCCCTTTAAATGTAAAACAATTACTGAAGCATGAAATCCACTGGTTTCCCTACTGATGTGTGAGTCTCAGATAGAAAGTGGACAGAGTGTCAGACTGTCAGGTAATTAGTTTAAAACTGAGAGCTGCAGAGTTTTCCACTGATGGTGTCTGTTTTTTTTTTTTGATGGTCAGCTGTAGTGTGGTTCATCAACTACAGCCAGTTGTTTTGGATTAATGTTAAAAATAATGGTTTGATGCCTACATTTTCATTTTTAAAATACAGGCTGGGGCTAGGCATCATTAAAAAAAATGCCAATAAAATACCTGAGGTTTGGTACCAATGCCAATACATTTTTTTTGCAATACCTTAATTCAGGAAATATAAGCATGTTCTAATACTTTTTTTTAAATAACACCATATGCCAAATATACTCCATTCATCAGTGTTAAATAAATATAGTCTGAAGTTAGAGACTTCTTATGATTTAGATCAAGAAATATCTGAAGAAAAACCCAATAGTCTGCTAAATATTCATTGCCAACTTTTTAATCCAAATATAGACTCTCAATGCTAAAGACACATTTCAGTTAAAGATATTAAGATTTGATACAAACCACTAGATTTCTGTCATTCTAAGATTTTTATTTATCAAATTTGTTGTCCAAGGAAATGTGTAGTAATTACAACAAAATGTCACTGAAGCTACGTTAATCGTTTCATTGCTCAAGACTGTCTCTAAGTTCCAGTCCAACTAAAAATTGTTTTACATGCCAGCTCCTACAGAAACAATGTTCTCAACATGTGGTGACGCCCTGTGATTCTCATCTTGCCTCTCAAATAAAAAATAAATCAGTCTGCATTGGTTCCTCAGCTTTGTTGTTCATATGTGCTGTACCTCAGGGCTGAATTGTTGGGTTCTTTTTCACATATCATTTAACTATTATTCAACTCTATGCGGATGACACTCAAGTGTTTCTCTCACTTTAACTTTGCTGTAGTGGAAGATAATGCATCTCTGTTACACTGATTAAAATGGACCGGACATCCCAAAACATATCTAATAAATTTAGACATCCTTGTTTTTGGTCATCATCAAATTAAGTCTACATTCTCAGTCTTAGATGAACAAGTACCCAAAAATATCACTTAAGTAAACATCTTCAAATAACCTAGACAAAGCTGTTGAGGCAGAAAAGGGGAACTAATTAGCTTTTCTGCATTGTGCTAATATATTTCTTTGTGATTTCCTTGAAAACAAACAAGGGTTTAAGCCATTCAAAATGGGTGATACTGTTTATTTTACTTCTTTGCCATTATGTAATTTGTAAAGATTATTATTACTAAGAGCCAAATAAATACTTTTTCTGCTGTTTGAAATGTATACCCATATTTGCTCTCTGTATAACAAAGTTCCTTATTGTATAACAAAGTTCTTATTGATAAGATAACTAATGACATTTGTCTATAAAGCTCCTCACAATTTCTCCTGAGAATTTGGAAAGAAGTTTACACTCTACAATTAAAAACTAACTCTTGGGTATTTTATCCAGTATATTTTAGACTGAATATATTTAAATGTGATTACTTTTAGGACAACAAATAAATCAATCAATATTTCCCCACCAGATATTTATTCCTGCAGCATAGAGAAGGCTTTGAAACAGCCCTTATACCATCATGTTAGGGAATAAGTTGCGGTATCCAGTATGTTCACAATAACCCTGGCAGTAGTGGATTCGGGTTCAACACAGATTTTAAATGGAATGAACTGCAAACAGCTCTTTTTAAGCTTTATCATCTGATGTTTGTTTGATGTTTCTAGGAAATTGTTTTTATTGTTTCTCTTTGTTGCTTAATGGTTGCTTGTCTGATTTAATACATGTTTCTTGTATGTTGGATGTGTTGTGTTTTTGTTCTCACATATTTCTTGAAAGAGAAATCTTGATGTCTTGATAGAATAAAGTCACTAACTACTGTTTGTTCATGCTAAACAGTATAAGTTAGGAACTGGTGTTAAATGGTGAAATAAATACATATATACAGTGAGGCTTTTATCTCACCTGTTTTATCTCACTGGTTAATGATTCTGTATTTAGATGGGTGAGAATGGCACACAGCCCAAAAATCAAACAGAGAACTTCCTCTTTAAAAAACTGATCTTAAAAGCCTTTGTGCTTCCCTCAGTGTCCCTAATATGGTCAGTTATGATGTACTGATCTGCAGCGTCAAAGGCAGTGCGCTGACTCTATAAAACAGTTTATAAACCATGTTTTTAATTGTAAACAGCAAGTAAAGAGACTGTCATGTGCAGTGTAATAAAGATAGTATATTGCATGCATAAGGAAACAAGTCTGATGGTACTATAACGTCTATAATACAGATAAACCAGGACTGGAACATGAGATTAAACTGAACATTAACCAATAACTTCATATTTGTATCTCACTTGAAGAGTGTGAAGGCCTGAGGTGATGACTTCTCAGTCTGCTCTCATTCTGTTTAACCTGCAGTTGCTGTAAGTTGAGAGAAAGGTTGAATCTTCTGTATTATGAGAAGAACTTTTCACTGTTTATGTGAGGTGTGTGTGGAATAAAGAAGCTGGATGGCCTTAGGGGTTAGCAAGTTCACAAATTTTAGAATAAATTGAAAACAGAAATAGAAATGCAAATAAAAACCATAAATATTCCATTAGCTTTTGCAAGATGGAGTTTAAAAAGACTTCTTGCCCAAAAGAAGTCATACTTATTACGTTTTCAGGATAGTTCTTAAATTCTTGTTCATGGTTACCTGTTGTTTTCATCATTTCCTTTGGCTTGTTTATCTTTCCATCCTCAGTCTCCTGCTCGCTTTGACAGGTGACCAGCTTCACACCTGCCACACTGCCAGCCTGAGGTCATTGACAGAAACAGAAACACAGAAACTGATCTTAAATGTGAGCAACTGGCAAAAACAGATTTTGGTGTGTGATGGACAAAGAAAATCTAAATTGAAGTCTTGGCTCCACTGATTTCCAAACTACAAATGTACTGCACACCAGACAGTCTTATAGATGATGGATTAGCGCAAAAGATTGGCACAATGTTTGTCAGGCATTGTCAAGTGACTTGATTTTCCAAAGAGCATTTTTCACTGCTGTGAGCATCACAAACTCAGGGTGTGGCAGAAAACTCAGCAGCAAATATCTCAAAACCTGTGAAAATAAAAGTCTGCATTGCTAGATGCCACTAAGGACATGTGACACTATATGTTCTTTGGTGATTTGGGTGCACTGACCTTTTAAAAAGGTGTCACTGTAACTAAGCTCTGCAGCTGTTCTCATGACTGATTTATGTTCTCATGGCTGCAAACATGTACAGCTCTGAACCTAAATGTGATAAATGTGAACCTATCTGTCATTTTGCTGACAGATTATCAGACCTGCCGCAGCACAGCTAATTAGACACGAATCATTTGAAAAGTACAGACTTTGTTGTATGGACTGGAGTTGCTATGGCAGTACATACTTAGATGATTCTTCCCTGCACAGTGCTTTCTATCCGTCTCCTTACTTGTGATTCGGATGCCCACACAGCCTCGTGTTTTGATGTCCTTGAGGTGACTGGCTTGTCTTCAAGCACAAAGCAGCCTGTCAGCCTCTAATTTATCTCACATCCCCTGTCTTGTTCTTAAAGCTGCAACATGCTACATTTTCACATGAATGTAATAAATTAACAGCATATTTTATTTCTTATCAGTCTCTGTTCTTCACTGTGACTCTGCGTGTACATACCTGTAGAAAATCAAAGGTTGGTTTGTTTCTCCTCAAGCTTATAACAAGAGTTTTACATGGTGGTAGATTTATAGTTTCAAACTGCAACTTCTCATACATGCAGAAGATTTTTTTTTTTCTAATTTAATGTGTGTTCATTTGTTCAGCTGTTTTCAGTGAAAAAGCTCTAAAAACACACTGTACACTACTTGCCCAGCATTTAATGGCAGACAGACACAGTTAGCAACTAGCTGGTGAAGAAATTGCAGCATTTAGCAGCTAAAGAACCAGATATTTTTCTCAGGAGTTGGTGGAGACCAAAATAGAGCTAAAGGAAGATTGAATGTCAAACTCGGGTCAGCTGAAACACCTAATCACCAAATTAATGCAAATGTTGCTCCGCATCTGCTGGATGTGTAGACAGGCAATGTTTGTATCTGAGGGATTGAAAATGGGCTTATATTATTTAAGTTAATACTGATATAATATAATACTACATCTAAAATTGGTAAAACCAATAAGCATCTGAGTACATACGTATATGGATGTTATATTGGGGGGTTGGGTGGCTTGGGATGACGCATTTGTGGTGTAAAAAAGTTTGGGAACCTCTAACGCCATATAAGCTGTATAAGATGATTATATGTCAGTGTTGTGTTTGGAATAAATAGAACAAAATGTATTAAAGGCTCAGAACAACAGCTTTCAGACAGGAAAGTTAGACAGTGACATTAGAAAAGGAGTTAAAAAGGAGTTCGTTGGATTGCAACAAAGCAGCATACTCACTGCCTGAGAAGACAAGACTGGCGGAAATAAAAGCCCTACATCAGGACATATTTGACAGTTCAAGGTTGAGGTTATATTTCATATATATTTTTATGTATTTGATTTTAAATGGAATTATTTTGGCAGTAATACTATTAATTTGCAAGCACTCTTTCATTTTGAATTTCAACCTTTGTGTGTTGTACAAAGTGTAAATAGTTTGCATAAATTATTTATGTATATATATATTTATGTATTGATCTTCTTGGTCACATGCTGAGTATACTTGATGAAGACGTGATGTTGAAATGTTGTAGCTGTACTAAATAAATCTTTTTTGGAGCATTTATTCAGCGTGCAGAATTGATATTGCGTCTTTAACAAAATATTACTCTCTGGACATTCATGCAGGTTATAGACGACTGAGAAACTGAGAATATTCCACTTGGTGGAAGCTTTTAACCGGAGCACCTCGTGCTACTTTTAGTGCATGCATATTTCAGATCAGCAGGCCCCAGTGTGAATTAAATCTAACCTTTACTTTGTGAGGACCATATCCTGTACGCACAGAGAGAGCGCGGGGAGGGGGGGGTAGCAATGTTGTTGGTGTTGTGATGGCTGCAGATAGACAGGATGTAGTGGTGTTGGCTGTTTATGTCGGCGCGTGTTATTCTCATGCTCACAGTCCTCATGTCTCCTGACCTACTTCTGTGCGACACTCGGCCACACAGTTCAAGCTCTTCCACAAGAGGTCTCTCCGTGTGGGGGGGGGTTTCACACTGGGAGGGGGGTGGTGTCATGGTCAGGCGTCCTGTGGTTGGATGACCATATCGTCTTTTTTCTTTTGTTCACACTCCATCAGCTTAGACAGGTCCTGTGTATGAGACAGGAAGGAGACAGATAAGGATAAACAGTAAGTGTTTGGGTGTGAGGGAAACAAGAAGGGTGAGAGGTAAACTGAGAAAGGGAGGGAGGATGGGCCTTTACTTACCAACTGGCCTTATTCAATTCATTTATACATCAAATTTGGCTGTTCTCTATTGCCAGATAATTTAAAACAGGAGTGACTGGCACTGGCTTTGTCATTCATGTTAGATGCCTCTCATACAACAACAACATAGTTTGGGGGTTTTTTAGTGCCTTTAAACAACTCATACGACAGCTCCAAAAACAGTTCATATGAGCGTTTTCTAATCTGATCTAGGGTTAAAGCCTGGTTAGGTTTAGGCAACGGAAACAACTTGGTTAGGGCTAGGCAGTGGTGGGGGAAGTATTCAGATCCTTTACTTAAGTAAAAGTACTAATACCACACTGCAAAAATACTCCGTTACAAGAAGTGAAAGTCCTGCATCGAAAATGTTACTTAAGTAAAAGTATGCAAGTATAATCAAGAAAATGTACTTACAATATTAAAAGTAAAATTACTAAATGCAGAAAAATGTCACTGTTATACTATTATATATTGTATTGGTTGAGGTGAAGCTCATTTTGAACTATTTTTTATCAGACTGCAACTAATGATTATCTGCCGATAATTTTCTTACATTAATCAATTGATTGTTTGGCTCTAATGACCACTAAATGCTGCTTCCAGTTAAACTCCGACTATATTGAAGTGATTGGGAGAAACCCCAGTATTCGCTTGTTAAAAATCCCTATTTCTGGATAGCTGATTTGACTTATTGGTGATGAAAATTGTTTTTTCTGTATTAAGACAATATTCAGGCTTAAAAAGGTGGAAGTTTTGTTCTCTAGAGTAACAGATGTCTCAGTCTGTTACATTTGCTAGGTTTCCATCCACATGTAGCGCAAATTTTAACTGAATTTCAAGAAAATAAGCAAANTTTACTTAAGTAAAAGTACTAATACCACACTGCAAAAATACTCCGTTACAAGAAGTGAAAGTCCTGCATCGAAAATGTTACTTAAGTAAAAGTATGCAAGTATAATCAAGAAAATGTATTTAAAATATTAAAAGTAAAATTACTAAATGCAGAAAAATGTCACTGTTATACTATTATATATTGTATTGGTTGAGGTGAAGCTCATTGTGAACTATTTTGTATCAGACTGCAACTAATGATTATCTGCTGATAATTTTCTTACATTAATCAATTGATTGTTTGGTTTGTAAAAATTGTGAAAATAGTGAGAATGCAGTCACAATTATCCAAAGTGACACCTTCACAATGTTTGTTTTGTTGAACCAACAGTGTAAACCTCAACATTATTAAAAATAAATTAAAATAATTAAAATAATTAGAAGGAAAAGCAGCAAATCCTCACATTTGTTAAGCTGGAACCTCGAAATGTTTTTGCATGAAAAATGACTTAAACTTAAACTTGTCAAAATAGTTGCAAATTAATTTTTTCGACTAATCGATTTATCAACTGATCGTTTCAGCTGTACTTGTATATACTGTTGGAAAGTTTAATTTATAATAAAACATCATATTTTATTTTTGTAAAGTAAGTAAAGTTGTCAGATAACTGTAGTGAAGTAAAAAGTACAATATTTCCCTCAGAAATGTAGTGGAGTAAAAGTAGAAAGTGGAATGAAAAGAAAATACTCAAGTTAAGTACAAGTACCTCAGATTTGTACTTAAGCACAGTACTTGCGTAAATGTACTTAGTTACATTCCACTACAGGGGTTAGGAAAAGACCACATTCAATGCTTAAAAAAGACTACTGGTGGTGTTGCTGGTGTCAAAGTCACACTCTTTGTACGTCGAACAATCCACCCTGACCTCCACCCATAAAGGTGTCTTCAGACTAAACACAGAGCGAATTTTAGAAGCAACATAACTGCATGTAAGTCAATATAAGTTTTTGTTTAAACTTGAGCGAAAATTTTTCCCTTACAGGTTGTAATGTACACAGGTGGGATAAGGAGAAAAACTAAAAGAGAATAACAAGCAACTGGAGTTCCTGTAAATTTTCAGATCAGTCAGAGTCTGAAACAAACACCCAGTCAGCACATATGTTGCTATCTAGCTACCGCTAACTGTCCAGAATGTACATCGACTGTTTGCTGTCAAATTCACATGAATACAGTGAGGCATAAAACGCTTTTGCTAAAACAGGATAATCACCTACAGAAGGACACTTATCAGGAAAGTGTAACCTTTTATTCAAGCATTTAAACACTTGAACAAACAATGCTGTCATTCTCTAGTAAAACTCAAACCAACAATATTTAAACAGCCTTACATGCAGTTCCTCTAATGACCACTAAATGCTGCTTCCAGTTAAACTCCGACTGTATTGAAGTGATTGGGAGAAACCCCAGTATTCTCTTGTTAAAAATCCCTATTTCCGGATAGCTGATTTGACTTATTGGTGATGGCTTAAAAAGGTGGAAGTTTTGTTCTCTAGAGTAACAGATGTCTCAGTCTGTTACATTTGCTAGGTTTCCATCCACATGTAGCGCAAATTTTAACTGAATTTCAAGAAAATAAGCAAATGAAAATGCAAATTCATGCGAGTTTCCATCCACTACCGTTATGCAGTTATTAGGAGTTGGTTTGCTGAGATAAACAGCTGGTTGCAGTAGAAGAGGGTGCAACAAGATGGCGTAAATAAATGAGTACCAGTCTAACCTCAAAGTGTAGAAAAACAATGTAGAAAACAAGATAGAAATATGACATTTGTGTTTGTTTCAGGTATAATTTGAGAACGTTACAGTCTCTCTTCTCTTCTCTGTTTCCATTGCATTTTGTCACATTTGGCTTTTATTGATACACCAACTTTTCCACCTCAGCAAAGTGTAAGAACTTTCTTGCGATATTTTGAGATTTTTACGAATTTTCAGCAAATTGTCCCACCTCACCTCCATCCTGCTTGCTTTTAATTTCCTGGTTCCGAGCAACTGACAAAATGCCTTTGAGTTATGAACAAACTTTCATAGATAATGCATGTTTTTTCAGTCTCCATTTGAACAAAGTTTCTGGTGCACACGAAAAACTATCCCGTGGGCACAAGAAAGTTTCCTGCGCTCACGAGAAACTCTTTCAGGTAGCTCCAGGTGATGGAGACGTTAGTTCCTCCGAGTTCAACACCCCTTGGGTCTAATTCTTTTAGAATAAACGAACGTCTTCTTTCCTGACATGTAATCCATTCTCATTGCATTTTGTGTACATGCATCTATAACCATGGAGTTGGCCAGATGTTTATAATTGTTCATAAATGAAAGTAATTACCCGATCAAAACTGGTGTATCCCTTGAGCCGAAACAGACTACAAGACTTCAAAATTCGTTTTAATTGACGTTCAGAGACAATTTAACGGTGATGACTTCCAAGCAAAACAATAATGTCCTTATAATGAAGTCCAAGGTTAAAATAAAGCTCAACTAACTCCTGTACTGTCATTTCCACACAGAAAAATAACAGGCCAAAATGCACTGGGTGGTCTCCTGTGCGTGCCGGATATCTTATCCTCTCCAGCTTTCTTATCTTATCCAGATATCTTATTTTATCCAGATATCTTATCTCATCCAGATATAACTTTCTCGTGAGCAAGGGAAACTTTCTCGTGCCCACGGGATAGTTTCTTGTGAGCACGGGAAAGTTATATATAGCTTCTGGTGCACACCAGATAGTTTTCCGTGCGTACCAGAAACTTCAAGATTTTTTTTTTGTCCATGTATCCTTAGGGGTTTCGTAGCACTTTGCACCTACTCAAAGTCTTTCAGGTAAAAAATCTTTCAGATTGTGTGTTGTGTGGAAAATTAGCCGGAGCAGCGACTGCCATCATGGATGACTGAGTTTCTATAGGTGTTGCTTTTTTTCTTAAACTTTATCAACTGAAAATC
Source organism: Oplegnathus fasciatus (assembly GCA_003416845.1). Taxonomy (NCBI): domain Eukaryota; kingdom Metazoa; phylum Chordata; class Actinopteri; order Centrarchiformes; family Oplegnathidae; genus Oplegnathus; species Oplegnathus fasciatus. The sequence continues at coordinate 1,561,965 of NTHP01000178.1, forward strand.
CAAAGAAAACTACCTGATGATGAACGGGTGATCTCTGGACGGTTCAGTGCAGAAACGTTATAGCAATACGCTAAGAACCAAAAACAAATTTTTGAGAAAGTTTTTAAGAGGAAAAAGAACGTCAAGATTACCAGCTAAAATTATTCATAAATGAATATAATTTCATCCTTGAGGTTTAAGAAGGCTGCTGGAAACCACTTACTGTAAAGCATGTACAGCTACAATATGTACCATGAATATTGTATGCTTTGATCATACAGAAAAGAAACATGCGAGACAAAGAAGGTCCACCAGTGAAAAATTATTCAGGCACAAGTACTTAATTTGACAGAACATAATTGCAGCTCTCGCATTTTGCACCCCCTCTGCGTGTGATATTAGCTCTCAAAGGATGTCAAGCCAATGACCCCCTTTGACTTGTTGCTGCCGCCACTTCATTATCTCCTCTGTCACTTTGTTTTTTTCACCCCTGTCCGTCACCTCCGTCCCTCCTGCGCTCACTCCCCCTCAGCTGGAAGTGGCTGCCCTGGGTTGCAGGCCTCGCAGCAGGCCCCCATGACTGGAAGCTTTAATGCTGCTGCTATTTCAAGCCCTCTGATGTCATCTGAAGGAGGGGCTGGCCCTCATCCCCGGAGCGGTGAGTCAGAGCCAGAGAGGGAGGGAGGGAGAAAGAGGGAGGGAGGAGAGGAGACTCAGTGAGGAAGAGGTACACAGCATCCAAACAACAATGGTGGCACAGTGTTTGTTCCCATGTTGTCACCTGGGGAATGGCAAAAGTGTACATGCTGTGGAAAACAGCAACACCAGCGACAACCAGCAACTACATACTGGTGTAACTGGGCTGATATTGGCCTTTTATCAATGAGTGGATATACTGTATATGCACCAGTCAGTTTTGTTGATTAAGCTTCCTCCCTGACCACAGCTACACAAAACAGTTTGTAAAGCTGCTTGAAATGTTATTTTCTTTCAGGTTTTATTTATTAATCTAGATGCATAGCAATATTTTGCCATATGTTAAATATTATATGAAATATATCAATAAATATCAATTTTTAAAAAAATTGTTATAAAACAATTCAGTTGTGACTTTAGATGTTTTAAATTGAGTTGTTTTCTGATATTTTTAAAATATTCTTTGGTATATTTGTTTATGTTTAAAATTTAGTTTTTTTCTGGCATTGTTGTATTTCATAGGCCACTAGGATCCTAAGAATTGCCCTTAGACTATTTTTAAGTACTTATTATTCAAAGTCATTACAACTAGTTGACATTATTATCTATCACTTATTTTATTCTTTGTTCTTATTCTATTTTACTCATTTTTTTACTACTACTTGAAGGAGCTAATGGTCATACATTTCACTATGATTATATCCAGTATGATTATATGTGACAATTAATCTAAACTTGAACTTGAATTTATATTAATTCTAAATTTAAACAAATAAAGTTTTTCCACCCTATTAATTTGTGATTTTTTTCATTTTTTAAAAAACATTTTAAAATAATTTTTGGTATATCTGGGATTTTTTACATTTTAAATACATTTTCTTTTCTAGTTTTTTTTATTTTTATGGTGTATAATTCTACATTTACTCAAAGATTTTACAGGAATATCATTCTGGGAAAGACACTGAAAACTTGTGTACTTTGGATCCTCAGATATCAGATAGATGAGTTTTGATGTCTACAGTACACAAAAAAATATCAGTACTGGCTTTCATACTGTAAACCGTCATAGGTTAACCCTTTTTTACAAACTACATCATAAAGACATAAACAGTTTCTGTCCACTTTGCAGGAAATCAAATTTCATTTCCAGGTATTTCTGTCCAATGAAACAAACGTCTTTGCTTTTGCATCAGCCTTCAAATAACATTTGGTGTTATCGTCATGGGCAGAAAAACAGACACAGGAACTGAAGGAGATGTTGTTTTTCTCCTGTCTCCCTGAGTGATGTCATCCCCATTCAGACTCTGCCTACACAAAGTCGTGGCAGCGCTCAGCATCCACTGTCGCCATGGCTACAGCACTGCATCTTCCACACTCCCCTCCGCCGAACCACCAGGCGCCACACAGGCCGGCCATTGGTCAGTGTGTCAGACTAACACGCACTTAGTCCAATGAGAGAGCAGATGAGTGATGTAATTGAAAGGACGGGACTGAAGCAGAGATGTGTATCCAAACGCAGAGTGTCGGAGATCTTCTGCTGACGCACCAACTTAACAAGGGAGGCTGTCACATTAGCAGTTATCTCTTTGAAAGAAACAGGTGAGGGCGGATGTCAGGGTCTGAGATGTTTTACAGCTGTCTGGAGCTGCTTCCAGTCCTCTTTTACTACTAATATAACCAATTAATCCAAGGCATCACAACAGGGGGCATTTCTGGGTGGGGTTTTGCACAGTGGCTCAAAATTTTACAGGACTGGGCTGGCCAAAGCTGTTTTAAGGCCCTGAGCAAGATCTGATAACTCTTCTACCCCCCTAAACAAATACGCACAGCACACTTGATGACAAAATCACTCAAAGGAAAGACAAAAGTACCAGGTTGAACTGAATAATACTGTATATGATCTGTGCAGTGTTAAAATCCAAATATAAAACATAATATTATTACTTAAAGCTGCTCTAATCAATATCTTTGCATCAAGAGTGGACGTGAAAGTGACTCGTAATGACACACGCGACTTTGCAGTTCCCCTCAGCTCTATAAAGCGTTTTAGTGTCTTTAAGCTCATTGTTTTGGTTTTCCGGCCCACAACTTTACAGTATGGTTCACTCTAAGCGCTCTCATCAACATTTCCAGCTGCAGGAAGCAGTTTTCAGTGAAAGAACTCATACAAACCCACTGTACACTACTAACCCAGCAGCAGATGGCAGACGGTCAATATAGCGACTAGCTGGTGAACATAATGAAACATTTAGCAGCTAAAGAGCCAGATATCTTTCTCAGGTGTTGGTGGAGACCAAAAACAGAGCTAAAAGGAAAGTTAACTTAATTTTGTAATGCTAATGTTGCTTTGTATCTGCTGTATGTGTAAATGAGCCACTGTTAGCTAATAAGTTCTTAAAATATTGTGTTTACAGTTTATTTCTGCTGCCCCCAACTGGCCAAAAAATGTGTTAATGCAGGTGTAAGGATATCTCTTGCCTTACAACCCCCAATATGGTTTAGCTCTTTGAAAATCTGTTTGATAATTTGTCATAATTCCAAAATTTGTTACCCTATCTTAAAATTTGGTATAGTCCTCCAATGTCTATAGTCTCTAGTCCCCAACCTGCATATAGATAATGACAACAATAATGAGCAACAAATCAAATGCCATCCACTGGCGATGTATACGAATGGTGGCAAAGGTGTCAGCAGCCAGACACCATCAGGTGGGAAAAAGTTTTTCATGATTTGGGTGAACAAACTTCCATTTGCTGCTTTCTTGTTTCTAAACTTTTTTTACTTTTCGATTACTATTTACTGCTGCAGCTGCCCAATTTTCCCGCAGTAATCATGACCATTTCGTTTGATCTCCTTGTGTCTGATGTGTGGAAAGGTCTGGTGAATTACGTTATAAGCATTCAGAGGCCATTTTGATTATTCCCTGCAGCTCCTTTCACAAAGAAAAGCCAGCAAAATATCATATTTGGAAAAGCAGCATTGTTGATTTCAAACCCTTTCATGTTGTCCCTTGAAAGCCATCAAATTGCCTGGATCGTCCCTTTCACACACAAAGCCAGCAGCTGCCTTTGTTACTTAGCAACACGAAAGAGTGTTGTTTACCGTTTCTGCTGTCTAGTAAAAGCAAAGTGGAATTCACCTGAAAGCGCACTGGAACAAACAACATAACGTAAACACAAATTCAAACTGCAGTTACAGTTCATTTAGGAGACGGGCCCCCAGTGAGGCTGCTTATGATTCAGTCCCACCTCTGAAACAGCTTGTTCCATCGGTGAAATGTGATGTGAAATTAGAAGACCTGCTTTGTTTTTTTTTTTACTGCAGCACAAAAGCATAAAAATGATTTAGAGACATCCTGGAAAGCCCAATCACAGATGCTCAAGTTTACAATGACTTCAGGAGACGGGTGCACCAGTTCTTCGCAAATTCAGATATAAGGACATTTTTAGTGTTGAAAGCTTGTTGATATTTGAACTCAACAGCCAAACAAATACACCCCTCCCTTCAGTGCTCCTTCAAACTCGCACGAGTAACTCACAGCATTAGTTTGTCCTGTGTAGGAGCACGAGTTGTGACATGTTACACCGAAGTGTTTAGTGGAAACGCGGCTAAAGCGTCGGTATTTGACGACCTGGGTTGGTGGCTCTACTCGAGCCGCTCCGTTTGTTTCCCGTTTACAGAGCCAGGGCTGTGTATGACTTTTTTTTTTCCAGCGCACCCACAGAACGGAAAGCTAGCGGACCGTGAGAAGATATTCTCTGAATTTGACAAAAAAGTGGAGTTGGATTAGAATCGTAGCTTACACCTCTAACGTAGAGTATTTGTCAGCAATTGTAACGTCCCCAGGGTTCGAGTTATAATCTAAAATAACTAACGTCAGGGGCGGAGAAGAATAAATAAATAATAGACTAACGGGAGTGCTTTCTGCGAGAGAGAGAGAGAGAGAGAGAGAGAGAGAGAGACACTTCACTGCTCATTACGTGGTAACAATTGTAACCAGTAGCCTAAATTGTCTGCGATATTGTAAGTTTCAATAACCTGAAATATGCCAACCGAGTGTTATCTGTAAGATTACGAAGTGGAGATGTACATATTACTAAATTAAAACTGGTTCCACCATGCATGCTAGTTCTTTTGTAGATATTAGTGTTACGCTTTGGAAAAGCTCCGTTTTCGGGGGAGGAAAAACGCTGTTTTAGTTTGGATTTCTCCATTTATGCCTACATACGTAGAGATTAGTTGACTAAATATTTGTACAAATATTAACTGTCAGTTGTAACTGACATGTAGCGAACTGAACTAATTGACAAAGCTGACGTTGGCTTGCTAATGCGTCCGTTAGGTTAGTGTAATCAGATATTTCCCACTCAAACTTAACTGTATGAACACTATTAACTCTGAAACACACACATACATTCTCCATATATGCACACATACATAGAGAATAGTTGTTACTAAATATTTACAAACTGTTAGGTGTAACTGTGAACTGACAAATCTAATGTTAGCTTGCTAGTAACATCAGGTAGGTGTTATCAGATATGGACCACTCATTCTAAACTGTATGAATATCTCTGAAATACACAGTTCTCCATGTGTGCATATAAACAAAACCAAGTTATATCTACATTTACAAACAATTTTTTTTAATTTGTCAATATATAATTTGGCCTCTTAACACGTTATGTTACAGCTTGTGGCGCTATCCCTTTCCTGAAAAGCACATCAGTTTTATCACTTGATATTTAACTGCATGTTAGCATAATTAATACAGCTGTTATTGTAATGAATCACAAAATGACATTCAGGTAAAAGCTCTAAATCGCTTTGAACTCCTTCATACGACTCAGTAGAGGTTTGTCACAAGCACATCCACAAACGAGTCTGTATAGGAGCTTTTCTGGTAGTGGAGAGTTTCTGTGGCTCACTTCAACATCCCTCTCTGGACTGTGTAACATCATAAATGTTTTAGATTAAAAAGCTACAGCTGGGATGTTGCTCAAATAAACCCTTTGCCCTTGCTGTGGTGCAGAGAGGAAGGGAGTGTTGAGAGTCACGGATTGCGTACTTTTCCAGGATGGGTGAATCATTTCCTTGTCTTAAAAAGTAACAAGTGATCTCTATTGCTTTCAGAACAGTTTCAATGAAATGGTTGCTGCATGTAAAATGGAGGGCTGCCCTGTGAAATGACAGCAGACAGACAGCTAATGGCCGTAATTTTGAAAAGGAGAGATATAAAAAAGGCCTGAACACTGGTGTCGACAGCAGGTCCCCCAGGGGATCGGTAAGACCGAAGGTTAGAGGTTTGTTTGGGCTCTGGAGGGGACATCTCTATGAAAACCAGGCATTTTTGGCCAAACAGCTGAGAGAAATTATGTTATTCACTGTTAAAGCCACTGTTTAAAGCTGGCAGTACAATCCAATTGAAAATAAATTTGGTGTCTAAGGCTATTTGAACTGCTATTCAATACGTGAAGGCAAGGTATCGAACCTTAATACTCATTCAGCACTAAAATGTGTATGCAGCACTAAGTATTGAGTACTGAAAATGTTCAACTACTAAATCTTTATATCAAATTATTGGTCAGATCCTTTAAAGGGGCTGTATGTAACAATTTACATGTATGTCTTTCTCAGTAACACCCTGTCGACTGATTTCTAGCGCTAACACTGTGCAACACTGGCTAACGTTAGCTCTATGATACTACTTCATATTTATACAGAATTTAGATGACGAACGTTGATGGAGCAGCTACAATGTTAGCATAGCCCTGATCCGAACTCCATTCAGAAAACAAGCATTTTAAAAGTTGTTTGCTTGTCGTATTGTGGACAGACCTGACAGAGCATGAATTCGGACTTTTTACAAATCGGCATCATGATGTAGTTATTTCGGCATCCTTTTGATCCATTTATTGCAATTAAATCACAGCAAAATCTGTTTGTTTTGGGACCATACCACTGTGGTAAGTGGAGTCCGCTAAGCTAACGTCAACAAACGACCGGCACACACCACAACACAGACTCACAACTCGACACTCGATTGATAAAGCTGGCTAGCAAGCTATCAACATTTTTTTTAAACAACTTTATTGAAAAGCAAGCTACCAACATGATGCCTGTCAATTTTGTATTGAACAAATGTAATTTTTGACCTGATGATGGCGCGAGAGAAAATGTCAGAGAATCGCCAATGTTATTAAAATTCATCCTGACGGGAACATGAGTGTGTGTACCAAATTTCATGGCAATCCATCCAATAGTTGTTTAGATATTTCATACTTCTACCATAGCTAAATAAATCCAGCCCTAAAACATAGTATACATGCATCAGGGCCAGTGCAACATGACAACATTTCACATGTCAGTATCATGACTGAGATTGAAAAAGGGTAATGATATTCCTAGAGCGTCTGAAATGTCTGAAAATCTGGAGGATGCTGAACTAGGCGAGGAGTAAGAAGCTGAATGCTCTACACAACACCCACTCTCTTCCCCTACAGTATCTCTGCTGATGTCTATTCTCAATGGTCGACTTCAAAAGGAGGCCTGGAAATAAAAAGTGAGAATGAGAGGGAGAGATGATGATGTGCACAGACTCACATTACAATTTTATGCACGTACGCCGAGAGATTTCTGGTCAATTTCTATTACAGTACTGAAGAGGAAGGGTGAGGACTTTACTTTATAAAGACTGTGTCCTCTACTTGGCCTCTTGTATGAGATAAAACTGGATGCAACCAGGACCAATGATTATAAGTGTCCCATATAACAACTGTGAATGTAATACCTAACAACTGCGTTTATTGTAGACAGCTGTTCCCGCCTATTAAAGTTAGCTTTTCTCTATTGAAGCTAAGTTATCTGGAGGGCAAATGCTAAACAATTTCCTGTTACAGTGAAAAACAGGATCTCCACATAGATTTTAATGGAATAGTTCGACGTTTTGGGTGAAATATGTTCATTCGCTTTCTGGCAGAGAGTCAGATGAGAAGATTGATACCACTCTCATATCAGTCTGTTAAATATAAGGCTACAACCAATAGCCGGTTAGCTTAGCTTAACGCAAAGACTGGAAAACACTGGTGTTACAGGGGGTTTTGTGTCGGATTATTTCTTGGTGGGACCAGTAACTTCCTGGAGTGAATTATTGGTTTTTGTACGGATTAAACAAACGAGATATAACACGTTAATTTGTGTGCTTTAGTGCTAGTAGGTGGATTTTGTAAACCCTTGGACAGAACCAGGCTAGGTTTCCATTCGTTATGCTATGCTAAGCTAAGCTAACCAAATGCTAACAGAATGGACATCGATCTTTTCATGCATCATTTCCCAAATTGTCAAACTATTCCTTTAAATTAAACTTCTTTACCTTGCAAACATACACATACGACTACGGCCAAAAGCGATAACTGACTTCTGGCAGAAATCCCAGATCCAGGGCTGATCTGTCCAATAAATGTCAACCAAATGTGTTCATAAGGTACTCAGACGTCCCACTAAATTATTACAAGTCTTCTAGTAAGGAGAATGAATGGATGCCTGAACAAGGACAAACCACAACAACCACATGTATCTGTGAAAATACACTAAAATCTGGTACTTGAAATGGCAGAAATCAAACAGCACTGCTTTCTGTGTATAAGATGACAAGAGTCCAGCGTTTATTACAGTAATTATTAAATTACAGTCATGAAGCTGCATGGAGCAGGACAGGAAGAACAAAAGGCTGTTTAAATGTTGTGAAATAATCACCCTAATATATATTAAATCACCAGTTATGCAAATTACGTCTTTAATCAATTAATGTCTTCTTTAGCAATAATTTTTCTGGCATTGGGTTTAGGTTGTATATAAACATTTCCTACTTAAAGGAAGGATTTAGTGGCATCTAGTGGTGAGGTTGCAGATTGCAACCAACTGAATACCCCTCCCCTCATCCCTCCCTTTCCAAGCGTGTAGGAGAACCTACGGTGGCTGCCACTTCAACGTAAAAAACGCGAAAGGCCCTCTCTAGAGCCAGTGTTTGGTTTGTCCATTCTGGGCTACTGTAGAAACATGGCAGTGCAAAATGGTGGGCTCCGTGGAAGAGGACCCGCTCCCAGTGTAGATATGAAGGGCTCATTCTAAACTAATGAAAACACGATTCTCAGTTTCAGGTAATTATACACTAATGTAAACATAATTATGAATATTATATTCAATTTCTGCCAATAGATACCCCTTAAATCCTACACGCTGCTCCTTTAAAAATGCCTTCAAATGTGACCGTGTTCAGGTGAAATTCAGTTCATTACATTTAAACATATTTTAAAAATTACAGCTACGTAGGTCTTCCCTACATGTCTCTCTAAAGGTGCATTACAGTAAGATAAATTTGGGTAAATTTGCATTTTTTAGAATCAAATTTGGTTTAATTTCACGATTGAGTCTCTGTGTGGGGTGAGTTTTAAGACTGGAAATAATTAAGCTTCCGTCAAACCTACGTTCATTTGTAGATCACATTTAGCTGTCAAATGCCTGTTTCATGGTGAACTATAATTTAAACTTGAGCAGTAAATTCGAGCGCTGCATAAATATAGATGTGGTCAGACATTGTTCTCTCAGGATTTTGCCCAGAATATATTTTGGAAGCTTGGATGTTTATTAACGAGTGTGGAAACTAGGTTAAAACTTGAAACGTGTTATAAAGTTAATCGATTCAGAAATTTTAAATAGCAACATTTCATTTTTGAACACTGTAGACGCTCAGAGCTCAGCAATGCAAGACTTTACTCTGCAGAAAGATGAAAACTCAGGACACATTCGGTTGGCAAATTTAAACCTCAAACAGATATACTAATACACAGCACAAGATCATAATGAAGAGACTTACCTGAAAATCACACTTTTGTCTTTCAGATCAATGAAAAGGAAGTGTGGCTTCCTCTTGGTTTCCAAACATGAGGAGGCTGAGAGACAAACTCATTTCCAAGTGGAGGAAATCAAAGCATCACACGAACAGCAAACTGAGCAAAACTCCATCAGCAGAGAGGACCAAGAGATGTGGTTGAAAGCTTTGGAAAAAGCTACTGGACCTTGAATTCAGATCAGGGCCCTAATCACCTATTTAACATTGGGGGGGGAGGGGGGGCATTTTCAATGTAAGCCTTCTGCAACCCAAACCTCCAGGGGGGTCGGAGGGGAATACCCCCCAGGAGAAATTTTTAGAAACTTAACATTAGAAACTTAATGAAGGCAGGAGTTATTGTAGGACGACGCTGAAGTTAGCTTCCGATTTGGCAGTTAAGGGGAAAGTTAAAGCAGCTCAATGGAACTTTTCATTTTGCGTTAATTTTGGCGGTCCCTGTGGACAAAGGCGGTAGTGTTTCACCTTAGGCTACATGTTCCCTCCGCTTCACTCCCCGCTGCAAGGAGACTACTTCGCCGGGAGGAGAGCGGGCGGCAGCTCCGAAGACAGACCTTCAGTTAGCGGCTGGAGCAACTCGAATTCAGCCAGAGAAAACCCCAGCGCCGTTTAGTCTGATGTCGCGGAAAAATCCGACCCGGTGGCAGGCATTAAGAATAACTATTAGAAACTAATAGAAGGAGCCAATCTTCTCTCTGTTGGTCTCGTTTGCTTATGTAGGTCATATAGAAGCATCATAACCAGTTAAAAACTCCATAGAGCTGGTTTAACAGCTAAACTTGACCATTTTGAAACAAAAATCCTAATGATTTAAGTAATGTTACACGGAAGGTTCAGCTGTTAAAATGATAAATGTTTAATGCAAATCCCCAAACTGTTTGGTCTTTTAAATGTAGATGTAGACATCATATTGCCAAGTAAACAAAGTGTAATATTTTATTGTAATCTGTCATGGTTTCCAAGAAGGTGCTTTTACCCCCCAAAGTGTGTTTTGATTACGCCCCTAATTCAGATATGTTCTGTCAAACTATTGTTTCCAAAGTCAAGAATTAACTTTCACATTTAAAATAGGTTGGTTGTTTTATTTGGCTCAACTTCACAAAAACCTCTAAAATACAACCAAAAAAACTGTCAATAAAAGCTAATTAAAAGCATTACAAACAGCATTATATTACAAGGCTGCTGTACTGGATTGCACTACATTCTACACTACAGGTATACCTAATAATCTGGTAACTCAGTACATTTCTCCCCATGCCTACATTAAGTACATTATGTGAGCAACTTACTGCCTAAAGTTACGGTTTGCTTGTCACTCCCCCGTCTCAAATCACCCATCTAATGCTTGTAAGAACCACAGACCTCAATTATTCATTCAATTAGTGACTTACAGCCTGCTGGAAGTCATTTTATGCCGCTGTGCTGACAGGACAGTTGGGAAAACAAATGGCTTTCCCATCACACTCAGTTTTAGCACTCCATGTGTGAAAAGGATAATCGTGTAGGTCTGGAAGTTGGGTTTTGGAGGGCACCAACTTCGTTTTCCACCTACTGTATTTACAAAAGCTTCATCTCGCTCAGGCAGGGGAGACACTGAGGACACTCGAGGGTGTATTCATTCAGGTAAAAGCCCAAAGCTTGGCAGCTGCTGCCAAGAGCACAGCTAAATAATGAGGCTCGAGTGGAGCAGCATTAGGGCGATAACCAAGCATCCAATAAATTATGTGTTATGTGACACAAGGGTGCTATCACCAATACCACCGTTTCACCAGCGCAACAGGGATCTTTTAAAAGGAACAATCCTACACAGGTTCATGCAATTACATGCTTGTTTTTGTGGATTCAACTCTCAGACCATGAAAGCTTCTATATTTGCTGTTCTGAACACCTGCTATTTTAGGTGTTCCTGGGAAGCATTTCTAGTGTGCAGAAAATTGTGTTTTCAAAGAAAAACAGGTTGTTTGAAAATGTACTTCATGTCCATGGTGGCAATTTTTTGATTTTTATGATCGTCAGAGCAAAAAAAAAAAAAAAGACTACAGACCAAGTGAAAAAGATATCTGCTGCTGCAGTTTCTGGTAAAACACCTCCACTTGGCAGAAGCCATCTTAGAAAAGGGGCTTTTGCTCAAATGGAAACCCCTATGTGCCTTGATTGAGAGATGTCTAATCCCAGATGTTTACCAGATACACCTGCATCATGTTCCGGTTGCGTCATGTCTCCGTTGCAGATCCAGTACCTTCCCGAAGAGCATTTCTAATGTAGTTTAGCGTTGTGTTCAATATGCTTGTAAAACACAAAAGTTGTTGGCAAAACAAGTCTTGAGTTTTGTTGTTTTTCTGTATGTAAAGACAAAATATTATTTTTAAGCAGGTGGAAAGTAACTGCATTTATGACTTCACAGGTGGATTTTATGACCGCAAACAAACTGCTATTTTATGCTCATGCTGTTGTCGGAGAACAGAAACAGAAATATGTCAATGAGAACGAATGAACTGCAAATTAGACTGTATTAAAAAAGTGAAGTGTGTTCACAAAGAGCAGGAGGGGAATGAATGGACGTTTAATCAGCTGAGACTCAGCAGAGTAACCAGACTGATGTTGGCTGGAACGTAGAAATAAGACGAATGAGAAAAGATTTAGCCGTTTTTCCTGTCATTTAGGTGTTTCAGTCGCGACGGAGATCTTCAAGAAAACAACCTGAAAACAGGACCTCGAAGCTTCAATGCATCCCTTCAGAAACCCACAGATGTCATCACAGACAGCAAGTTCCTGTTTTTCTACTGTCGTTGGTTTACTCTCAATGTTTTCTGGATCAAAGCTCTGTGAAAATGACAGCTTCATGTTGCAGAAACAATGGCAGTAAAACATTTTTAAATTACCCTCAAGGCAAAAAAATGGGTTGACAGGAACAAAAACTGCCATCACAGTGGATCTGAGTAGATTTTATAAAAAGGCATGATGCCAATTCATTACAGATGACTGATATTTAGATTTTTACAGACTTTTGTCCGCTTGTTAGGTTACGTTGTTAGCGTAAACTGCTGAGATCTGAAAACATTTTCAGGTAATGTTGTCACATTTTTTAAGCTCAGTGATGCTGAATGAGTTACGAATACAAACATTGAAAGAAATCTGCCTTTTGTGTTGGTGAAACAATCAAACCCTGAAGTGTTCCACAGTCGATTACAAAAAGGGTTTTGAAAAAGCACAACAGAATTTAAAAAAAACAAACAAAAAAAACTGTTCGAGGGTTTATGTTAGGTGAGGAGAATCAGAGTGTGTCCTAAAATAACCAGACCACCAGTGTGGACATAAAGTGACCAAGCTCGAGATTAATTTTTCATGTGTGGGCCACCTTGACTTTGATACAATCTATATACAATATAGCTTTCTGCGGAGCGCGGTGCTAAATGATAACGGAAATGTGACGAGCAAATCCATTAAAACACAGTCGAGCCAAAGCAGCCGACTCGGAGCTGAAACGGCTGCATGTCGTCATTCTTTACCAGAGAATGAACCCTGATATCCTGAAACCTCTCTTCACAGCCACCACAGTGTGGTGTTGGGAGTTAATCATGTTCACAAATACTGATTAGACCGTCCAGGACCAAACACTGATTAAACTGTCCAGGACCCAAAGATATCGATCAGATGGTTTTAGCCCTGTCTCGACTGTCTTGGATGATGAATATAAGATTAATTACTTCTTACACTGAGTTGTGTTTCCTCTTAATAAGTGTCGATATATTTATATTGCTTCTTCATCGCACCAAAACTGTGTCAATGCATCGTCTTAAAATCAACAATCACCGTGTCTTCGAAGGAATGCATAAAAGGGATTGTGACACTATCTTTGAAAAAAGTAACTTTAATTTCTGGTTTCACAAGACGACGACACTACTGACAGATAACAGACACAAGTATGAATGAAATTAATTTTGCTCGATCCAACCAAAAATACAGACTGGTAAATTAATGCGTCGGTGCTACCAGGAGCTGAAGTCTCCGAAGCTGGTTTTGCCTTTGGACTTCTTGGCCGCTGCTCCGCTGGTGGACGGCCCGCTTTCATCTTCAGCAGCCGGGCGTTTTCTGAGGGAGAAGAACAGAATCAGCTGTTTTTCCACAGATGTGTGCCTCTTGTTTCTCTGATCTATTCTTCCTTTCGCCTTCCCGCTCATAACTTTTCTCTTTGTAAATTGTGTTGCTTATGCCTTTGTATAATACAGTATGCAGGCCTTTCAGGTTTCTTCTTCTCTTACTGGAGGTGAAACTGTAGTCTGGCCATTTCTTTGCTTATTTCTTTGTGGTCTGACAAGGTCATAGATAAATTTGCATGAGACGTTGTTTCAAACAGGCTGCACAACAACAGTTTTCTCCTTCAATCAGACATCAACATGAACCCACATGAATGCAAAACTCTTCATGACTCTGACCTTTAGGTCTGCAACTAACATTTTTTTCATTACTGATGAATGTGCTGATTATTTTCCTGAATAATTAGTTTGTGTAGAAAATGTAAGAAACATAGTAAAAAAAAATGTCAATCACAGTTTCCCAGAGTCCACGGACCAACAGTCCGAAACCCAAACATATCAAGCTGACACTGATATAAAACTAAGAAAATCTGCAAATTCTCACATTGGAGGAGCTGGAACCACAGAATGGTTGGCATTTTTGCTTAAAAAGGGACTAAAACGATTAATCAATTATGAAAATATTTGCAGAATTAATTAATATAATCTTTTGCCCATCGACTAATCAATTGATAATCAATTACAGCCATCTTTCCCGAACTTTAACCCCACCAAACCTTCACTTTACCTCAACCATCTCATATGTTAACCAAAAAATATAATTATTAAGATTATATCTAAACTTAAAGCTGATAAATAACCAACAGTAGAACAGATACTGTATATTGTACATATTTTATATAATATTTTTTCATATCTTTATTGTCGATTTTTCTATTTTATTTACATTTCTTGGCTGTTGCAGTACTTTACATTTTACTTGCTTTATATTTTTATTCTCTTACTATGTTCATTGTCATGCACCAACACACCAAGGCAAATTCCTTGTATGTGTAAACCTACTTGGCAATAAACCAGATTCTGAAAGAATATCACAATTTTATCAAAATATTAGGCTAATATCTATTAAAATTAATACAATTTAAAGGACTGGACCTTTGTCGAGCCGGTCACAGCGCCTCTGCCCATAAATCTGGTGTGATACATAATTTCACCTCGCTTCACATTAATGTTAAATCAGCATTCGAACTGGAAAAACACTACATTTGTTCTGGAAATATATATTCACCTATCCACCAAAATCTGTCTTCAGCTTCTTATTTACTTCTGCTCTCTGCTGTTTGGTGCTGAGAGAGTAGCTTCACTCGGCTTGTTTGAGCTTGTTTGGTGTAAACAGCTGCCCACGGTTTTATATGGGAGGTTGGTGAGAGTGGCGAGATGCAATCAGTCAAATGTGTCAATGTGCAGTTGGAAAACTAAAGCAGTTCGCTGTAGGTGGCTAAAAGATGTGTAGATTAAATTTTTTTGATCATCAAATCCAAAAATATCGCTTGATACAGAGTTAGTCGGTGTTTTTTATAAATGTTTATAAAATGTTTAAAAGAAAAAAAATAATCTCATATCACAATTTAAACCCAGAATGAAGAGTTCAAGGTAATTTCACAGCCTGACATCTGATCTTCCACTGTATTATTTCAATCAGTAGATCATTTCTAATCATTTCTAATGCACAAAACATTTTAAAGCACAACACTCATTTCAGATAAACCTTGTTTATATCATCCTGTATTTCTCCATTAATCAGAACCATCCTGGAAATGTACAAATAAACAAGCATTTTCCCACTGAAAAGAACCCCAAAAAGACCATTAATGGCTGCTGAAACACTCCACACGTCACTTTTGTATTTAACTGTCTGGGGAAATGGACGGACTATTATTTGAGAACATTAGTACTGACATGCTCTGCATAAATCTAAATATGTGAACGTGATGTGATGGCAGGAGTAGGATAAGATGGGTAAAAGTCTGAAGATAAAATGTCATCAAAGAGAGAAAAAACATGAGCCTAATTATCTCTTAATATACACTTTAGCCAGCACATTTTCAGTTCAGTTAATGCACTTTCATTTTGGATAATGACAGTCATTTCAGTATCCCACACCCACAAATGCTTCAGGGTTATATATTGTGTAAAGTGTCTTAGATGTAACATCTTTACCCAAGGAGGGTTGGAAAAACTAATTCTACAAAAAACTAAAACAATGTTTTATTTGGCCTTCAGGAATTTAACAGGGCAAAGGGACGAGAATCTAATGTTTCTATCTCTGTATCATATTTGAGATTATTTTGAACATTAAACTTCACTGTCAACACAAATTAAACTAAAATGAAATATGTTGTAATATCACAAAATACAACACGATTTACCTGGACTCAGCGAAAATATGGTCTGGAGAATAAACCTGAATTATCCCCGCGGGGAAGAGGGCCAATCTTCTTCGTAATTGGCAATTTTGCACATTATGTTTCTACTCATTCTGTCGCTATGTAATCGTCATGTTTTATCATCCGTTCATTACTATCCTGTTTCTCGAGTCGCTAACATCAGATTGTGAGGGAAAAAAAACACAGTTTGTGTGGAGGCCAGGTTAACTTTTTAATCCAAGTTCTGCCTGGAGAGTGGAATAAATTGTCTTTAACCTCTTTTTGTGCATATGCAGCTTTTATATACGTCACAGCGATGCCTATGGATGAGTCACTGCTACAGCAGACGCAGAGGGAAGAGTTTGGTGAGTAGTAAATCAGTATGCATGTGTGTGTTCTTACATTGTGGCGGGGTTGATGTATTTCCCTACACCTGCTTTGAAGGTCTTTGGCGCCTGCTCCTCCTTGGCTTTCTTCAGGGCAATGCTGGTCTGCTGCCTCTCCTCCTCCTGCTTCTGCAGCTCCTTTTCTCGCTCTGCTGCAATCTGAAAAACACAAAATCGTATAAATCCCCACAGCTACTGCGCAATCCGTGTTTCAAATGCAGGCCCCAGGTGGACAAAAAGCCTTTTACACTGACCGTAGATTGCTTTCAGACATCGTTCAAGAGTTTGATGTATAGTGGCTTTACACACATGGACGTGCACACATAAATAATGTCACATTTTTTGTCTGTACTCTATCACTTTGGATCTAAAATCAAACAATGACCATAAAGGGAAAGTTCTGACCTCCAGCTTTAATTTTAGGATAACAGTTCATAGCCCTATATTGTCCTGATGCACTGTTAAAAAACTGGAGGGACTGTATATAAAAAGGGCCACAGTTCCTGGCGACATGATGATATAAACTGCTGGACAAAAATGTGTCAACTAGCAGAGATTTTTCTACCCAGGTATCTATGTATCTCTTGCTGTATTACATCTATGTGGCGAATGCTGGAAAATCAATCATCAACTTCTTTAAGGCAATATTGGATTTAGAGGATTTTTGCATCAATGTGATGAAGTTGTTTTGATTTAACAGCTTTTCTTTTTTCATTTTATTGAAGGCCCACCACCACTCAGAAATGTTTTCCTTATTAAATATTTACTTTACTTGAAAGTTTGAGCTTCGCTGTGCAGAATGATATACTATGTGCAGAGTTTGTTTTCACATTCATCTGCTGAAGGGGGAAGGTTTCTCTGTCCTCTGTCCTTAAATCTCAGTTGAAGTCGTGCGCGTACGAGCATGATTTGTGACATTACAACTAGTGTGGAAACTTGAAGCCTAATAAACTGAGAATGGGCTTTCAGTGAAGTGGGAGGCAACTTGTGTCCAGCAGCTAAACGTTTAAAAATGAAAAATACTTACATATTCATAGATTCTGGACTTTTCAATAAGGGAGAAGTAGATGTGATTTAAAAGAAATTAACAAGGACATTTTTGTGGAAAAGCATATCAGACACAAATTATTTTACGAAGCAGAGTCTTTTCATATGTCTTAAAACAATGTCTGGAGGGGATCTTAAATGAATTAACTCTGAAGGGTTTTTCGTTTAACATCAGTCACTGTTTCAATTCAAATGTGCTGCTGTGCAGAACCACAAAAATGAAAAATGTGTCACTGTCCAAATACTCACACTTTGCGCTGTACGTACACACTCTCGGTATTTGTAGAAATGTAACACTCAGCAGACGGGGCGTCTAGTGTGGATGTATGACTAAAAAGAACCTTGTAGCACTCTTTATATCATAAAGTTAGTACTGTTCATATGCAAACAGACGGAGATACAAACCTGAGCATCCGCCTCTTCGTACGGGTCCACGAACACGGTCGCAGTTATGATCTTGATCTCCGACTGTAAAACAAACAGAAAAAATCAGGATCCAAAAAGCATTTGGCTCACTCAAAGGAAAACTAAATATTATTTGTCCTTATGCTGGTCACCATTAAATGATCTGTAAATGATAAAATATGTAACATTAAGTTCTGCTATCATACACTATCAAATACCAGTCTCTAGAATATCTACTGTCTGAAATATCTAGAAATAAAATATCAAGATTCTGCATTTATTATGCTTTTGTAGCTTATTTGTTATTTAGAATAACACAACATGCCTGCCTTACAAATCCTGAATTTAGCCCCTTATTTCTAACTCATCTCTCCCCTGCTTTATTTCTTGTCGTGGCACCCGACCTTTAGATGATCCATGTAAGGGTCAAAATGACACTATGGTTGAGTCTTGTACTCCTCAGCTGCCATTAATGTTCGTGATCCAGGAACTTAAACTGATTCTACAGTTGCACTCTGTAATTTGCCTGGACAGGGGTGTCGGCTACATTTACAAGACTGTAAAATGAAACGTAATTTGACCCAAGAAAAACCTGTGGAGGGAAATTTCTCTGATTCCAGCGAGTGCACCCACACATTACGAAGTAAAATCAAATTATGTTTAAGCCAATCCAGACCTTAAACATCACTAACTCATACCTTCGGTTTGTCTGTTTTGGGATCGCTCTCCACATTCTCCATGGCTGTCAGTGTCTCAAATCCTCCAACAATCCTGCAAAAGAAAAAAAACATCCTTCATTTATTACAATGACAAGTCCTCTATACATCTAGGTAAAGCACGAGAGACCTGGGCTCCCCACACAGGTTGCAGATCGCTTTGATCTTCGACAGGGAAGATAAAAGTAAGAGCAGCATATCCCTCACAACAAAATAAATAATATATTATTAACATATCCTATGTAAAGAATGATGTGCTCAATCATGACAAGAAGGCTGTAGTGTGGTTTTGAGGAGTAGGATGAAACTAAGACCTGTGACACCATCCATCCTGCTGAAGTGCCCTCGTTTTTGTTTTCATATAATAAGTATATAATTTAGTGGCTGAGGGAGCGGCAGACCTCATTATATTCAGACTACAGTGAACATGAGTTGCTGCTAAATGCAAATGTTTATAGTCTTTGTTATCAGCACGTTGGCCTTATGGTGTAAACACAGTAGGAAAAAAAACAACCGCTGAGGATGCAGAGTCTGTCAAATGCTGAGGGCCGAGAGGCGATCTGTTAGCGACTCCCCTGGTGCAGAGCACTTTAAGAAGTTGCTCTCTCTTTGCTCTTTAAACTGCAAAGTCTTTATCCAGCTGCTCCGGTGGGGGCCTCCTGTTACCATGTGTGGAGTGAGAAGACATGCACACACAGTACACCCAATAGCTAGCAGGGGGGGGTTGTCTCTCAGGCTACATGTGCTCAGCTTCCACATGTTCAGATTAACACAGGAGCTCCCACACTCAGTGACTCAATTACCTCTTAAAATAGTATTAATAGTAGGTTATCTATTAGAACAAAAGCACTAGGACTCATGCCACTGATCGCCCAATAAATTTGCTTCAAACAACACATTTTGTCTCAAGAACTCCCATCTCAAGCTTCTTCCTCACATTCACCTTATCACCTAAATGATCCGACAGTTTACAGATAAGATAAGATGTTCAAGCAGTTTCCAGATCAAGAAATAGCACAAATTTCTTTCATCACAGATCTAGTTAGAACAAAAGCAGCAATAATCCCACATAAATCACGCAACAACACTGTACTATAAAGTATTTCATGTTTAACTACCAACACAGCTGTTTTTCTGGTGTTAAACTGGGCAATAGGGGTCTGCAATATGGATACAAATCCTCTATAACAGTATTTGTAATTTCATATGATGATAAAGATTTATTGTAATATAATAAATATTCAGGAAAATCATTTGAGAAATTGTTGCTGGATAAAATAACAGGGCAGGGATGTCTGTTTTGGCTAATCCAGTGAATGAAGTACCTGTCAAATCAAAAAATTCTAAAAGAAAAACCAAACCAATATTGCCATAAAGCGGTCCTGCTCTTTGTTTTGCAGGATTACTTATAATGTCCTATTACAGCCAGGAATGTTAGAGATAGCTACCACAGTATAAACAGTTTGGCATATCCTATATCTTCTCACGGTAGTAATCATATCGCCCACCATTACTGGACAAGGTTAACCCATTGTGCTTTTTGAAAAATTGCAGGGAAAAGTCAGCCGGCGAATGTAAAGCATCACATCTACCCTTTGAAGGTGTTCTGAGAGGATTAACATGTCGGCCCAGCCAAAGAGATAAACAGTCATTCAACTGCAAAATAATACGTACAAAAATAAATCAGCCTGTATGAGAATTAAGAAAGCTCTTTATATGTGGTGTCCTTATTTTTTGATTCATTGCTGTTCACCAGCAGTGCTGTCACTTGAGATGAATAGAAAAAAGAAAGCCAACAGATAAGACCAAGGAAAGGTCAAGTCATGTAGGAGGAGGACTGTGAAAACCGAAAATCAGATATTTGAACCCATGTTGCAGGTTCCATGTGTGAAAAGGGACCCGGGAGTATTTTTGGCTGTTTATAAAGTGGGATGGACTAAACTTTTTGTCAAAATACATTCTGTGGAGCGCCCTGGAGGCCCGGGTGCGAAGGCGTTGAGCGTGAACTGCAACGTCCCTGGTTCGAGTCCGACTGGGGACCTTTGTTGCATGTCGTTCCCAACTCTCCCTTCATTTCTTGTCAGCTCTCTACTGTCAGTTCTCTCATAAAAGCATGAAACGCCCACCAAAAAAGATTCTGTAGACAGGCAGAATATAAGGGGGGGAATACAGGGGCAGTGTAGATTATCAAAAGGTAGAAAATACACCAAAAAAACGCTGAAACGATTAACAAATTCTCTGTTTTATATCATTCTGAATTAATATCTTCGGGTTATATACTGTTGGTTGGACAAAAAAATACATTTTATAGACTAAATGTTTAGTTGCACTGGGTGAGTTCGTTAGTTCAGTTATTAGAACAAAATAATTGATCAATAATGACAATGAAGCAGCCTTAAAGCTTAAAGAAATGGCAACAGAAGATCCTCTCCAAGACCCCTGGTCCTGACAGAGTATTTAAACTTATCGAGCGACAGTCGAACTACCTCACTGTGGCCACATCTTATAAACCACACCAAAAACTCGACAAGAAGAGTCCAGTCTGATTTGCATTTCAGAAAAGGTTTCCTCTATAAAAGAGTGCACATTATGTATAGATCAGGTTAAGTGGACCGACACCACCAGTCCCATTAAATGTGCAAAGACTGCAGTCTGGAAAGGATAAAAAGCTGGACGCGAGGTTAAAGCAGAAGCTTTTTAAGTGTGTTGACCATGTGAAGAATCAGTCAGTTGAAAGCAGTCTGAATATTTTTAGACAACAGCCACAGCTTTCTCCAAAAAAGACAGCCATTTAAGATCATGCTCAGTTCAGCAGAGGGAGAGAGAGCCATCAGTTTAGATTCAGCATCTACTAAATTTTTCACTGCTCTTGGCCAAGAGTCAGACTGGAAGTCACAATACTGTTTGTGCTGTCTGGAACTCCAAAAGAACCAAACACGTATTAAAGGATAATATGAGCGGGTGAGAAAGAGAGACAGAGAGTGAGGCGAAGACAGAGAAAAAAGGAGATGTGGTGATGACCAACTGTTTGCATAAATGGCATTGAGCATTAAGCAAGAGTCTGTAAAAAACAAAAATAGAAGGTTTACCTTCCAAATACTGAGTGCTTCCTGTCGAGGTAAGTGCACGACCGGAACGTGATGAAGCTGGGAGAAAACAAAAACAACATTACATTAGCATAAAACATAAAGAAAATATAAGGTTCAGTAAATAATTGTGGGAGAAGTACTGGAAACAAACAAGAAATCTAAAATGGAGCCTTGCCTTCACAGTAGGTGCAGAATTTACTACTTTAATTTGACTAAATGCACAGAATACCCTTCACTTCAAAAACAATGATCAGCAGCATATTTATAGGTTTTATGGGAACATTTTAAGTGTTTATAAAAGTACAGTATTTAACAATTTTACTTCTCCTTTTAAAACATTTAATATTAGTACAACAGTGTTCATTCATTATCCGTT
Organism: Oplegnathus fasciatus; assembly: GCA_003416845.1. Classification (NCBI taxonomy): domain Eukaryota; kingdom Metazoa; phylum Chordata; class Actinopteri; order Centrarchiformes; family Oplegnathidae; genus Oplegnathus; species Oplegnathus fasciatus. The sequence goes on from NTHP01000178.1 coordinate 1,584,030, forward strand.
TATGCCAGCATCACAGGAGGACTTCAACTACATCAATAAACAGTTATAAATGCTAAATATGGGAGTTAAAATAAAGGATTACTAAGGACAAAATTAGCTTAAAAAGCAAATAAAAGAGCTCTGATGACAGTTTCAGTATTAGTCTACCAAACCTCTCCTTCATGGATAAGATTAGTTCAAACTGATGATTTTGTAATGACAAATTTGCCAAAATACTTACTAAATAAGTAAAAGCCATAATGCATAAAATGCTTGTCTGTGCATTCAATATTTGGCATTTTATTCTGACAGCAATGAATTTTCCTTGTCTTATTCACCTGTGGGGCCTCAGCAAACAAATCAAAAGAAGGAGGAGACGGAAAAAAACAACATAATTCTCTGTTGACTGACTTTCTTGCACAGAGCGATTGTTCAAAGTTTAGGAAAGACTGCTTTTTAAAAACACTTCTTACAACTGGGACTTGTTGGTGTTCGGACCAGAGTTTGCCATGCTGAGAACCCCCCTGCCGGTATGGGACAGGTTGGGCCGAAACTCATCCTTGAAAGGTTTTCCCCAGAAGGATTCCCCTCCTGTGAACGGAGGAAGTGGGTGAGGGAGGAAGGACAGACACAAAGAGACAGAGAGACACACAGGGGAAGACAAGGAAAACATTTTGTCTGATCACTGCTGCAGGTAATACTGTTGACAGACATTTCAACATGCTCAGAAAAGTTATTTTGTCATGATCCATTATAGTAGTCACCCCCAACATTTGTCAAAATTTCAGCAGCGTCTTTGCTGCAAAGTGTTTATTGCTGTGGAGTTTTAGCACTTTTAGCACTTCTCTCCAATCTGCTGCCAAACAGCGAGTGTGGTGATGTGGCAAGATTTGCAGCAGCAGGCTTAAGGTGTTTGTGTAAGTGAAGCCTGAATATTTGTTCAGACTTAAGACATGTTTACATGTAACAAAAAGGAAAAGCACAGGCGTGATTAATAACATAATGATGGCTGCTTCCATTTTGGTGTGCACGTTTCAGGGCCCTGGTATTATGCATGCTGGCTTGGGCAAAAACTGTGTATTCCAAGTTAAACCATGTCTTAGCCTTATATAACAGATCTGACATGAAAAAACTGAAAAGACTGTCTTCATTAAAGGCACCCTGTGAAGTTTTTGACCACTAATGGCACTGTAGATCAATGTTTTGATGAGCAGGTCCCTGCTTTGTTTGCATCTCGTTGCTCTGCTCTACCAGCACGAATACAAGGACTCGTGTCAGGCCTCGAGGATACACACACACTGTGTTTTGGTGAGAAACACTGAATGTAAAAATAACTGAGTTTGTTTACAAGAAATCTCCACAGGGTACCTTTCATGTATGAACAAAAACATCCTTGTTAAGAAAAAGAGGAACTTTAAACAAACACTTCTCCCTCCATGAAAATCAATTCAGACATCTTCGGAGAAACTGACTGGGACGAAGGCCGTTTTTCTTTAAAGAAAGAAAATCATTATGTCAGCACTTTCAAGCAGAAGTTCACTGACAGTTCACAGTGTTAATCTGTCATTTAATTGCACCATCTGGGATTTAATGCATGTAAACAAAAATTAGTACACTTTGGGGAGTCCATATAGTGTTTAATTTTCAGCTCCACAATGCACGACGTTACATTTTTATATTGCAATAATAGTAAACCCATTAAGAATGTATTTTAGTTTGTATCAAAACAACACAAATTACTGGTGCTATCTACTATATATTATGACTGCAGCACTGGAGAAGCAGAAGTAAAGCACCGTGTATTTTCATAAGACGCAAAAGACCTGTTTGCCCTTGAACATGGAGCCATGTTGAGAGCCTTCAGCTGTGGATCATTATTCAGACTGACTTCATTATTAAGAATCATCATGATGAGGATACAGGAATACACACTGCAGGAGCTTATTGGCTCCCAACAGGGGGAGAGGATCTGTCGCCCCGAGGTGTGTTTCACTGTCCCGCCAGCTGGTGTACGTGCATGAAACAGTGTGCACATGTATAGGTACAGTATGTACTGTATGTGTGTGTTTATACTGGAGAGTAAATGCTACCCACCAATCAACTCTTCAGAGGCTTTGTGCAACCGTCAACTTCCCCTGGGTGACATTTTTGAATAATTTATCAACTCGCTGACATTTTACCTCCGTACGACTGGAACATAAATGAAGGGAGAGCCAGAGAGGAGGATGAGGAGAGAAATTTATTCTCACCAAGGAGTTAACCAATAAATCAAGCTCCATTCCTTCTGATGTTAATTTGAAAACTCCCTTAATCTACATCAACAGTACAAACTCAAACTTCGACCTACTGAACAGGCTGAACAGGAAAGAAAGCAGGAATATGAAAATATCCTCCACAGACTGACAGCTGTGAAGCATCTCCACTAATGAAAGCATTATTTAGGCATTTCAAAATACGTGAGCAATGTGCTTCCCGGTTCATATTTTGAACGTGTGTCTGGGATTTCATTTACAAGTCAATGTTTAAAACATTTCTTCCTCCAAAGCATCTGGTTCTGAAGGGTTTTAGATAAATGAGGCTCTTCTGAACTTGGGGAAAGTGTTAACGCTACAGTGAGCAGTTTGCCGGATGTGTCTCTTTCCAATTTATGTACAGGCAGTGAAAGAGAGAGATTCACTCAAAATGTGCGGGCAATCTTTGAAGGGATTTTCTTGACACTTAAATCTCAAAAGCCGAGTGTCGAGAAAGTATCACATCATGGTTCAATATCTTATTTTTCCATCACTACTTCCTACACAAAAACTGGAAAAATGTGAGCATGTATTTTGGGGACAAACAGTGTTTTTTTTTCCCCAGAGTTCCTGCATCTTCTCTTTATCTTCATCACTAAATGTGAGCAGACAAATTACCTCTCTTCAAAAAGCAGAATATCAAACAAAAGACAAAATTTATCACCCCTGCTTTCGTCTGACAAATTAAAAAAAAAGAAGATATTTCAACCGTGAGGAAGGAAAACAAACAAAATGACTGACATTAGTCCAAAGCTTCAAGGCAGCTGCCTGTGTAGAGTTATTGTTCTTATTGATGCACAAAATTACATGCTACTGCACAATTACTGCATGTTACAGGACTGTTAAACACTTAGGAGGAATCCATCTTTAAGAGCCAGTTAGAGGTCTGTTCATGAGTTGTGTGCACACGTTTTTCAGTCCAGGTGATGAGGAGAATTTTACCCACAGGCCAGGAATTCTGCACCTTCGTAAATCTGTCATGGTGGACGCATTTTACGTAGAGTTCAGAGACGCCCACAGACACAAAGCCCACTTTGTGCTGCAAACTCTCAGAGCAGCACAGACGACACGGAGGCAGGAAATTAACTGTATGGGGCCCCAGCAGCCAATTACACTGAGCTGCCTTTTAAACTGGCTTTTAAAAACAGGAAAATTACACCAAATGCTGGTTGATGGTTGTTCACCACACCCCCATTCTGTACCCTACACTCAGCCCTCTCCCATCAACATCAGCTCTCTGTCTTTGTGTGTCTTTGTGTGTGTGCGTGTCTTCTGTGCTCCCATGTGGCTTCACAGAGTATATTTAGTAACACTCTTGACTTGCGTCTTGAGTTGCAAGCAGTATTTACGCAAAGCTTCCAAAAAGGAACTATTAATAATTCAACAGAGCAGTGTTATGTAATTCAAAATGTGGTTTAAGTGCAGTGCTCATCTTACCTGTGCCGGTGCCCGTGGGGTCCCCCCCTTGAATCTGGAAACAAAAAAAACTCTGTTAGGTTTAGTTGACGTAAGCTGCTGCACATTGAAAGTCAAATACAGGCTTGTCCTGCGATTTCTGAAGACTTATAAAGGGAAAATGTCTAATTTCTGTAAAGTGGTCAAACGAGACTTTAAATTAACCTTTTAATATTTCCTTTTGTCACATATCCAACCTGGAGGCATGTTCCTTGTAAGCACTAGTAGCTTTCCACGATACAGGCCTCTATTGTTCATTGTTAGGGCTCAACTCCTATTAGTGTTTATATAGTCGAGCACAGCTCTGTGCATTTCTCTGGGCTTCTTGTTTAAAGATACACTCGTAGTTTTGATCACTAGTGCTGCTGTGGAGCACTGTTTTGATGAGTGGGTCCCTGTACTGTTAGTGTGCAAGAACGCACATGGATACCACGAGCAAAGGGCTGGCAAAATACTGATTCCTGACAACAGTACCTTCCACTTTTTGGTTTGAAATTGTCGGCCACATACAACAACACGGCTGAGGACGGCAGGATGACAGAACGAATGACAACAACGGCACCATTTTCACTGGACAAGTTAAGTCTTAATTTACTTCCTCATAGCACAAATACCCAAAACAGCTTATTTGGATTATTCCTTATAATATACTGTAGCTAGTTACACTGAATTAGGCATTTTCAACTAAAAACTGAGTCTGAAATAATGAGTAAATCACAGGAAAGGCTGCAGAAGATGGAAAATTACATAAACACTGAATTAAACCGATGTTCGTTTCAAAACATGCATAAAAAGGTTTGCCAAAGTTTCATGAGGTAGTAAAGAAATGCATTCAACACATTAACAGCATTTTTAAGTGGAAAACACACCACCGCCACGGCGCAGCAAGTGACGCGCGACTGCCGCCCCTAGCAGGGAGCAAGTGTGAAATAGTGAAAACTACAATGAAAAGCAAGCAACAAACTAGTAAAGAA
>NTHP01000178.1:1589199-1604608 GCA_003416845.1 Oplegnathus fasciatus
TTTGTTGCAGTGTGTTTTGGCCTTTAGTCCTTCAGGTCATACAGTTAAGTTTCAAATAGTTTACGGGTTAAATTAACTATATGAATGACAGTCTAGTCTTTGTTTCAGCAAACACTATCAAAACCTTTATGTTCCCTGACTGAATAGAGACAGCAGATTTACAGAATCTGCAAGGTTGCAGTGTAATGTTTAAAAGTCCTGGGTACCTTGGTGGACTCACGTGTGAAACACCTGCATCATATCGGTGTTGGCTTTTCACTGTTTGAGCCCGAGGGGCAGCAGCCTGGTGGGCCTCTCACGTGTCAAAGTAAAACTGTCAAATTCTTAGAAGTATCATCTCAGGATGTTTAGTATACTTGCACGGTCCTGATAAACTGCTCTAAGGGAAGTGAGGGCCACGATTCTGTTCCCATTAACGCACTGCTTTGAAAGTGTTTGTTGCTATGAAATTATTCTCTCCAAGGCCACCCTCCTCTCCTTTTCAGCTGTGGAGGATAAGTCGAAGGCGCAAGTGGCACAGTAATTATGGATAAACAATTCACAGCTTGCCACTGTGTATGAAAACCACGGGACAGAATGAAAAAGGTAAGGGTCCTCTTGAGACCAGATGTCCACTCTGAGCCACTTTAATTATGGGAGCGGCAGCTCTGAAATACACAGACAAGCAGCTGATCAGAGACCTGTCATTTCAAATTCTCAGTCTGGGTTAAGAAGCTTCAGTTGGAGAATGAGTAGGAAGAATTTGCTGTGTTTACTCATCTCTGAACAATGAAATATCTTATTATTCCAACAAAATAGGAGACAGTGAATGGCAGCATGGTTATTAATTCATTTATATTTTGGGTTAAAGCTAGTCAGTCAGTGAGCTACTTGCACTGAATGATGTGGTGGAAGATAAAGCTAAATCTAGTTAGTTGTCATTTTGTCATTTGTCAAAAATGTCAAAGTAAGGAGTATCTGAGTTGAGTTACACAGGGGGGAAAATAATGTTGATCTGAAAATAGATATTTGTGACGGTGGATGTTAAATTCATGATACTCACTGAGTGACTATTTCACCCATCTTTATTTAACATGTTACTGCCTTGACAACATAAAGGGCTGCTGTGAGAATTCGACCAGTGACATTTCCAGTAATAGGACAGTCCCTCTAGGCACTAAAGAAAAAAAAAAAATACAACCCATTCGCAAAATTGCTAAGATTAGATCTTTTTTATTTGCCAAGAACATGTTCAGAACATCTCACTTGGAGTTTGAAAATGTCTGTACTAACCCAATATAAGCTCTCCAAACTTCAGTTACTTCAGAACACTGCAGTCAGACTTTTTACAAGTTCCATCAGGAAGGTGCATGGGACCACAATTTTGGACAAACATAAACAATACAAATATTTCTTTATGCTACATACTACATACTTGTCCCTATACAAATAAACATTAAATAAATAAAATGTGTAAAAGTACACTGGTGGCTGTAGTGGAGGTAAGTAAACGCAGAAGAGCATTTTTTATCTGGACAAATTCCTTACCATGAAATTCCGGATGGACCTGTGGAAGACTGTCCCATCGTAGTAGCCTTTCTTACACAGACGGATGAAATTCTCTCCAGCTTTGGGAACCTGTAGGAACAAGCATGCAGAGATTGTTTATAAAAAAAACAAAAACAAACACCCACAATAAAACTTTACTGGCGTAATAATCATCATCATCATCATCATTAGCACAATTCAGTTTCCCAGTTTTCAACACAAGGAATGGGCTCTCCACAGCTGCTCTGTAAGCTTATTGTTACTGAAAGCTGTGGAGAGATATAAAATTAGTAAGTAGCACTGGGTACAGTACAGACACAGAGTGCTGTCAGAAATCCCAGCTGAGCTTCCTCAAAGTGCTGTGTTATGTGTGAAAATCAAACATCTGTGATAGGTGGAGACCTTTTGATAAACCCAGTAACATACCCGCACTCACACACTCATGTCAATACCGGTCTGATGTCACTTTACATTTAAAACAGCCAAGCCGGATGTCACCTAATATACATATAAGATACTATCCTTTCTGAATGGGACGTGTTTAAATCAACAACAAATGCGTGGTGTCATTCTATATGGTTATAATAGGTTTATGATATGTCAAAAACATAAATTGCTCTTTGTTCAGTGCTAATTCCACGAAGCAAAGTGACCTTTAACGCACACAGAGCAGACTAGACTGCCCACTGCCTGGGAAAACTCAACTGTCGTTGATATATATTTGAAAACGAATACAACTCTATAGCAATTAAACAGATCTTAGCCCGATGTGTTTGCATAAAATATGGTCAGGAACTTCATAACAAGCCATTAGGGTGCAGAGAGGTTGAGCTACCTTGATAAATTTAACATGATTTGCCTTCCCTTTGCTGATAGCCAGAGGCATTAATATCATGGCATCTCTTCTGATGATTAAAATCTATGTATAATTTACAGTAGACAACCCACATAAATAAAAATTAAACAGTACTCTACTGATGCCTGTATATTTTCAGTGTTTATATGCAGTAAAGACATTGATTAACTACAGGCCAGTGCTGATTTGTAGTTCATCTGTGATTCTCTAATGTTAAGGAAGAGCGATCGACTCCATCATCTTTGTACGCATCTGCCTTCAGTGACAGGAGTGTCAGAAGACAATAGACAGGTGTCAAGCAATAGAAGTAGGTTATATCTTAACTTCCAGGTAGAGCTGACAGACAGCGTGAAGCTTTGCATTCACATAAACAAAGCGACCCTGTCTCACCTGTTATAAAGTGTTTGTGATACACTTAAGTCAAGCAGGGTTCAACTGTTGCCTGAGGCGGCCTCACGTATCTATATAGCTAGAAGCCAGGCTTACTACTCCTCTACAGAGCTCTGTTTTGTTGGTGTAAAAAACAGACATCTGGATTTTTCCTCTTGCTGAAGGTACATCCTGGGTCATAAAAACTTTTAGGCATCTTGTAAATCATTACAAAACACCCACTGACAGAAGTTAATTTTGACTGACTGGCACTCTGTGAAATAAGCCGGTATTTGTCCACAAAGCAGGAGGCGTGGCTGTGACTCTGACGCTGGTCAGGTCTACTGTTATTAACGTCAACAGCCTTGAGGAACACTTCTGTGTGTGTGTGTGTGTGTGTGTTTGCGTGAGAAACTAACTTTTTCCCCCTTGGCAACAATGTTTGGTGGTTTCCAAGAATCAGCAGATGCTTTCGTAAAAAGCCTATTTTTATTCATTGGCCTTTCGCTGTGTGACAGATCCTTCTAAGCTCTACTGGTCTTATTTCCCCCTACGTCTCAATTTTGGTGTTGGGGTTCAACGCTCTGCAATCTTTTTCCTTCTATTACAAATCCCAGATTTTCAAAGCACTCTGGTACAAAGAGGCTTATTGTTTTAAACCACTACACACAAAAAAAACAACTGGATTTGACTTTAACCATTTTAGCCATAAAATTGATTTTTGCAATGGAAAAGAAAACCTAAAAACAGTTATCTAATGACAAACTGTGTATTACAGCAGATTACTAGTACATGTATGAATAAAATGCGACACAAGCCTTTCCTATTTCTGTGTTTGCCACTACATTCGTCTTAATCCTTTTCATTTTTAACCAGAAGCTTTCCAGTCAGAGATCTCCATCTGTAACTTCTTCTGCTGCTGCTGCCCTGTGATGGTGGTTAATTTAGCGTGTCTGCATGCATGCTTTTGTGTTTGTGTGAGTGAGTTTGAGCCTGGGAATGTTTAAAATGCAACCCAATTTAGAAACATGCCTAGGTGCCTAAAATTGTCAGTAATCAGTGATGTCAGCATGGAAACAATGTTTGCTGACGCAGGCAGAAAAAAAAACATCCAAATTCATGTATGCTCACAGGCTCTTCTCTGTTTTTCCCAGGCAATCAGCCTAAAATATTCAGGGATGATGGAAGTAAAAAATCTCAAAATTATCTCATTAACCAAACTAAATAATAAAAATGTATTTTTAATCTATTAACAGTTTTTCTGCCAGAATTGTGTGCATTTAATGAACGTTCTAATAGCCTATGTAATAACTTTAATATGATGTTTTATTCTTGTTACTTTTCACCCAAATCCAAGCATCTGAAGAATACTGTGAAAGGTAGCAACCATTATATGTCATAACATATATATTTTAACAGTTGTATCTTGGGCTTTTTCTCTCTCTCTCTCTCTCTCTCCCTGCACACTAATTTTCATTGTTATTTGTACGTCATTTGTTTGACTTTAACCTGAAATTCAACTCAAAGAAAATAATTGGAATATATGGATTTTTGTCTGTAGCTAAATTTACATCTTAGTCATCCAAAACCATTTTAAATCTCACAGTCATCCTATTTCATCCCACTCAGGTGAGAGCTGTACCTTCCTCAATGTCATGTGACTAAGGTACAAGCTGCGTCATCCAACATCTACCCCCTCACATTTCACCCAAGCTGGGGACAAAAAGGGCAGGGGCGACTGAAACATCCGAAGCTGGGCGAGCAAGTGGGCACTTTACAGGGAGGTGGGTTCTGGATTTGTGTGATTGAGAGTGTATGTGACAGTGAAACGGCGCTCATTAATTCATAAACAGCAGGCCACAAATAGAGCTGCAATCTTGTGTGAAAACCACTGGGGAGGAAGGTGGGGAGGGGGAGAAGGAGGATGTGGGGTGCAGAGGGCAGGTTGTCTAACTGCTGCAACTTTCCCCTCATTATTCTGATTCGACAGTTCAGAAGCCAATGAAAACCAAGCACATGAAGCGCCTGGTTACCGGGGCAGAAATGCATTCCTGGAACTCATGCTGTCTCTCTGGAGCCCCACACCTAACCTTAAAAAGGGGGCATACAAGAAACACATTCTTGCCAAGATGTAAACTTGGCAACCTGGGGGACAGACTCTGCAAACAGCTGATTTCAGTGTTTCGGATGTGTCACCCTAAATACGATTTAAGCACCTGCTCAGGCCAAACCTACAGCACGACAACATTACTTGAGAAACTTATACCAACGACTTAAATCAGCAAGGTCTGAATAAGAGCATCGGTGTCAAAAACACCAGGCCTCATTTATAAAACTATATATTTAGTGTTTATATTTATGCATCACTAATCTCAATCTCATCATTTACTTATATATTTTAAATAAAAATGATATCAGCTCCTAATGGCTTCAAGTATTGTAAGCTTTTTATACATTTTATCTTTTTAACATACTTTCAACACTACCTGCCAAGGGCTGGAAAATATGGACCTGACGTATGATTTTCAAACACCTTTTTTCCTTGTAATTCTATGCTTCAATGATCATGTGGAAATATTAAAAAACTAAGGGCTCAGTCAGTTCAGTTCAAGGAAAGTTGTGATTTCCTGACTACAGTTCTTTCTTGATCTTTTCTTAAGTTGGGGAGATGCAGAAACTAAGGCTCTGGAAGCCTTTTCCCCATATACCATAACAAGCATTACTTTTTCCAACTGCTGGGTCAGTGATTTTATGTTTGTTGTGTGTGTGTGTGTGTGTGTGAATATGCGTGTTTCTACCTTATCACAGTGCAGCTCAAGATTCAGGTCTCCCTTGTTTGTGTGCAGACGGACGTAGCCTTTTTTCTTCACATACTGGTAGCGCACGGTGTCGTCTGCGATGGCATCTATAACATAAAAATACAAATTTAGTTACTTTAATGCGTCTTTACAGATGAAAACATTTGAGATTATGACTGGCAAATCAGACAGAGACAATTTTATTGATTGTTTATGAGTCTCAGCTCGATGTTGCTGCAGGTAAGATCTCTGACCTTTAAAAACCCTCGGAGCCTCTGCAGTGTTATTTAGATTTATGAAAGTGTTATTCTCCTATGAACAATCTTTAAATCCAAATAGCTTTTTTTTAATTACTATTTGTTTAGCCTTTATACAAGACAGTACAACTGAATCTTTAAAAAGTACCTCATATAGAAGGAAATGACAAAATCTGACAAAATATATACTGTAAAGACGACACACGTCTTGGTATTCTATGTTACTTAGACTAAGGCATAAAAATATATGGCATACCATTCTTTTTCAGAAACCTGAACTAGGTCACTAAATCCAAACATTGTCCTCCTCTTCTGAAGTGTACTGAACCTACTATACGGTTGCATAACTCCAAATCTCTCCCATGGAGCAGCTCAGAGGCTGACATTAGAAGAAAACACAGTCGAACTGAGCGGCTCCCATTTGCAGCCACATTCAACTGTGCGAGCATGAAGCTGCACTTTGCTGCAAAAGAGCAGACATGACTAGCCAGTCTTCCCTGGGTAAATAAAGATTAAAGCAACAAAAGACAGAAGAGGTGAATGTTTCTGTCTGCTGGGAATCTGCAGAGGTTTTTTTGAGTGAGCTCTTCACTTGCCTGCTTCGTGTGTTGTTGCAGGAGTCATGGCCGTGGATGTGAAGGAGGCGGAAACTCTGCCAGTGGAGTAGTGGGCCTGGGGAAAAAAGAGACAAAAATAAAAAACAACAGCTTTTATCTTGTGTTTTTTAACCCAACTTTTTAAACTTCTCCTGTTAATGTCCACTTTTTTGATGTTGGTTAACTTGTTAGGACTGTCTTCAAAAGCCAACGAATGGTTCATCTTAGTTTTTCTTTTTCTTTCCTCAAAATAAATACAAATATAAAAAAGTTCTAAATGGAAGAAATCTTCGGTAGCGTCAGTAGAAGTCTGATCAATTGATCAACTCATACCAACTAACAATACAGCCTTTTCTGGAGCTTTCAACCACATCTCAGGGTTTTCATCAGTGGATGGAGTTTGCTCAGTCATCATCATGTGACCTATGTATTTAACTTGGGTCGCGGTTGAAAGCGGTGCTCGTATATGGGATGAGATGTGCTTGAAAGCGCTGGAAAATGGTAGAAAGTGGACTTTGAGTCAAATGTTTATTTCCAAGGTTAAGAATGAGCTTTCATGCTCAATTATTTAATGCTCTTGTAAGTGTAATAATGGGTCTGCATTAGCACCGAGTTGAGCTATTTTATCAATTAGTTGAAGAAATGTTTGGTAAAAAATTAATAGCTAATAATCGAATGGCATTTTTACTTGACCTAAACGATTAATTGACTAAAGATTGACTGATTCCAGCTTCTCAAATGTGAGGATTTGCTGCTTTTCTTAGTTTTATAGCACTATAAATTTTTGGACTACAATTTGAAGACGTCACCCTGTGCTCTTGGTATGTTTCAGTATTTTCTAACATTTTATAGACTAATCAATAGATAACTCAATAATGAAAATAAACATTACTTGCAGCCCTTATTTGTACATTTATCCCTGTTGTGGGAGCTAAATTTGCAGACCAGGTTTTCTGCTCAGAGGCACTTCAACAGGGCAGACACTTTCTCACTAAAGGAGCTTGAAGCTTCATCCATCCTCCAGTTGAAGAATAACCTTTCCCACTCAACCACACCTCTTTCCAGCCACATACTTGGCTGGTCCCCTCGTTTTGTGCTAAGTGGTGCATCAAGTGCAAACTAGCTTAATGACAGCCTCTGCAGCTTCTGTATGATTAAGAGCACAGCTCCCTCAGCTCGGAGAGATTTCTACCATCTCATAATTAAGGGGCATTTGGAGATGCTTTAAGGTTCTTTGAGCTTAAATTACAGTAGAATACATCTGCTGAATAGTAACAACATCCAAAATACCACAAACAATGCAGTGAGATTGGAGGAGTTATTTAAGTCAATAGAATAACAACTCGGAGATAAAAGCGGAGAAGTGAAAGTGGATTTCAAAAGCTGAAGTCTACTCTACAGTCCTGGTTTAGCATTCTTCTGCTCTAGTTCTTGTGAAGGCGCATGAAAGCACAGACTTTACCTTGTGTGCTCCGTCTGACCTATATTCCCTGTTCTCTCAGATGCTGTCAGAACGTCACCTCAACTGTGAACTCGAGACGGAGAGCAACCAAGGAAAAGCTCTGGCGTAAAAAAACGAGACATGGCGTAGCATCAAACGAAAGCCGATAAGAAAAGAGGTGTTGATGCTGTTCAAACTGAATCAGACTTCAACCCCCCGGTTATTCGAGGACACAGTCGCGGTGGTAACGTGACCACAGTTGACCTTTTTTGTTACACATCTGTGTGTTTGTCTCCCCTTTAGTTAAATCTGAGTTATAATAACAGAGAGCTGTAGGAAGGTTACAGTAAATATCCAGAAGGTATTTTAAAAATAAAGAATATAAACCTGCTGCATATCTAAAGAGGCCTTTGCACTAATTCCATTTCTCACTCAGGCTGCTGTTTTAGACCTTGACATGCCGTTCCTCCCTGGGACTTTTTTTTATATTTGCTCAAATTCCTGTAATGTACATCTAAAATATTATTCATCTTCCTCACAGCACACTAAACGTTCTTTGTTCTGTTTCCAGATGCAGTTGTTTGTCTTCCTGCCCACCACACGCTCAGTCTATTACTGTGTGTTTGGCTCCCTCCTGTGTACAAAGTAAAAATGACTTCTTCACCAAATGAATGCCCTCCTGAGATGCTGCAGCAGCACAACTGATGAACTGGGTGATATATCTGATAAATCACGTCACAAATTATTCACAAAAAAGGAAGTGCAATGGCATTGCATTAAAGCTCATCTTGAACTTGGAAATTGTCTAAATGCTGGAACTTTCCCTCAGTTTTTCTGATTCAGCAGCCTGGACACCTTGTGGTATGATTGAAAGCTCCAGAAATAGCCAGTGCGTGGACCTTGAGTTGTGACCGTTTTGTCAAATTACTATTTCCAAGGTCACAAATTATCTTTGGTGCTAAACCTTTAAGCCAAAACGGACACGACGTCCTGAAAGTGCTATGAATTAAATCGTAACAGCTACTAAACTACCATATCAACAGATCCATCTTCATAACAAATGAGCAAACAAAAGACCATGTGAAATGGCTGAAAGCTCCAGGAAAAGCCAGTAAGTGCACCTCAAGTTGATATTGTTTTGTTAAAAATTAAGATAATTATAATTCGATGCTTTACTGATTTTGGTAGAAGAATTGCCCTCTGCCGTGAGGTCAGTGTGAGTTCAGCGTCCTTTATCAGAGACTGAACCTGGTCCTTTAGTCGAAGGGAGCTGGTGGTTTTTGAGTAATCGTTGGATTAAAACTACAAGGAGACTAATGAGAGTTCATGATGAACACTTTAAGACCTTACCCTTGCATGCCGGGAAGCTGCTATTACTGCCAGACATAGATGAATTACACATTCATTTAAATTATGTGTCTAAGTCGATAAACAGCCAAATTTAAGCAATGTTTGGCTGGTTGATTATCCCAGACAGTCTTGGGATTTGAACCAGCAGCCGTTGAGTGATGAGCTCCCATTACCTTGTAAGGTTTTGGTTGTTTGCCTAAACAAGATTTATTACCAGGAGGAATTTTTAGATATCGAAGACTAGTTTCTTTATGGTCTTTGGTGATTTTCCAGAAAGATTTTCATCACTTCTCACGTTCTCTTTATCGTTTCATATTCCTCTCTCCTTCTCTTCCAGGACTACGCAGTTTTCAATAACTTCAGCATCACAATGTTTGTGCTTACAGCGTTTAGTTTGTCTGTCTTCTTGGCCTCTGGCTCCTTCATAGTGGAAGCCAGGAGCTGATCCCCCTTGTAGTCTTTGTACAGCTCAGCTAAGGTCTCTCTGGTCTCGAGATTGGTGCTCTTCAGGTGGTACGCCGGGTCCTGCTTGGCCTTTTCCTCATCTGAACCGTGCCAGCGAAAGGAGAGCAAGAAGAAGGAAATGGTTAAACCAAAGAAACTTCCATATCCCATGAAGACTTCACTCCAAAGGACGTTTAATCCTGATTCCTGATATCACAAATAGTTAATTCAATCACCTGGATCCAACACTTTCAGGTTGTTTTTCACGTGGAAGAAGTTGGAAACGTTGAACTTATCCAGGTTTGTGGGGTCCTACAAAGACAAAACAAAAACACCTTCACCATCAGATTAAAGGATACTTTTCCCTGAATCATGTGCTTCCAACGTTGCAAAATAAAGCAACAACCCACCTGAAGTGTTATAATGTCCTTTCTGGTAAAGGGTTCGTCGGTCAGCAGATCCTTAAAACTTTTGGTCTTAATGTTGAGTTGCTCAACAGCCTGAGTGGAAACAGAAATAATTAAGAAAACAAAAGCCTCTCTTGACACACACTGGGGTCACTAATTTGGGTGAAAGGATAGAAATTCATTTTATTTATCTTTAACTGTTGCTCAATGGCAATACAACAGATTTCTGCTTGTTTTCCTCTGATGATTATGAAAAACGTTTTAAAAAAGGCACATTCTACCAGAGGAACTTGTCCTGTATGGTGTGCAATCCTCAATTTGCTTGGAAAAACATTTGCTGTACAGAACTAATTCGGTGCGATGTAAGGCTGCATCTTGTGAGACCATGTGGGCTGAGCATCTACCTTTTGTATGAGGATCAATGCAGAGAAAGTGTGTGAGTTCACCCACCTCATGAGAAAACACATTGCCAGTGACCTTGTTGGCAACAATGTGAGAATTATTTGTGAAGACGTTGTACAGAACAGGGCAGTGATACTTTCCTGGAACAAAATGAAAAGAAAATGAGAAACAAGCAGAGCGGCAGAGTCACTCTCAATCTGCTGCCACAGGATGAAAACTCATCTCCTCCAGAAGTCAAGTAGTACCTCATGTAATGTGCTCCCTGCTGAATTATATCATCTCTCCCACATCTTCCTCCTCCACTTGCTTAAATTTGCTCTTATCCCCTCCCAAAAATTACCCTCTAACACTCTTTAAGTCAAATTTTCCTTTTCAAGCCACTCTCACACGCAGCAGTACAGTAAGATAAGTGCGGATTTGACCTTTTTATTCCGAACTACTGGCTGATTTTGGTGATTATAATCACGAAAATTAGGCTTATTCAGCTCTAATGACAATATCAACTTATTATGCCCTGAGTTTCAACATGAATGTTAAAGTGCATTGAACATATATTTACCATCGTTGTTCTTGGCAAAGTTAAGTTTGATGAGGGACTTTGCTTCCAGTTTCTGTGGGAAAGAAGAAAAACTGAAGTGTTAGTATGCAATCATAAAAATAATGTGATCAAAACTGAATTTACAAAAACAGACATTTTACTAAAGTCCACAGAGACCATCTTTGTGGAGTCTTTCAAGTCTTTTAACTGTGAACCAGAGCTGATGCTTCAGTTTTTATATTCAGCTATTCAATAATTAATACAACAGTATAAACACACACACACACGCACGCACGCACGCACGCACGCACGCACGCGCGCGCGCGCGCTACTAATGTCACTGAATTAGGAAGTTCTTCACCTGAACAACTCATGACAAATACTTGTGGCAAATATTGTGTTTTGAAAGAGACATGAAAAGTCTCACTTAGACAGCTTGTGTGAACAAAAAATATTTGTTAATTGAAATTTTAAACCTCTGAAGTATGTCTACAACAAATTATTAATGTCATTATTGAATCTTTCAATTAATCTGTTAATTGTTTAGTCTATAAACAGGGTTCCTACACCTTTTTCAAAGTCAAATTCAAGCACTTTAAGCTTTTTCAAGGTGCATTTTCAAGCTTTTCCAGCACCTTACAGCTGTGGTAAATTATGCTCAAATCAATTAGGCTCTCTCCAGCTTATATTATTTCTTTAAGTATTTAGTCAGATAACGAGTTATTATAAATGCAGTTCGAATTTCAAGCTCTTTATTCAAAATCTAAGCACTTTTCAAACCTTGAAAACATCACATTAAAATTCAAACATTTTCAAGGATTTCCAGAACCCTGTATAAAATGTCAGAAAATGGTGAAAAATGCGTGTTACAGTTTCCCAAGGTGACGTCCTCAAATGTCTTGTTTTGCCTGACCAACAGACCAAAACCTAAAGATATTCTATTTACAATGATGTAAAATCGAGAAAAGCAGCAAATCCTCACATTTGAGAAGCTGGAACCAGCGAATGTTTTGCATTTCATGCTTGATAAATTACTAAATCAACTGTCAAAATTGTTGATGATTATTTTTCAGTTCAAAAGAACTCTGAAGGAACATTAAGGGGGAGGAGGGCTGACTGGGAATGAACATTTATATTGCATAGGTTTGTGTGTTATGACTGGAATTTGTATGTTTGGATCTATAACTGAATTTAGTATTTACTGCATTTTGAACTTGTATTTGTATCAACTGTACTGGTAGTAGAAGTAATAGTAGTAGTAGTAGTAGTAGTAGTAGTATTTGTGTCTATCTGCTCAAGGACTGCAGATGAAAAGTAGCTAAATCTGCTACGAAGCATCTCCTCTCTTTGTATGAGATTATTGTTTTTTGTACACAAATATATGTAATATTTTAACCACCAAGACGCTGCCTTGTGAAGATGGCACTAGATAAAAGAGGAGCAGTCTGTTGACTAAACGTGCTGCTTGGCTGCATGATGCATGTTGTTTGCTTACCTCTCCAGAGGTCGGATTAGTACCGTACTTCTTGATCCATGGGACAATGCTCCTGAAACAGAAAGGAAGTGATCCTTACTTAAGGTCAAACCAGATACTACAACACATATAAGCCTCAATATCTTTTCAACAACAAACATCCTTCATCCTGGAATTTGCGTTCAGTATAACACCAACAATAAAGACACAAGGCTTAAAGTAGGATGACTAAGAGCTCCATGTATCTATCAACAGTTGCAGAGATTTCTTAACCTGAAGCGCTGAGTTGACAGACAAATGATGCAACAGGCCGACCATCAAACTCATAAGCAGCATAAGCATAAGCAATAATACACAGTTGGTATTTGATTGGTTTGAGTGACTAATTAGATGATGACATTTAACCTGGGTTTTTTTTTGTTTTGTTTTTTTAGGACTGGCACCTTCTGGTCAATGTGCTCTTGTCCGACCAAATTCTCACTGGTCGGACAATCACTGGTGTTACTTCCATAAAGAGAAAAGCGCTTCTTAATCCATTATTTTCGGGTGGGGAGGGACATATGCAGACCTGATGTATTTTATTTTTGAGTGATAGGCTATATTGTGTTAGAAATAACATTGATTATGAATAAAAATAATATTCAATATATTATTCATATATATAATATATTTTACTCAACAAATGTGTTTCTCTTTTAATAATCGTACGGTTTAATAGATTATAAGACAGGAAGTCAAAACGCCCCCGTTTTCACAATTTTGAACTCGCCCAACCCAACAGAGACCGCTCGGCCTAACTTACTCGGCTCCAAACTAACTGACACCATGTCAAAGAAGCCGTCGGTGTGGCAGCGTTTTGTTAAAAAGGATGGCAGAAAAGTGGAATGTAAACAGCAGTTTTCTTATCACAGCTCAACACAGCATATCATCTAAAAACAGTAGGCATACGTTCTTTTTTCTTTCAGGTTGTCGGATGCTACATCAACTTTCGGGTTTAACACTTGATACGCTTTGAGTGTGAACATATCAGGATTGGCATATTAAAATATGTTTGTTCTATTAAATAGCCTAATCGTTTTGTTTGAAATATAACTGCAGGCACGAAATGATAACAGACTCAGAGCCGAACAGCGTGCACCTGTTCGTCTCTGAGTCTGTTGTTATCATCATCATAAAATAATTATGTTAAAAATAATTTAATATGCTGCAAATAGCTTTTTATGTTTTTTTTTAATTCATTTAGGCTCCCAGGTCGAGTGCACTCAGTGGTCAATTTAATTAATCTAGAGATAATGTGCAGAATTCCCCCCCCCCATTTACCAATCGATTGGTTGAAGAGTAGGTAGAATTTCAGTCGACCAAGATTTTCTTTGGTTGACTACAGCCCTACTGTTTTTCTTCCCAGGTTTGTCTAGTAGCCTGCATAGGTAATACATGTCACCCAATGGCAGCGGACAGTCAGAAGATCACTTACAGTCAGACATGCCCATTGTAAAACATCATCTACTTACAGCAGGTCAAAGACGACTCCCTCCTCAGTACAGACAGGATACTCGAACGGCTGAAGGGACAAGCTGAAATGTTTCAGAGAAAACAGTGAAGTCAAATTAGACAATATACACAATTTACAATTACTCAGCAAAAACACATGTCTGTGTTAGAGATCTTATTGCATAGATTTTCCCCATCTATGCAATATATTGCTGTCAAGTATCCTCCACTATTGTGGGACAGCATGGCGAGAATTTGTTAGAGGGTCTAATAGCAAACATATTGCGCAGAATACATCTGAGAGAGATCTAATGTACCTCTCCTGGAGACGGTAAACAAGTCTCTTACCTGCAGTGGTCAAATGGAAGCCGTCTGAAGTTTGCCTGTGGGATTTCTGAAAAGAAAAAACATGAAGCAAAACTAAAATAAAACATCCAATGGTATCATTTCCATACAGACACTTGATTTTTTTTCATTTTCAAGAAATGGTCGGCCAACTGTTACACTTTTGGTAGAAAATGAGGGGTGGAATAGTTTTACTAGCTTCCACGAAATTCAGTGTAGTAGTATAGACCGAATTCACCTACTGCAGCTAAACTAATGCAGCCTGATCCAGTGGTTCCCAACACGGGATTATGGACCCCCATAAGTGGTTTTAAGATTATCAACTGGATTGGAAAGCAGAAAAAAAATTCTGTCATACAAAATCACATTAAATTTTCTCCTTCATACAATCTTGGCTTTTTTCTTGTTATTACTGGATAATTTTACCTCTTCAGGCCTATAAAAGTTATACAAATAAAAAACAGAGAAAAGAAAATCATTCTTTGGTTGAACTGGTCACAACTGGTAGACACATGCAACTACTGACGAGGGGTCACGAGTAGACACTGCTTCACTTTGAGGGGTCGCAAGCCAAAAAAATTGGGAACCCCTAATCTAATACAACAGCCCTGCAATAAGTTCTACCTTCATGCAGGTTATAACGGTCAGTTTTTATTGAGAGGTGTTGATTCAACTTCATGGTCATTCTGGAGGCTTTAGTTTGTGGTGCTGTTAAATATAACTCTACCCTTATTAATATATAAATAAGTTGGACAGAAATATTAGTTAACACAATAAAATTCAACAGTACCACAAACTAACTAACTAACAGCCTCAAAAATTAGTATCAAGTTGAATTAAAGCCTCTCTAAAACAAAAACTGAACATTATAAACTTCATGAAGGCAGGACTTATTGCAGGACAACGCTGAAGTTAGCTTCCGATTTGGAAGTTAAGGGGAAACTTAAGGGAAACTTAACTTACAGTGCTGAGCGACCAATCCTCTGTTTTTTGCACCTCTTACTGTTGTGAAATCGTGTTAGACATTTTAGGTAAAGCCTTAACGCTGCCTGACACCCACTTTTAAATTTGTGAAACCTTTATTCTATTTGTGAAAATGCTAAAAAAAAAAAAA
>NTHP01000178.1:1610112-1626763 GCA_003416845.1 Oplegnathus fasciatus
GGCACGTTGTGTTTCTGCAGGTCTTCTTCAACAGCAGAGATACTGTCTGACAGAGAGGAGATCTGCTCCTGAATCACCTTCATCTCTCTGCTGATAGTCTTCCCCTTCTGCTCCTCTTCCTCCCTCAGAGCTGCCAGTCTGGACTCCTCTTCCTCTGTCAGGAACTGGTGGAGCTTGTTGAACTCTGCTCTGATCTGCCTCTCTGTGGACAACAGCTGCTTCTTGGAGTGTTGAATCACTTCACTGTATGTTTCCTCCACTTGTTTGTATTTGTCCCTCTTGTCCTGTAGAGACTTTAAGTCAGATTTCAGCTGCTCCTTCAGGTCACCGACTGCTTGTTCTATAGGAACCACCTCGTGACTCTGGTGGAGAGAAAACTCACAGACAGGACACACAGCTCTCTGCTCGTCCTCACAGAACCAATGAGAGACTTCTGGATGTTTATCACACACGACCTCCTCTTTCTCCTTTTCTTTTTCTGTCTCAGGTGAATCATTACTCTGCCTCTTGGCAAAGGAGTCAGCAAGTTCCTTCAGTGCAAAGTCCACTTTCAGGTCATCTTTGGAGGATTTTCTTTTACAAATGGGACAGTTTTTGTTTTTAGCTTGTTCCCAGAATTTCTGCAGGCAGCTTGAACAGAATCTGTGGTTGCAGCTCAGAGACACAGGATCTCTGAAAGTCTCTGAACACACATGGCAGTTCAGGAAACCTTCAACAAGAGCAATTTTCTCAGCCATTTGCTCTGATATGTGAATTATCCTTTAACAGCAAGACTCACCAAATCCGTGTCCCTTTTTGAGTTACAGATTACAATCCTTCTAATTTGTGTTTATAGAAGAGATCCTTCACCTGTAATGGCGTCTCAGCTCCGTTCAGTAATGTTGAAATCAGCTTTAAGTTTCACTTTCCTTTCTTGTAAGTAAATAACTGTAAATAACTGACAGCTGACGCGACATCTTACCTGCAGAGGGTGATATTTCATTTATTAACAGATTTTACGGTCACTTTCCTCATGAAGTGCTTTTGAATTGTTAGGCTACTTGTAAAAAAATTATTTATTTTTAAGTGAAAAACTAAATATACATAATAAAATGCATTGACATTTCAAAATGTTTGACTATAGAAACACCGAGGTTGAAACCTAAATTTGTGTAACATGTTTTAGGAAATAATCACCATGTCAATTCATGTGAAACTGTGTTATTTTTTCTATAAAATGTCTGACAAGAATGAAAAACGCCATCAGTTTCACAGAGTGAAAGATGACATCTTCAGATGTCTTGTTTTGTCTGACCAACAGCCCAAAACCCCCAAAATATTCAGTTTACACTGATATAAAACAGAAGAAAGCATTAAATCCTTTCTCTGTCTATTTTCTCAGCTTTTTAAGTGCATATAACTATTTTTTTCTCAAGATGATATAATGAAGATGATGATTGATCAGGATGAGATTAATGACTGTGGCACTGTGAGGATGGCTATGAGGATGTTGACAGTGATGATGGTGATGAAGATTATTTCGCATGCCTCGGACCGGGGTCAGCAACTATTAAAGAACACAACAATGCATGGGTTATGGTTAAAGTTGTAATCTCAAAGATTTTCATTTCGTTGTCTTTCACCTATGGCAATAATCGGTAATTTATTTTTTTATTTTCTTATTTTTTCCCAAAACTGTCTTCATTAACAAAGAGGTATAGTAACAACTGTCATACAAAAGCAGTAAAATAGTGAGGAGCAACTTTGTACAAGAGGAGTCCGAAGTCCATTCTGTGTGAGTCCTTTTAGAGTTCAAATAAATGTATGTCCTTTAAGATATTGAAAGGGCCATAATTGGTAATTTTTTAATTTTTGTTTTGTTTTTGAACCTCACTTCAGTTTCAGTTTCAGTTTCCTCATCTGTAGTCATCAACCTTTTCACACACAGGTGAGTTGAAGAGCGAGGCAGTTGTTAAAAGCCTAACTGTGCACCGCTTGTGATTTTTCCGGGAAAGTCGCCACCGACACCCGGGTCGTAATACTGCAAATGCTGCAGACTTTCATCAGTGGGCCATAGGCTCAGTCATCATTCGGCGATAGATAGTGACTTAACAGACATTTATTTAAATGAAAATCTTCGAGATTATAACTTTAAGATTATTATTATTTTACCTGGGCATACTTACAAAAGGTTGCATGTACCTTAATTAATCACTGATTTAATGCACCACCTTGGAGCACCCAAAGTGACCCAAATCAAACACACCCAAGATGTTGCACGACCAGCAGGTGCATACTTGTGTAGCTGAATCCTAAATGTTAAAATGCTCGTGGTGGATCGTCCAGGTGACTTCTGTGTTCTATTGTTTCTGATGTGGTGTTAATGCATGGACTGTGGCATTTGGACATGAAGTGGGGCTCTTGGACATGGAGTGTGGCAACTCTCACCCTTGGATTCAACATCCAATAGATTTGCTCGGTGCATGGCTCCGCTACAGCTGGGGAGGCAGCATCTGAGCTCCGCTGGGGAGCTCCTGTTCCACACTAATAAGCTCCATAGTGTTTTATGTTGTTTGGGTTACTCTGCATTAGATTGCAATCTGAGCTTCTTTGCCTCCAGCTTTGATTGTAATCGCATTGGAAGCTGGGAGAAAAATCCAATGAAATTGAATTGCCCTCTGTTTCTCTTTCTCCCTCACGTGCCCTGATCGATGCCCTGGTGATGGCTTACACAGCGGAGATGATCAGCATCAAGATGGTGGTGGCTTCTGTCAAGCACTTCTCCATCTGCGGTGCCTCCAAGGTGCCAACAGATAGGAGTGTGGATCTGGTGCTCAAACGAGGCTCGTGTTGCAATGAGTTGAAGGCCTGAGGCAGCGAAAGCCATGACTCAGTGTGTCCGTTAATTACAAGGATGTTCCACACAATAACTGTCTGGGATAAGGAAGGAAAGAGTCTGATTGTGATGGACAGTTTTTATTTCCAAGTAGGAGAAAATTTTCCTGGTTAATCCAATATACTGTATATTTTCATTTGATTAATCAATCACTTGTTTAACCTATATAATGTCAGAAAATATTGATAGGTGTCCATCACAATTTTCCAAAACTGAAGGTTAAAATTTCAAACAGCTTTGATTTGTAGATGACTTCAACAATTAATCAGTTGTTTAATTTCACTTTTTTAATGTCACTTGACTAATCAATGTCACTGACAAAATATGATGGTCAGAAGAGGCCAAAACAAAACACTTGTATTACTGTATAAAGAACAACTTCAGTGTCAGACTGACGCATTTTGGCTTGTGGCCTTCATCAGAGTCATCCGATGACCGATGATAGTCAGTCGTCAGTTCGTTTACATGCACTGAAGTAGCCGGGTAACAGTCAGCTTTCTCCAGAAAGCTAATTTCTTAAATGTCATGTAAACTAAAAACCTGATTAATGTAATTAACTGAGATTAGAGGACCGTGGTTAAATTCTCTTGGATAACAGATTTCTTTGCCATGGACACCAATAAACAGGTGTCAAGTCAGCTTTTACGTCTACGCGTGTGCGTAACAAAACACTGCAGACAGTGAAAGCAACAGTGGAGTGGGTACATGAAAGGAGAAGTCATTACACGTAGCAACAATTCCTCCAGAACTCTAAATAACTCGGTTTCCACTATTTTTAAAATTCAGACACTTTTTCTGAGCTGTGCTCAGTCTGTCCTCTCGCTGAGCTGTCGGTTTGCTCAGACACACACCAAAGCCAGTTGAAGCCCATGTTCCAAAATAAGGTCGAGGGTAGGAGAGAACTCTGATTATTGATCTGTTGCATGTATATGCAGATTTACAGTAATAAGGTTACTACAGAGCATGTGAACGCATTCTCACAGTAAACTTTCTTTGGGTTTCTTGGGTGCATGTAAACGTACTGAATATATCATTATTTCTTCTGCAGGTGAACATGAAGATGAGGGGATTACAGAAAGGAAGCACAAAGTCAAGCACCACCCCCTGGAGTCCCCCAGCCACCGACAGGTAAAGCCTTTAAAGTAAAAGACTTTTATTAAAAGCATTTTCCCCCGTAAGTCTTTTTCCAGGTGGGTGTCATCACCACAATCTTTATCAAGCAATAAACTTGCTAGTTTTGATAAGGAATGTCTCTCCCTAATGGCATTTTGGAGTTGTTCTGACCCTGCTCTCTTCTCTGTTGAAACTGGAAGCAGATCCCGTGACCTCTGACATGTTAATCTTTCTGTTCCCCCTTAGTCAGGAGAAGACCCCCTTATGTAGAACTCACTTTCCATAACTTAAAAGTTACATTATATATGAAAACTGTGTGACATGCAAGATTTGGGATACATTCTATTGTATTTTATAGGCATCTAAAATCAGTCCAACTGCTCTGAAGTTGCATTCTTATCATCTCTATTTCTGTTTGTCTTGTGGATAAAGCCTTAACTGTGCTGCTTCTAAAGTGACACTGTAATTATTACAAAATAATTGAAAGTGCTTGTGCTTAAGAATATTCTGTCATCATCCTTATTGTTCAACTTTTCATTACGTCCCCCAGATTCAGTTATCCACTGATCAGTGACAAAGATCAATATGTCAGGACTGCTTTCAGACACAATAAACATGGCCAGTCAATTTCGCTTGCTTGTCATAATTTTCAGAGCACAATGAATGGATAGTATTCACCTGCCAAAGAGACTGTAGCATGATGACTTGTTCGCCACAGTTAATATATAGTTATCGATGCAAAGTTAACATTCACCAACGTAACATCTACTTTATGGAATTTACAGAGAAGTTTGATTTACCTGTCTGTGTAAAATAACTCTGTTAGAGATATTCTGTCTATGGATTTTTCTGAATTTACTTCTGCTTGTATAATTTTACATCACACTCAGTTTAAAAAATTCTATTAAGTTTTTCTAATTTAACTTGTTACAATCTGGATTTAAAAAAAAAAAAANAAAAAAGCTGCTTTTGAACTGGGCTCAGAACAGGATGAAAGAAAAGGCACGAGACTGGAGGCATCATTCCTCTTGCACAAAATCAAAGGCTGTGTCTTACAGAGGCTGTAGCAACTGTTTTCAGTAACTGCCTCATTAAAAGAAGTATAAAGGACAAAGGATGAGTCACCTTTGCAGCTATGTGTAACTACAACACATTGGTTAGCGGCTAAATGATGGACAAACTTGCACTGAAACACGTCTATAAAGACAGTTGACAGTAAATGCTGAGTGTTTGTTGCAGAGGAGTGCTGAAGGGATGTCCTGAGTTGAGATCAGAGGATCTGCATGGAGCAGGATGACCACAGCATCACTACAGGAGACATGTGAGGGAACAGGGGGATTTTAATTCAACAGCTCAGATCATCATGTTACATCACTGAGCTGCTGGAGCATCTACAGACACATTTACGCATGTACAACACCAGTTCCTCGTGACTCACAGTATGCATCGACCTGAGGGGCTTCTCAGTTTATCAACTTTACAGTGATAGTCTAACTTCTACAATCTGACGCTATATATGGCTCTCAAGCTGTTTGTTGTACATTTACATAAACACAGAGTCTTCCTCGTGAGTTGGCCCCTCTGTCAAATGTGCATTTAGAGGGGAAAAAACGACGAGACTCGCCTACAACAGCGGGATCTGTGCGTGGCCATGACCGGATGTAATCCTTGAATGGAGGCGCAGGGCCGGACCTAACGCATTCAGTGCCTTAGGCATTGTAGCGGAGTATTTTCACAGTGTAGTATTGGTACTTAGTATTTACTTAAGTAAATGATCTGAAAACTTCCTCCACACTGTTCCAAGCTGAAACAAGTTCCTTCACACGCAGGAAAATGCATGGTGCCGGTGGTTCAAAACTTAAAGAAACAGAATTTTATTTTATTCTATTTTATATTCTAAAAAAAGATGAATAAATAGAAATTAATCAATTTCCTGTTTTCTTTTAAAAAGCAAACCCCAAAACTCAAAGTGAGGATACTATGTCAGTTCTTTTTTGTTGTGAGTTTTCCTGAAACTGAGTGTCTCACATTTGTTTCCTCTCCAGCCAAACCCCAAAACTATGTTACTGCCTCTCATTACCTCCACCGCCCCAGGATCTTTCCCTCGAATATTAGAAATATTCAAAACTTTTGCAGCTCTGTCTTAATGCTCTTACTTTCTCCCTACCTGCATAAAATGACCACTTTGCAAGTATGCTGTATGGGTGTATTGTAATCCCATCGTATTTACTTCAAATGTTTATACTTGGTGTCTATTATGTAATCTCAAGCATAAAAAAGACATTTTCTACTCTGTAACTGTGCTTTAAATTTGTACCATGTAACCACAGTAACTGGACAAACATGACAAACAAAACTGCAGAATACATTAATCTACAATGACTTTATTTTGTCTTGGCATTTAATTCTTTGAAGGATATTCTCACAATTATGGCTAATCATTTACTTCTTCTAACAAGAGAAGGGAGCAAACAAAAACAGTTAGAGGCGTGAACCATGGCCAGGTGGTTAGTAATGTGTAGTAATGTGTGGCAGAAGGTACATTCAGATTGCCTGTTGCACGCATGTCCTCTGAAGCATGGACACATTATACAGGCACTACCAACCCCTTTCCCCCAAAAACGCAAACAAAAGAATGAGGAAATATAAACATGTAAAAGGTGGATCCATCATAAGCAGGAATTAAACTTCAAACAAAACCCTTTAGAGATAAAGGATACTGTGGAGTGATGGTGTTTGTATATAAAAATATAATACAGAGCAGCAACACTGCCTGCATACCTGAGTTACAACTGGCTTTCAGTTCTCTCATCAGTCATAGCACTTCAACAGCTTATGAAGGAAACACCTCAAGTCAAAAGAAGAGAAGGCTCGATCACAAACTTTAGACTTCACACTGAACTTCTCGATGCACAATGAACAGCTCAACAACAACAACAAGTGAATATTCTCATCCTTGGCACTTCATCTGTCAGGCAGAACCAAACTTTGATGACAATTACGAAACAAAGGTTGGGTTACATTTATCTGTCACTGACAAACATACATTTTTATTAATGGCAAAAACAAACATAAAGAACTAGAGCACATACTGACAGAAACAGAGGGGTTGAAGAGCCAGAGGTTTGCCTCTCCATTAAGCAAATAGTATTTGTTTACTTGGAAAGTGCAATAATATGTGGAATCTTTCTTAAAGAGCAAAAAAAGGTTCACAATGTCGTTCCCTTTGAGAACAACTGAAGTCCATATAAATGGTAAACTCGTGGCCGGCGTTTGCTCAGTACCGTCCTGAAAATAAAATGAGTGTTTTCTCCGGTAAAATGTCTGCAGTTTGGTAAAACAGTCTGTGAGTGTTCTGGTGAAAAACAAAACCAATCACCGCAAATCCATCATGGACACAGTGTCATCGGTGATGTTGACATGTCCCGCGTGCTGAGAAGGAGGAACAGATTTCAGTTAGAGTTCGCCCATAAAAAAAAGCTACAGTGCAGTACTGCTTTAGTTTCACACATTAACACGGAATACTATTGAAAAGGCACATTTAAGGAGACAGAAATGAAAATAAAGAACAAAAACTTGAAATCCCTTTTCTTATTTTAAGAACCTACCTGACAAACAGACGGCGTTTTTTTGGTTTAGTTTAGCTTTTTCACCCTGACTGAGCTGACTGAAGGGAGTGAAACAAGATACATGCTCTTTGTGTTTACTGTACCAGCTACTTACAGGGTCGGTTTACCCAAATTACAATCAAAAATCTCTCTTAACTCTAGTGATACCGTTCTAACATGCAGATTCTTTGGACATCACTTCATGACTGTGTACAGTAATTATTTGTGAGGAAGTCCCCTTTGTAGTATTTCTGCTGGAAAATCTGTCAAACCCAAACTATATTTATACATGATTTCCACTTCTGATGTTTTCTTTGTTTTTGTTTGCAAAAAGTAGTCCCAGTGAAACCTGCTCACAGTATGTTCTGTAGATTATCCAGAGTGACTTTGGGTACATTTGTTTGGGTACTATCTCAAAACAAATATCTCAAAACCTGGACCCGGATAGACAGCACTAGAGGTAAGTGAAAAAAGATATATTTTTGTGATTTGGGAGATCAAACCCAGTAAAACAAGATAAAAAGTCCGCCTGTGGTCTCAGGAAGTTTCTTGAAACAAGACTGGATCTGGCAAATTGTTCACTAGTAGCAAGAAAATCACACTTGACTCTAGTAAATTGTAAATCCTAATTTTAATATATGTTTTTCCCACTTGTTTTAAGAAAAAAATATTTCAGTAAGAGACAAAACTGCATGTATGGCCTCGCAGCACAGGTGTACTCACTGTAAATAGAGGAGGGTCTTTGCTGTGAGGATGAAAGCCTTTCTGTTTACATGTGGAGATCTCCTCTGTCCCTCGATCTGTCAACCTGAAGTAACCGATTCTGAGACAAACACAATCACAGTCACGCTTTAGCATAGAGAGAAAACACACTGGCATTATACTGACAAACACATCGCACAATGGGAAGGAGGTCGAGCTAAAATCAATTCCTTGACTCGCCCCATATTTCATGTTTTTAATGACACAAGCAGTTTCCGGACTCACTCATTGAACTTAGGCGAGCACACGATAGCAATGGCCTCCGGCAGCATCATCTGGTAGGAGCAGTGCGTGTGGAGGTCGACGCTGGACAGGAAGGCCGTCTGTGTGGGGTGAGTCTGGGAAACACAGTGGACAGACTTCAGTTTGACTGGTTTTCAGTGCACGAACACAAACTGTATGTTTTACTGGAAAAATGACAAAAACAGGATCACGTGTTCATGACACCTCGCTGTGACGTCTTAATCTTATGAGCCTCTGATTTGCCAAAACACATTTTGTTTGTCAGGTTTGTCAGAGTTCTGTCTAAAGCAGCCAACAGTATGATTCACCAACACTTCTATTTATGTTGTTGATGGAAGGGTTACAAGTGTTACGCCTAAATATACATGTGCACAAATAAAAAAAAGCACTTGTGCAGATTAAAAGTTCAACCAGTGTAAAACTAATCATGTGAATTTGATATTATAATAACTCCAGCCTTGTGGTTACTAGAGCCGAGGTCACAGTTCTCATGATCATGAACTGATTGTTTATTTAAAACGTATCATGCTCTTGTATCGCATTATTGTTTAATGACAACGTTTTAGGTCCTTGAAAAGGTTTCTCCAATCCACTGCAAGAGCATTGAGAATTAATTTGATGTCAAAGCAGGAATATGAAAAATACACCAAACATGGGATTCATTGCATCACACGTTCTCTTAATGTTAATTCAGAGTGAATTTCTCCTTTAAAGTACAGCAGGATTGGCTTTCACTCCAGAGAACAGCTGCTGATTTTGTGGTTTACACGCTGTGGGACGGTGATTATTTGACAGCACTGGCCAGAATTTGCCCATCTTCACTCACATGTATCCAGCCCAGGGTGATGAGATCGTACTGGTCCTGTATGAGGAAGAGTTCCTCCTCATTTTCTGTGTCACAATAGTCCGGTCCACCACACTGCTTTGGTACGATGACGTGGGTCACGGTAAACGCATTTCTGGTCTGGAGCAAACACAAAAAAGCGTCACACTATTCCATTCCTTTAAATTATGCAAATCCACCGTCTGCCAAAAAGCTATCCAAGGACTCTGTCTGAATAAAATTAACTGCTCTGACTGGTTTGCTGCTGGCAAAAATGCTCAGTCACGCTCATAAAAAAGTGAAAAGAGCTTTAAGTTAACACGACAAAACGACAAACAAACCAAAGCACATCTAAGAAGTGTCAGATTATGTTTTACCCCTCTGGGGTGGCAGGTCAGCTGATGTCTCAGTTTCATTTTAAATCTACAAATCCACATTCCCTACACATTCACTGGAGAATGAACAGGGAATTTCCGGAGTTTACTCATGATTAAGACTCCTGATTTAAAGACATGATGACATGATCATTTATACTCATTTTCGTGCTTCCTGTAACAGATCTATTCAGAAGGGGATTCAATACTGCTGGTTCAACACAGTCGCTCTGTTCCAGAGTCTTACCAGTTTGCCACACAGGATGCCACAAGTTTCTACAGCTCGGCTTGTGTTGGCCTCGGCCAGCCTCAGAAAGCTCCGGCACAGCTCAGCGGGAACAGCCAACTGCCGGAGGGCATCCACCATTGTATCTGCAAAAATCATGAAGAGGAATAAACAAAAGCTGAATGCAAAAGTTAGATTCTTGTGATGTCTTGAAACAAGGCATGGTGTTAACAGGAAATTAAGTAGGTCAGGGGGAAAGAAATCAGCTCAGAAGAATAAATACTTTAAAGCAGGAGTAGGGCAGTATTTAAATCCTCTGAAGGCCAGCCCCTCGTGGCAGAAAAAGATTAACTCACTGTTGTTCCCTGGGCTGACCACAGACCCGGGCTTGAGTGACCGGTCGAAGCTGGGCGGGGCGGTGGCAGGTGTACCGATGGTTGAAGGAGAGCGATTATATTGGTTGTTGGTGCTGCTGGACAGGTCCCCTGGGCTCTGTGGGGCGGTGGGGGACACCAGCGAGGGGCCCTGGATGCCTGGAATGAGGGGCGTGTCAGGGGAAGGCGCGGCGGGCGTGGCGAACTCCAGGAGCACGCGCTGGCGCTCCTTCTCCAGCTCCTGGCGGCGGATCATCTCCTCGAAGGCACTGAACTGCTCCTGCTCCCGCTGCCGCCGCTGCATCTCGGCCACGCGCTCCCGCTCCACGTCCAGCGCTCGCTGCTTGGACTGCTCCCGCGCCAACGCCTCCTCCTCCGCTTTCTGAGCATACAGCAAACACATCAGATACGCGCAGGTTTGAGTTTCAGCAGGTGTTCAAAAATTATGTGACATAAGATTTGCTGATCTTCAACTTAATATCTGTTTCAATAACTGTAATACAAAATGTGATTATTCAATCCTCCATTAACTCTGTTAATGAACAAATGCCTCCTTTTATTACAGCTGCGGTTTGCAGTTACTGATTAATGTTTCACCTAATTTAGGATAACACAACACATTCTTAAATCAGTGTACAACGCTTATTGCAACGTAAATGTGTATTAGACATTTTATTATGT
The DNA here is from genome assembly GCA_003416845.1 of Oplegnathus fasciatus. Classification (NCBI taxonomy): domain Eukaryota; kingdom Metazoa; phylum Chordata; class Actinopteri; order Centrarchiformes; family Oplegnathidae; genus Oplegnathus; species Oplegnathus fasciatus. The sequence goes on from NTHP01000178.1 coordinate 1,621,192, forward strand.
TTACAATAGTAATCAATCCTTAACCTAAATATGTTCCTTTAAGTGTCAAAATGCATAAATTAAAAATGAATTCAACGTAACTGATCTCAGTGAGTCAGGAGTTGACAGACAGCTTACCTTTTTGACAAGATACTGTGCATACTCTTGGTCAAATCTCCTCAAAAGAGCTTTCTTTAGAACCTCTGCTTGAGGAAACGCAACGTCCTTCAGTTTCTGGAGAAGAAAGAAAATGTTGAGCTCAAACATTTCCTTAAAAACAATTAAAATCCGTAATAGAGGACAGTATAAACACCGTGTGCGTACCTTTAGTGTGTCCTTCTTCTCAGGGATGTTAGCGGTCTTGTAATCCCGATGCTTGGGAAGTTTCTCTATGAAGAGCCTTGGTGAAAAGAAAAAAATCTTGTTATTAACTGACGAAGATTTTTCGTGTTTGAGAATGCTCTTTCAAAAAAATTGTAATTCAGAGACATGCGTGAGACATATGTAGACTTTGGTGGGTTTTCTGAAAACAAAATCTTCACTTAACTACTCACTGTTCATCGGAGAACATGTTATAGTCACTGTTTTGAATTATTTAGTGAAATTAGCCAGCGTTCAGGAAAGAATTAAGCCAAATCCGGTGAAAGATCTTTGTTTTCTCTGCATGTTTCCTCTCAACTTGACATTTTAACCCACAATATATTTAATGCATTTATTTGTGTAAACCTGAAACTAAGCAGGACTGAACCGATCACAATGAAGGACAAATTAATAAGTACTTAAATTAATGTACGACAGACAATCAAACAAATGAAAGCTCGTCACAAGCTGATCAACAGCTCAGTCAGTCCAGCCCATCCCTGTAAACACTTACGTGATATATTTATTGTAAAGGACGAAGGCGTGCTCGATGTTGCCCTCCTCTGTATAGACGTTAGCCATGCGGATCATCTCCATGCCAGAGCGGAAGTAGCGGCGCGGGGGCACGTCGTCATTGACTTCCACCGAGCTTCCCTTCTTGGTCAGAGCCCGGACTCGCTCCTCCGGCTGCAGGCTGACGTCATTGTGGTCCGCCATCATGACAGCTGAACCTGGAACGCTGGGAAGATTTAAAGATTTAATTCTGTATTCAGTGGAATCTGCAATTCAACGCTGTGGTGATAAACCCGAAGCAAAGCACATACACTGCCAGTCAGAAGGTTGGCCTTTTTGGTTCAATCTTTACTTTGAATGAGTTTCTGTAAAAAAAATGCCCTCGGAAGATTTTTATAACTTCATAATTAAACGGTCTGTTTGTATGTTTTTTTCCCTCACTTACTGCGTCCCTACTAGGGCTGCAACTAACGATTATTTTCATTATCTATTAATCTGTCGATTATTTTCTCGATTAATCGATTAGTTGTTTGGTCCATAAAATGTCAGAAAATGGTGAAAAATGTTGATCACTGTTTCCCAAATCCCAAGGTGGTGTCCTCAAATGTCTTGATTTGTCCACAACCCAAAGATATTCAGTTTACTGTCACAGAGGACTGAAGAAACCGGAAAATATTCACATCTGAGAAGCCGAAATCAGAGGATTTGGACACTTTTTCTTAAAAAGTGACTCAAAACGATTAATCGATTATCAAAATAGTTGGCGATTAATTTAATAGTTGACAACTAATCGATTAATCGTTGCAGCTCTAGTCCCTACAGGTATGTAGCCATGCAGATTCAGTTTTAAGTGAGTTTTTGAGCGATCTGTCTCTGAAGCTTCTGCCACCAACCCAAAACAACGGAGGTGAACTGAATTTAAAATGGGTCGCTCAAAGCACATAAAAAATGACATTTAAACTGTTCTCATTTAAACATTTCAAAGCCTTTTAGCACCTGTAGCAGACAACAACAATACTGTATAGTTTGTACACTGTATAGTTGGTTGTATATTAGTCGTACAGCTGATGTGTGTGTTTATAACTCTGGGATGACGGACACTCTTTCTTCAATGTTCAATGCCTTTCATCGGCGTAAGCCACAGCGTCCAACATACAGTATTTTGGCAGTTTGTCTGTAAGGAAACGTGGTTCCTCAGAATAACGATATCTTTTGTTCTCTCTGTTGCAAACGAATATTTTCCTTCAATCATGACTGCTGAGCATCTTCTACCCAAGACCAAAATCTTAACATGTAAGGAGGTAGGAATAAGCAAGCACTCCAGTCCTCAGGGGACTTTAACTAATGCGTTATTAGACGTTAAAAGCCAAATTCTTGAAAACACAACACAATCTAGGCTGTTTATAATTGGATTGTAGTTCAACAAAAAAGGTATTTATTATGAATTCACAATTATCTAGCTGGAAATCTGACAAATGATGCTGAAATATTGGGGTTCAAAAACATTTCAAACTTAATATGATGTGATGACCTGAAGACTTGAGCTTCACTATTAATTCTTAAATATACATGTATGTTTTTAGTAAATCAACTCAGTGAGCACACAAGACCACACAATGTCCTGTATGAAGCAGCACAAAGAGGCAGTGTCTCTCTCTTCACACCCTGTATTGAGGCCACAACTCAGCCTGAGAATCACTGGCTGAGTATATTTAGAAAAAACAATGACTCTGCTGGGAGGATCCATTTGGTATGACTTGTGGTTTTCTACTCTTTATTGATCAAATGAAGACAAATGTGAGAACGCTTGATCAGCTGACTAATAGTCAGATGGCTTGTATTGATTCTGCCATGATGGCTTCTTGGCAGGCCGGTACAGCCCTCAGAAACACAGTATGTCAAGAGAGGACCAGTTGTTAAGTGTTAAGCTCAAGAGGTGCGGCTCTGATAAAAGGAGAGAGGAGGAGGTACTAATAATACGTTTAGTGTTTTATACTGTCTTTGTATTTTTAAAGAAACTCATTCCACTTTTCCTCAACTGCTGTACCATCAGTCTAGCCAACAAAATGATCAGAAACTGGACATTTATGGTGCCATTGACAGGAAAAAGATAAGTCGACAATGCTTTGTCAAATTCATTTTGATACTGCTATTTTTACCAAAGTAAAATACATTATTCTAAACTGTTTTATGTTTCCGATTTAAAACATGGGAAATGTACAATTAAGCAAATTCCTGTTTTCTAAAAAGTAAACCTAACTTTATCACAAATTACAACAGCTGATAATTTACATAAGTACAATTTTGATGCACTTGTACTTTACTGGAGTGCCTTCATTTTATGGTACTTTGTACTTCTACTCCACTACATTTCAGTGTGAAATACTGTACTTTTTACTGCAGTACATTTATCTGCCAGCTACAGTTACTTTAAAGATTTTACAGTCAAAACATACGAGCAACTTATTATAAAATATGACGCATTGATACAGTATATAATGTAGTTTAACTCCACCGCGACCAGCTAAAACATTTAAATACTGCTTACATATTATACATAGTAGTAGTGTAATAGTAGTACTTTTACTTTTGATACTTTCAAGTACATACTGTTTATGGTAGCTATTTCAGTACTTTTAGTAAAGTAAAATTGAAAACGCAGGACTTTTACTTGTAGCAGAGTATTTTTACAGTACAGTATTGGTACTTTTACTAAAGTGAAAGATGCAAATACTTCTTCCATAAGTGCTAATTTGAAAATATTTTGAGCAATGAGTGAAAACAAAATGTAAACAAAGAAATAACTGTAAGACTGTAGTGAACCACAGCTTATCACCATACTTACTGTGTATTTACGATCTAATAAATACATGTAAACTACAATATTTCATGTCAGAATGACTTTAAAAACCACTGAACCTTCAGCTAACTGTCAATCAGAAAAGGTCCAGAGGTAGAACAGACAAACTGAGGGCCCTTTTCAGCTCAAGTAGTGAGAGACACAACGTTACTTTCACCTCATTTACAAGGTCTTTAATCATTTATTCTTCTGGCATAATCTGGGTGTCATAAAAATATGTTTTTCCCTCCCCGGGCTCTTCATACCTCGCTAGCTGTCACTGAAGTGATCAATGTTTCTCAACGACGTCGCGTTAGCCGCGCTAACTTAGCTAACTTAGCAAAGCCAGGGTTCTTTACAGTAGCGAGTTTAAAACCGTACGAAGACCAGAAACCACCGGGGAACTTTATCCTCATTCTTACCTGATCGAGCCGTAAACTGAAGCTCACAGAGTCCTACATACAGCTGGATCAAAATACGGTCAAATTACAGAAAGCAGATCGCTTCAGTGGGCTGCGCCTACAGCGTCTCTACACTTCCGCAATCAAAACAACTTCCGCCTGACGAGTCGTCACGTCAGCGTAGAAGGATATCGATACCATATCAATTACCAATTATTAATATCTTAAATAAATAGCCGCTATGAGAACATTTATAGAGTATATATACATATATATATATATATACATATGTATATATATGTGTGTGTGTGTGTGTGTGTGTGTAATAAACATAGGTAGGCACATGTGTACGGATCAATATGTTTGATTTCATGTTGTGGTTTTGCTTTGATGAGGTGGAAATTGGAGTTATTTATTTATTCAGGTATTGATTTTAGGTGTTTTATCAACCAATCAATCAGTCAAATTTATTTATATAGCACCTTTCAAACAATTCAAAGTGCTTTACAAGCGATTGACGAAACGTGGGATGTTTAAGAATGGATTTAGAGACTAATGCACACCAAAACAACCAAAAAAGCATAACAAAATATAATACAAGAAATAAAAATAACAATAAAAAATACAATTATGAAATACTACATAAAACAAATAGATTATATTAAACGAGTAAAATGTTAACATAATAAAATAGAATAAAATAAATAACAATAATCAGCAGTAAAATGTTAATAAGATAATACAAAAATAGAATAAAATAAATAATAATGATGACAGTAAATAAAATAAGTATAAACAATAAAACCATGAAATTATAAAACATTACATAAAAGACAGACAAAATAGATTGGCTTTTAGTTTACTTAAAAATATCAGTATTTTCAGCTCCTCTGGAAGGCTGTTCCAGCTGAAAGCAGCATCACCAAATCCTCTAACAAAACATGTTTTTTGAATTTTATTGGACAGTTTACCTTGATTTGGCTGGTTTTTTTTCCACAGCACGCATGCGCTGTCCTCTTCCAGTTGGTGCTGTCTTGTACTGTAAGTGAAGCATCATAGCAATATACGATCTATGGTGAGGACCACAGGGCAGGTTTACCCTTGAATCCATGGGTTTACTGTGCTGCGACGCCATGCTTGATGCTATAAGTGATTGTCAATAGGTGCAATAAAGATAAACAATGTAAATAAGTAGAATTTGTGAGATATTCCATACAGTAAAGTCCTCTTGTAAGCGGCTCGTTGGTCTAGGGGTATGATTCTCGCTTTGGGTGCGAGAGGTCCCGGGTTCAAATCCCGGACGAGCCCACTATTTGGTCGAAGTCACTACCACATAACCTTTATCGTATTTATGGTATGATATGTGTACAATGTTCATTATCGACACCACAGGATAATATGCAGTACATCCAAATATGTAGTAATGTCACACAATATGGATGTAACAAGAACAATTCGGTCGTGTTTCTGTGGGTTTGCA
>NTHP01000178.1:1626838-1669586 GCA_003416845.1 Oplegnathus fasciatus
CTCAACCAACTCCAACAGTAAAATCCTGCTTTTACATTAATGCATGAGTAATAATAATCTAATGATATATTATAGAATAGTAACAGTTACATTTTTCTGCAGCGAGTATTTTTACTTGAATACTTTAAGTACATTTTGATGATTATACTTACATACTTTTACTTAAGTAACATTTTTCAATGCAGGATTTTACTTGTAAAAGAGTATTCTTTTACAGTGTGGTATTAGTACTTTTACTTCTAACAGAGTATTTCACAGTGTGGCATTCGTACTTATACTTGTAACAGAGTATTTTAAAGTGTGGCATTAGTACTTTTACTTGTAACAGAGTATTTTAAAGTGTGGTATTAGTACTTTTACTTGTAACAGAGTATTTTAAAGTGTGGCATTAGTACTTTTATTTGTAACAGAGTATTTTTACAGTGTGGTATTAGTACTTTTACTTGTAACAGAGTATTTTATAGTGTGGCATTAGTACTTAAACTTGTAACAGAGTATTTTACAGTGTGGCATTAGTACTTATACTTGTAACAGAGTATTTTTACAGTGTGGTATTAGTACTTTTACTTGTAACAGAGTATTTTTACAGTATGGTAGTAGTACTTTTACTTGTAACAGAGTATTTTACAGTGTGGCATTAGTACTTAAACTTGTAACAGAGTATTTTTACAGTATGGTATTAGCACTTTTACTTATAACAGAGTATTTTTACAGTATAGTAGTAGTACTTTTACTTGTAACAGAGTATTTTTACAGTATGGTATTAGTACTTATACTTGTAACAGAGTATTTTTACAGTATGGTATTAGTGCTTTTACTTGTAACAGAGTATTTTTACAGTATGGTATTAGTACTTTTACTTATAACAGAGTATTTTTACAGTATAGTAGTAGTACTTTTACTTGTAACAGAGTATTTTACAGTGTGGCATTAGTACTTAAACTTGTAACAGAGTATTTTAAAGTGTGGTATTAGTACTTTTACTTATAACAGAGTATTTTTTACAGTATAGTAGTAGTACTTTTACTTGTAACAGAGTATTTTTACAGTATAGTATTAGTACTTATACTTGTAACAGAGTATTTTTACAGTATGGTATTAGTGCTTTTACTTGTAACAGAGTATTTTTACAGTATGGTATTAGTGCTTTTACTTGTAACAGAGTATTATATACTTTAAGCACATTTTCCTGATTATACTCTCATACTTTTACTTACTAACATTTTCACTGCAGTACTTTGACAGTATTTTTACAGTGTAGTAGTAGTGGTATGTTTACGGAAGTCAATGATCTGAATACTTCCTCCACCACCACTTCCAGCTTCTCCATTCCTGTAATATGAATGTGCAGTCTTGCAGTACCCGCTAGCGGCCGCATGAGGGAGACACGGCCATTTTGAAAAGGACGAAGTGTCGACGTCACCGCTGAGATGACCCCACCGCAGCCTCCACGCGCTGCTGCCGCTGCCGTGTGGTTTGTTTGAATGGGAGGACGACAGCGGAGAAAAAAAAACCTCCCACTCCGTCTGTGAATGACTGTACCGGACACATCCTGCTGCCAACATCTGACGGTTTCTTTCCCCGAATGTGCCACCTCCGGCCCGGTGTGTCAGAGCCGACGGGACGCTGATTTGACGTCAAGCCTGCTCTTCTAACAGCATCACCGGGTAAGCTAACTGTCAAGGCTAATAAGAAGCTGGCTAATATACCTGACTCTACGGTAAGCTAGCCTCTGAAACCGGCTCGTAATTAACCGTGAACACGTTTATTTACACACTGAGGGTTTCTCGTACCTGGTTATCTTACTAATACAGGGTCGTAGCTGAATCAAGACCAGCTATAGAAGCTAACCTAATGTAGCTAGATTAAGTTAGACTAAATGCTCAGTTGTTCGTTTAATCTTCTCCATCATTCAGCGGCTTTATTTCGGTTTTTTTGCGAGAATCAGAGAGAACAGAGGGAGAGAAAACACTCGTGTGTGTCCAGTTAAGAGAAAGGAAATAGTGCAAATCCTCCAGTCATGCCATCGTATGGTGAGATGAGTGCTGTTCTTCTGTTTTCCCTTTTATCAGTCTGTTTCTGCAAAAGTCAGCATTAATTATAAAAACAAATTCTCCTTAAATTCATCTGATTGCCACACTAACTTCCTGTTTTCTCTCCAGTGGTGAAAGGAAAAGCCTCAAATCCTGAAGAGCAATCATGTTTCATAAGGTCATTATAAACCTGGAATAGTCTTAGTTTTTTCAGGTCTGGAAAAGTTTTGAAAATAGTTTGACTAATATCAGTTTAAACCCTTGATATATGTATATTTTTTAATCAGTCAATGTGAAAGCAGACATGGCAGCTATCCTGTCACTAATTTGTGTAATGCAACGAATGCTTTATACTGTGACACCACATATTACTCTTATTTTTCATGTATATACAGAATTTGTAGATATTTCTCTCATGAATTTGGTTTAAAGCCATGGAGAAGTCATGGAAATTGATTGGTCGAAATGTGTGTGAAGATAAGATAAACCTTTATTGATCCCCAGCTGGGAAATTCGGTTGTTGCAGCAGCATAAGGACAGCAAAAAGTACAGGCTAAGTATAGAGGTAAAAGGATAAATAACAGAAGTATATAAAACTAGAATAAGAAGAATACGAAAATACAAATAGAAACTATACACACGCATTTTGAGACAAAGATTTCAAGGTAAAGCGACAGTGGTGCGAATAATTAATACTGTAATGGAAAAACAAATGAAAAGTAGATGTTTTGCATTCAAAATGTTGCTCATGCAGACAAAAGTAAGCCTATTTTCAGACGTTAAGGGTGTTAAATCAGTTATGAATTAATATTTAAGAGGTTTTTAAAGCAGTAAGTGTTCCAGCTATTCCAAACTGTAATATCATCTTGCCGGAGCTTATCATATGTTTCGCTTGTAAGATAATATTCTGCTTAGTAACTAGAACTGCAGCTGTTGGATAAATGTAGCTACTCAAGTAAAATGAACAAGATTTCTTCTTGAAATCAAGTTAAGTAAGACTGTAAAGTCTCTTAAAATTGGAAAAAGTTAACAACCAGCACTTCAGAATAGTGCTTAGGTGCAGGACTTAAGTACATGTGCTCTGTGGCTTTCCTACTTCATGATCTCTGACCTCTAAGCTGGCCTCTGTTTCAAAGTGAGGGGTTGAGCCAGACCAAGTCGTGTCTAAACCCTTTAATTTTATGGTGAAGGGTCCTTTGTTGTACACTCAGGATGAGTGGAGCACACGGACAATGTGTTCGGTGAACCAGCATGGAGCCCACAGCCGTCACTCTCTCATCTAATGACAGTCTCGGCAGATGACATCAGCCTGAGAACTGAGCGAAACAATAATTATGGGCCTTGGGTGAAGGTTGATGAGTCAATTCACAGCTCGTCCTGCCCTTCGCTCCAACAGTATATAAAGTGACCCAGGATGAGACCGTTGAGTGCAGATGTGAGAGGACAAACCAGAGTCTGCTTTGAATTAAGAAGGCACTAGCGAGGGGCAGCTGCTGTTTGTGCGTCTCCATTCATAAAAGGTACCGTATGTTTTATGTTTTAGAGTTAGCAGGAGTTTTTTGAAACACAAGAAAAGCTGAGAGGAAGGAGAATTATTTCTGCTGGTGTCTGATTCTGAGCCACATGTGGCAGAGCTCTTTGAGCACTTTCCTTGTTTAATCACAGGCATAAATGTTAATAGTGTGTGTGACAGTGCTGCAGTACTGTAGTAGATCTTCTGTTGAGTTTTAGGTTGGGATCACCAGACTCCACCAGATACATAATTATCATGATATAGAGCTAACATCTTTGTCACGATGGACTCTTAGATAGTCAGAGAAGGAATTTTTCACATTTTTCTGATATTTTAAAGTTATAATCTCGAAGGTTTTCATTTTGTTGTCTTTCGTGGCACCTATGGCGATAATCGGTAATTGCAGGTGTGTTTTTGGACCTCATTTCAGTTTCAAGTTTCATCGTCTGTAGTCATCGATCTTTTCTTTGTTTGTTCGGCCGTAGTAACCGTTTACTCACAACACTAGCGGAGACCAGAAAAACAGTATGCAGCTTCACACACAGGTGAGTTGAAGAGCGAGTCTGTTGCGTTAAAAGCCTTGTTAAAAGCCTAACTGTGCACCGCTTGTGATTTTTCCGGGAAAGTCGCTGCCGACACTCGGGTCGTAATACTGCAAACGCTGCAGGCTTTCATCAGTGGGCCATAGTCTCAGTCACCATTGTGTTGCATCATTCGGCGATAGATAGTGACTTAACAGACATTTATTTAAATGAAAAATGTATCTTTAAAGGTTGAACGATTAATCAATAATCAGATTTCCAATGGTTTGCTGTGCTGAGTATTTTGATAGATTAATTTGTGATGCGTTATGCTATTTGGTGGCAAAATTTGTTCCCAAAGGAAAACTTGTTTTATCTGATAAGATGAAGTCTACACTTGTCTTACGCAAGTCCTATTTGTTAATGCAGCAAAATGGGATTATTAAGTAGTAATGTCAAGAGTCGATGGACTGCACTAAATTAAATTAACGCACACGTACAGGCTACAATATGTCGATTACTTAAGGTATTTTGAACTATTAAACAAGGTTTAGTGTGCTTTTACAATCTTAGATAAAAAAGAATAGTGATACAGTACGTCTGTAATTTTTTTTTATCTAGTTGTAGTTGTCACTAAATTGATTCAAAGACTGTTTAGATCATTTCAAGACAGGGGAGTTAGATCCAGATCCTGACCAAAAGTCAAGATGGTGTGAGTTGAGATCTAGATCTGTCCACAAAAGCACAGCATACCCTTCACCTACCACCAAACTAGTGCACAGTAGATTGATGAATCATATGTATCCTTCCTTTACAGAAGTATGGTTGGTATGAAAAAGTTGAGTCAAGATCTAATAGATAAATAAAGTACAGAGTGTGAGAAAAGACCCCTGGTGGTTGACTGAAAGCATGTTTTGGCGGGAACCTTTAAGCCACGACTCTTAAGTCTTCATTTATAATCAAAAAAGATGATTTCAGCAGGCTATAAATCATGAAACAATTGTGAGAATATGTCCCAGTGGTTGAAAGCAGGATGTAAAATTTCCATCAGCACTTTTGTCGGTCATGACTTTGCTTTGATTGAGGTTGTTGTTCCTTTCAAAGAACCATGGTGTGCTGATAACCAGCACTAATAATAGCAACACTTTTCCATGCAGTCAAAACTTTTGAAGGTGTTGCTTATCTGTGGGTGTGTTTAGTTACATTAATCCAGATGAAACAGGTAAGCGAACTCTCATGTACAATTCCGCTTTCAGATATCGTTCTTTCAGATGTGTCCTTCACAAGCTGGTTGGTGTTTGAATTGGCAGCGTCTCCCGTCGATAAAGCCTCAGCCTGCGCTCCTGTTAAACTTGTGACCAATCAGAGATTTTATTTCTTCTCAGTCAGCTGGTGAAATTGATGATGACAAGGGAAATTTCTCACTGAGCTGTGTTTACACATGGCTGGTGAGTGTGTGTGTGTGTGTGAGATGTGACGGTAGTGCTGCTAACATTGTTAATTTGGTTTCCTGATGAAGCCTGATCACCATTTACTCACTCCCAGTGCTCAGATTGCCTGGTGACAGTGGTGATGAAAGTGAAAGTAATTTGTATGTGTTTACTACTTTCTCTCTTTTTTTAAAAAATTTATTACATGTTTGCTTGTGTCTTAACTGCTAGTCTGTCGCTTGTTTGTGCCTATTTTGTTTGTTGTTTCTAATCTGACAGAAACGTCATGGGAGGGAAGTAAAATGCGAGGCAGGGCAAACTGGTGACTTTCTAAGAACTGAGAAAGATTTGAAAGGATGAGCAGAGTAGAATCAGCTGCATGCCTTTGGGATTGGAGTCCAGCAGACTGTGACTAAACATTTTCCCTCCTGCTCTTCTCTCCTTTCTCCCCTGCTGCTGGCTCTCTTGTAAAACTCATATTTAACATCACGGCCGAGGCCTTCACTGTCGTGGTGAAGGACTAACGTTTCTGCTGCAGACTGCCTGTCTCTTCCCACTACTCTTTATCTCCACAGCTGCAAATAGGCCTTGGACTCTAAATGCACACACACACATCACAAGAACGGACATGGCGATTCTGTGAGTGTGCGGAGACATCAGTCTGACCTGACATGCTGACATTTTAAAGCAGCTTCTGCATTGTTTTGATTGGACTGAAGCCACAGTGAGACCAAGGCAAAGGTCTGCCAGCGAAGAAGGGTTCTGCTCCTTCAGCGTTTATTGTAGCTCAGCTGTTTGGACCTGTAAGCCCTCCACAGCAAACTAAGACTTATTTAGGAGCATGAGTGCATGTGTTTATTTAGTGTCCGTACCAAGTCCTGGATTATTATCGCAAGGTGACAGGCAGAAGTTTGACAGCTGTTCTTCCTCACTCGTTATCTTGCTGTATGCTGGATAGAGCCAAGACTGGATTTTTGAGGATGATACCGACATCATTATTTGAGAGTTTAAAAAGTATATCATTTTTAGCCAACACATCACACAAGAGAAAACTTTTGATAAGACTTTTTTTTGTCCTTAAAACAACATGTGGGACATTTTACAACTGAAAACTTGTGAAAAAGGACATGACACCAAAGGGGGAAAAAACAAATAAGAAGAAAAGACTTGTTGACACCAAGGGAAAACTAAAAAAAGTAAACTACAGTTATTGATGTAGTATTGAAATCGTGGAGAACCTTGTTTGTAAGTTTTCCAGTAATCAGAGAACCATACTGTTATGTTTATTTCTGAAGAAGTTATCTGTGTCTTTAGGTGGGGTGGAGGTCCAATATGGGTCAACTTTGAGGGCCCCCGTCGCCTGAATGGTTGGTCATTCTGGTTAATCAAACCCCCGTTCTAACAGTCTCTCACAGAGGGTAACATGTAGGAAGAAATGGGTTCAAATAGAAATGGAATCTAATGGAATACCCCAATCGGAAAGCTGAGTTATATTACAGATATTACCATCTACAACAAAGTAAGCTTAATGGAGTAACACATGCAGTTGGTCCATTTACTCAGTAGTTGATTTGCAGACCTGAACACTGACATATCCGTGGCAGATTACTTGTGGTACATTTGTGTAATGATGGCAAACAGATGAAATGATTATTTAGATGATGTGTTGTTCTTGCTTGTTCCCACTGGTATTGTAAGTACCTTTGTTTCCCAAACTGAGGACCACATTTCCCATAAACCCTGCTATTTCCCAATGCAAATTGATTGCACACTTATATCGCCTTTGTCTTGGTTGTTAACAGCCATTGTTTAAAATGTCATAGAAAATAATTGGGCGCTTGTTTGTTGACACTTAAATGTATTCTGCCTTTAATTCTTGTGTGTAGCTGTATTTAAGATTGCAACATAGTTTTACCCAAATGCAAGCAAATTAAGAAGGCACGTGTTTATCCAGGGCGTGCCTGACTTTCTGTTTTACAAATGTGCTTCTGCTTTTAGTCCCTCCAAAACATTTGTCCGCACAGCTAGCCTCTACCCTGTCCCTTAATGAAAAATAAATGTGGAAGAGGAGAGAGAGGTATCACTTTACCTCTGGCTGCTGTCCTGTGTGTTAGAGGAAGAGGAGGCCTTATTGTTGTATGTTTATCCACTGCTGAAACTCTTGACCAGTGTGCTTTACAACAGCTACACTACTAGAAAAAACTTCAAGTAGAGTATGACCCTACTTACTCTGAGATGGTAGAGATTTACAATTGCTTGTTGTTTGACCTTTATTTAACCAGGTAAATCCCCTTGACTTATGTAGCGTCATAAAAACTTGCTGTAAAAACGATACAAAATCCGTCAAACAAAAGTACTATATTATACCATTACCACCACATAACTTCCACTAACCAATTTTATGATCAGGGTTATCTGCTTCCTCTCCTTTTAATATCTCTGGTTGTGTTAAGCCTTCAGTGGGAAGAAGTTTTCAGGTATTTAAATCTGGATTAGCCGAAAACGAACATTACCATCTGTTTATTTTATTAAAAAAATGGCTTTGCATGTGAATTCAGAGATTTCCTACGTCACATTATATATAGCTAGCCCAGTATGATATATAATTGTGTACTGTAATGGAAGGATTTTATCCATTTTATACACAAGGGCTGCAACAACAATAATTTTCATTACAGATTAAGGACAGTTATTTTTTCAATTGTTCGATTAGTCATTTAATCTTCAGACTGCTAGTTTGTTCCTACAAACAGTTAAAAACCCAAAGATATTCTATTTAAAATCATATAAAACAGCAAGTAGATTATCAAAATTGTTGACAATCCTTTTTCTGTCAATCAGCTAATGGTTTCAGCGCTGTTATCCACTCCTGGCTTCAACATGCGTTTCACTAACAATAGAAACTGGCAGTAAGGAGGGCAAGGTTCAGAGCTCCTGCAACTTTTACAGGGATTGTGTAAGACAGGGGTGCTGGGGAGGGAAATGAAAAATTGGAGCTAAAGAGACTTATAAAGGAATTCTTCTCATTTTCTGTACCTTGTTTCCCCGTACTTCAGAATAAGGCCTCATTAGAGCGAATATAGGAGGAAGATTTGGGAGAGAGGATACAATTCATTGGGGAGAGGGTGACTTGTTGAAGAGGAGAGTCTTCTCTTTGCCTCCTCAGCTCAGAGACCAAGAGAGAGAGAGAGAGAAAGATACAGGGAAAAAGTTGGTGACTGAACGCAAATTAGAAGTAAGAGAAAGCAGACAGGCTGACCTTTTTGAAAGTTGCATTTCATCTGGGGGAAGTCGACAGAGCACGGTTGCACTTTTTCATAAATTGTTCTGCTTTACATTCATATCGTCTCATATTTCCACACAGCTGCCCAGCACAGACACAGATTTATATTGCTGGCCACGGAGCAGTTGGGGTGTAGTGTCTTGCTCAAGGGCATCTCAGCAGTATATATAAAGAGAGGGCAGGCTGTGTTTAAGCAGCGGTGGAGATCATTTACTTAAGTAAAAGTACTAATACCACACTGTGAAAATACTCTGTTACAAGTAAAAGTCCTGCATTGAAAATGTTACTTAAGTAAAAGTATGTAAGTATAATCATCAAAATGTACTTAAAGTATTAAAAGTAAGAGTACTCAATGCAGAAAAATGTCCCCTGTGACTGTTATACTACTATATATTATTTCATTAGATTATTATTACTCATGCATTTATGTAAAAGCAGGATTTTACTGCTGTAGATGGTTGAGGTGGAGCTAATTGTTAACTATTTTGTGTCGGACTGCAGCTAATGATTATTTTCATCATGGATTAAGCTGCTGATTATTTTCTCCATTAATCGATTGATTGTTTGGTTTGTAAAAATTATGAAAATGCTGAGAGATGTTGTCACAATTACCCAGAGCCCAAAGTGACACCTTCACAATGTTTGTTTCGTCCATCAAACAGTCCAAACCTCAAAATTACTGAATGAATAAATGAATTAATTAAAATAATTAAAAGCAAAAGGAGCAAATGCTCACATTTGAGAATCTGGAATCGTGAATTTTTTAACCTTTTATCAAAATAGTTGCCAATTCATTTTTGGGAAAAATCTGAATTTGTAAAGTAACTAAAGCATCCAAATAGATGTAGTGGAGTAAAAAGTACCATATTTCCCTCTTAAATGTAGTGAAGTAGAAGTATAAAGTCGCATGAGAAAAAAATACTCAAGTGAAGTACAAGTAGCTCAAATTTCTAATTAAGTACAGTACTTGAGTAAATGTACTTAGTTACATTCCACCACTGGTTTTAAGCAACAAGTTTTCCGGTCACAAGGCTGAGTTTTTAAGCCCTCAGTGCCAGAAACTTGATCATATCGGCTGGCAGTGTGCTGTGTTCCTTTATAGCAGCTGAACTGGATGTTTGCAGCTGCAGTGTTTCCCTGTCTGATTTCACTGCCAGCTAACTAAATGGCCTTCTCTTTATGTAACCGAATAGGAATCAACAAGGAATGCTCATTGCTGTTTCAGAGAAGGAATGGTGTGGTTTTGGCTCGGTGCTGGATTTTATGGCCTGAGTGTTAGATTGGAATTTGAAGAAGGCAAGTCGATGGGTAGAGCGAATACAGAAAATTTAAGCTGCCATTTCAGGTTTCTTTTCTTCTTCACTGCCTCTTTTCTTTTCTCCCATCCTTTCCTGTTTCTTTCTTCCTCACCGATGAGTCGTAACCTTCATTTTATCTGTCTCTCCTCTACAGTCCACTGCGCCTCTGAGGAGCTCGCTGCTCTCTTCAGACATTTCTTCTTCTCCGCTCGCTATTCCCCCGACTCGCTCTCTGCTCCCAGGTAACCACCTGTGGGCATCACTCGGCACGCTCAGAGCCTCAGGGCAGACAGACTGACTCAGGCGCTTTACGCACCAGCTATCATTAGAGGCTCTGTAGGAAAAGGTGAGCGTTTCTCTACAAAAATGAATGGGTCTGTGTATTCAGCCCAACTTTGTATGGGGACCTGCAGGGTGCACTGAAATGAATCGGTGCTCTGTGTGTTGGCGCACGGGAACATTACAGTTTACCCTGTGTGTGTGGTGTGTACGTGAAAGTTTGTGTCAGGGATGGAAAAAGTGGTAGTCAAAATGCTTGGATACTATTTTCCCACCCACATCGATTGATTTAAAATATGGATTTTTGTCATTCTTGTGTGTGTAGAACTGGGTAAGTTTTAAGTGATGAGGAAAAACAATCACTAAATCTCAATTCCACTTACACTGGCAGCACATTATGAGATAAGCTGATGTCACTTTAAAAGAAAGCAGCGTCCGTACAGATAGTATGATTAATCTGTGCATGTTTGGTTTGTCTTTAAGAGAGTGTTACTGTATTCCCTTGCTGGTTTATTACACTGGTGTCATTGTCACTGATAGTATGTGTGTTGTCTGGTGGATGTGTGCTGTAATTGTCTATAATTGTCTATAATTAGTGGCTGTGTTTATCCCACTGGTTTCCTGTTCCCTCTGTGTGCTTTGTGCCAACAGTGGGCCTTTGGGTCAACTTGTGCGTTTAAGGCTTGCAGTTAGTAGTGGCCTCTTACCTACTAAACACTTACATATTCGCAAACCTAAAGCTGCACCATGCAAAAGAAATATTTATCTTATTCTCGTCTCCCCCTCCCCCACAGATCAACGTCCTTCAGCCAGTGAAGAAGCCATGCTTATCTGGTCCCCTCATGGCCATGCCACTATGACCCTCACCCTCCTCCGGTCCCAGCTGATGTTTGTTCTGGCCCTGGCTGTGCTTCTCTGCCCCTTCGGCAGAGTGACAGGTCAGGGGGAAAGTGAGACGCAGTCCCCTGCCCAGGTGCTCCAGGACCTGCTGGCCCGCCATGGAGACAACAGCACCATCACGGTGCCCCAGCTGCGTGCTCTGCTGGCCCTCCTCAGCAAGGGTCAGGGTGAAGGTGACAGCGACGGCAGCAACGTGGCTGAGACACCTACAATCACACCTCCCAAATCCAACAGCTCCAAGGTGAGAACAAACAGGTGCAAATTGAATCTGCACATGAAGCAGCGACATTTTAGTGTTACCTTTTTTATTATGTTTTGCCTCAAGCGTTGATTAGGAAACATGATGTAAAAATAAAATATTCTATTAAACTGATATGGAGATGCTGTACTGAGGTGATGTATTCGAGTGCACAGCACGCACCACCAGTCTGGCACCACCACCCGCACATCATCTCCGTTCAGTCCACTGATGTGTTGGTGTCATCAGGTCCTCCAGCAAGGTATGCTGAATCTATGGAAGAGGGGCGCTCAGTCTGAAATTAACTTTTTGACTCACCGACCAAGGGGACAAGGAGATGAAAAAATCTGCCGGCCAAGCATATTTTTTACTGTCCAAAATAATAAATCGTGTGTGTGTGTCAAACCTCCGACACAGACAGCAGAGAACAGAAGCAGCGTGCCCATAAATGGCACCAAAGCGCGGTAGAGACTCTCAGCATAGTTTTTTATTACATGACTATTTTGGTACAAGCATTTTACCTGCCAGTGTGGCGGATAGCCTTCCGAGATTTACCCGCATTTGGCGTTTGGCGGGTGTTAATTTTGGACCCTGAGGGCGCTTATTTCCTATCTATTCATTATTCTATGGGCCATAAGTATTTAAACCCAGCAAGACTTGTATTACTTGGCTAATTGCAAATTAGACACACAGCATTATTGGCTAGACAGTGTCATACATGCTACAATGACTTCTATCACCAGCAGCTCAGCTTTTATGTTGTTGTTGTTGTTTTTTTTTAACCAAATACCGTCATATACCGTATACCACGGTGAAATGTCAGAAAGGTATGAAGGTATGAAAAAATAGATACCGCCCAAGCCTTGTACACCCTATGGTTAGCACTGATGCACAGTTGCAACAGTTTCTTCGAGTATCTGGTCCCGTAGTGTGTCAGATATAAAAGATGTAGAGAATTTGAGTAGCCTGTTTAAGTATCCCAGAGTCAAAATTGACCTCTTTAAAGTTCTTTTTAGAAGCCATCCAAACCGCAGACAGCAATTAGTTATCAAAATTGTTGTCAATTAACTAACAGCAATTAATCCACCAATTATTTCAGCACTGCTACATAGTTCAGTATACTGTATAGTGTGCATAATCTTGCTATGGACTGCTAAATACAAACAGCTTCACTTATTAACCCAGTTTTAAAATGTAATTTATAGGTTCCGTCTATTGCGCTCTTTTACAACTGCTGGTCTAAATTATATTCAGCCTAATCAGGTCTGGGTAGGACTCTGTTCTATTGATCTTGAGTTACGGGTCTGTGTGTCAATATGTCTTATACTTGAGTGGATCAAAATTGACTCCTATTCAGTCATAATCATTGCAGGAGTAAAATGTGCCTTTTCGACCACAGCTGCACATTATTGGTGGTGCATCATGTTGGTGTTCTTTCTTTGTTTGGGTCTGTTTTAGTCCTCTAGGTCCAGTTATCCTCGGTTCCCTTTGTGATCGGGTCTCTTTTTTTTGTGATCAACTCTTTATTGGTTTTGTGACATGAAAATCATTGTACACTTGGTACTATAGACAAGGATTATTGCGCCTACAAACAACATTTAACACAAACTATAAACGTATCGCCATTGCCTTGCTAAAAATAAATACACAAACAAACAAAAAACAACATAAAAATAATAATAATAATAATGAATAAATAAATGAATAGATAAACAAAAAAAACACAGAACATTCTGTCCAAGTGACACATTATATCTGTACAGGAAAGAGTGGGTTCAAAAGAGAACCAATGTGAGTATCCCAAGTCTCCACAGTGGATGCCCGCGCTTTATGAATTACAGCTAATGATCTTTCTAAGCGGAGTGGCATAAAATGTATGCGCAAACGTATAATGAATGAGCTGATGTGCTGGGTTTTTTGATGAGATACCTATATTAGCCCAAATTTTGTCCCAGTTAAGTTCAAGGCCCTGTCCCTCGAGGTCACGATTCCAGGACTCAGTCACCCCCAGAGTTTTGGCACTTTTAGAGATTAATTCCTTATAAATGTTGGAAACCAATCCAGCGGAGGATGTTCCAGGGTTGACCCAAGTGCTCAGTGGATGAGAAGGTAAAGGTGAATCCCACGGAACTCCATGGGCACGGATTGCTGATCTCAGTTGCAGGTATGGGAGCCAGGAAAACCCAGGAAGAGAATAACACTCTTTAAGCTTCTGGAATGAAAGTAATCCATTTCTATTATACAGATCTTGAAGGATATGGGCGTTGAAATATGGACCAGAATTCTGTTGTAAATTATAATTAAGCCAGATTGGAGAGCGGTCACAGAGCTTGATATTACAACGCATATATTTCTGGACATCAGACCAGATTTGCAGAGAATTGCCTGTAATCGGTCCAAACATTGTATGCGCTGATCTAGGTTTCACTCCACAGAACAGTACATCTGTCTTTCTGTGTGGTTTTACTAGTTCCTGCTCTATCTGACGCCAAGGTGTAGCAGCTTCTTCGTCACACCAAGTCGTCAGTGACTTTATCTGAAATGACCAGTAATATAATTTAAAATTGGGTACCACCAGACCTCCAAAGGGCTTCGAGCGTTGAAGTGTACGCAGTCGAATGCGGGGTCTTTTGCCATTCCAAATGAACTTAGAAATCAGAGATTGTAATTCGTCAAAGAATTTAGCTGGTGGGGGCATAGGGGTCATAGAAAAAAGAAAATTTAGTCAACCAAGAACATTCATTCTTATTATTGAGGTTCTGCCTTGCAATGACATTTTTAGATTAGACCATCTCTGAAGATCAGATGAGATTTCTAGTTTGAGTTTATCATAATTCGTGTGCGATATATCCGAGAATTTGGTTATATTTAAACCTAGGTATGTAAAAGCAAAGTTGTGCCACTGAATATGAGGAATGGCTGGTAATGTGAAATGTTTTGCTGAGGTGTTCAGAGGAATGAGAAGAGATTTATCCCAATTAATTTTATAACCAGAAAATTGACTGAACCGGGTAAAGACTTGTAGAATTTGAGGTAAAGACTTGGAAATATTAGTAAAGTAGAGTAATACAGCGTCTGCGTAAAGAGAAATTTTATGTTGTGTATCTTGTATACTGATAGGAGAAATGTGGGGATTTAGTCTAATTGTCTGGGCCAACGGTTCCAGTGATAATGCGAAGAGCAACGGAGACAGTGGGCAGCCCTGACAGGTACCACACTGTAGGGCAAATGTTTTAGACAGAATATTACCTGTTTGTACAACTGCAAAAGGGTTAGTGTAAAGCGTTTTAACCATTGATATGAAGTTTCTACCAAATCCAAATTTCTCCAAAACCACCCGTAGGTATTCCCAGCCTACTCTATCAAAGACCTTTTATGCATATAAGCTTTATGATAGCTGCGGGGTGCGCATCTGATTCAGATGCATGTATGATGAGAAAAAGTGATTGGGTCTCTTTTAAAAGAAAAAATAATAATAATTATGCAGTTCGGGTTGGTTCCAAAATGTTGGAGACCTTGAAGACCTCTAGTGTTGGTAGCATAACTTAAGCTCTATCTATTCTTGTCTGTAGAGGTGTTGGAGGTTCAGGTGCTGTCTTGCATTCATCACATACCCAAAGTAATTGTGTTTACCTTCTTTCATCGACTTGGTATAGACTGTAATAGAGAGCAATGATGGGAAGCCTATTTGCAGTAGAAATGGGTGTTGCCAGTGTTGCAACTGGCTCATTCAGGTCCTAAAAAAAAAAGCTTCTTAAGGATAATTCAAATAATGCAAATGGGGTGTGTGATCAGTTGTCAGTGAGCTGTTGCGTGTTGGATCTATACATTGTGTGCTAACAGGTGTTACCTGATAAACCAAGCATAACCAAACCAAAGAAAACAAGCATAAGTGCCAAGTGGCTCTCTCACACCAATCCTGAGGGCAGTCCCTCAATTAGGAAGGTGTGGCAGAGCAATCAGGCAGGACCTGAAGGCAAGAAGCAGAGAGAGACACAAAAGACACCTAACACACCTTTGCTAGATCACTAAATCTAAAAAAAGATTACTGATCGTGTCTTTAGTGTGCTTCATGTTGTCTTCACAATCAACAATCTCTACCAGTAACAGTATCATCTAGGAGTGGTCTTGTGGTATTTCTTCACATTTCTTTGAGGAGCTGCACGATACCTCTGGCAGAGCCTCAGAGCCCACGCAACACCCTGGAGGGTAAATCCAGCTTTAGTCCTGTCTGGAAGAAGCAGGAGCCACCGGTGCCAGATAGCTGAAATATTTAGCATATTTCACATGCTTAGTGTCGTGGATGATTGACTCACTTGCTGATCTGCTTCTGAATAGATTTACTCTGAGTAGTAGTGGCAAAGCTATAAACGCTTCTGACAAATTAAATAGAACAAGAGGTTAAAGTCACATTTAGTTCACATGATGGATGTCGGAATGGACACGCAGCATTGTGCGTTGCTGTCTTTTCTCTGTATGAATATGAAAATAAAAACAGGCAGTGTGTCTTTAGGTGTGTGACTCAGAGAGCAGAAGTAAAACTGCAACCTTTGGCCAATAACTGTCACTGCTCTCCCTGTTTAGTGAAGCACAGTCTCTTCAGTGATATGTTCTGTCACGTGTCACCTGCATGTTGTTAAATACCTTTCAGAGGCGGCTGTTTGTCACTGAACACGTTTCATTCCAGTGGAGGAAAGAAGGATTTGTTGTTTGTGCTGAAAATAGTTTATAGTCACTGAATAGAATATTGAATACATTTCCCGCTGTTGTGATAGACATGAATTTGGCAAAGTGAGTCATGCACTTCAATTATATGGTGAGTCACTATCAAAAGCCTTATTTGTGTTTGATTCAGCTTCAGTTTTTGTCCTGACAGATTAAATTCCAACTGGCTTCTGTGTCCCAATATAGGAATGAAATATGTACCATGGATACAGTTTCTTGTGACTTTTCAATGTGACTTTTGAGGTTTGATACCGCAGATCGATAGATTTCAGAAGTTGATATTACTGTATGTCTCCTATTGGCCTTTTAATGGCTGTTGGGCATCCCCTCCTTCCTCCCAGTTCTACATTGTTATTCACAGTTTTGTTTAAATCTCAAGCAATCTTATGGCAAACACCCTACAATTAGAAACTATTTTGAAAAGAGTAGGTATAAGTAAAATGAGAAATATTTGGTAATTTTTACTTTTACTGGAAATTATATAGAATTGATTGAAATGACTTAGGTCTTAATCAGTGTTTTTAGGCACTTGAAGCAGACAACATATTATATATTTATCTTGTAGTTGGTTTAGGGCAGTAACTAATGATTCTTTTGTATGTATCTTTTGAATGATGATGATGATTTTCGTTTTGATTAATTGATGAAACATCATAAAATAGTCAAATATGCCCCATCACAATTTACTAAAGCTCAAGGTGACGTCCAAAACCAAAAGATATTCAAGTTACAATATATAAAACACAGAAAAGCAGCAAATTCTCACATTTGAGAAGCTGGAACCAGAGAATGTTTGGTGTTAAATATTTTTGGATTTAATTTTCTCTCTATCAACAAATCTCCTAATCAATGTTGGTCCTAACAGTGTTGAAATGCATTGCAGTGTCAAATCTATTATAGAATTTCTTCTGAAATGAATAGGTGAGCTTGGTCACCGTGTCGTAAAGAGCTGCTTCTTTTGCGACAAAGTGATAGTTGTGGATTCAGTGGAGCATTATTGTGTCCCATAATATAAATTCTGTTTGACTGGTTTGTCCACATTAAGAATACAGTTCTGGGAAAAATGCTCACCAATGGAATTTTCACATGAAAATTCTTACATTTACAGAACATTGACACAAAATCACTCCAAACTCCATTTTGTCTGCATCTCTTTACCTGTATCTACTTTTTTAAAGCAAAATTGGGCTCAAATATGAGCCTGCCCACCTTGTGTCTGATGAGAATTGAAAGCACCCTGACCGGTCACTGAATACATCTTGGCTAATTCAGTTGTTTTAAAAATTTTACCATTGAAGAAAACCGGTTGACTGACTTCGCATACAAAAGTAAAGGTCACGATGTCAGCAGACACGCTGGCTCTTTACAGCATCAGCGAGCAGTCACGGCTAGATGGGCAGGGCTTACAGGAGCTGTGCCCCACCATGCTGCAGCAGTTGGATGCTGGCACCTGCAGGGCGCAAAATAAGGAGGAGCAGAGCAGTGACACCTCCCCCAGACCCTCAGACGCTGAAGGTGAGCACTGACTTGTTTTACTGATGATTAATATAAAATGTTCTATCTTTTTAACACTGAAGATATATGTTTTTTAATTTCCTGTAATGATCATCAGGTTACATTCTGTTGCAATTTAAAGGATAAGGCTGGTCATATTCTAAATTTTTCTAATAAAAAGACTAAAACCAACAATGAATTGGTCCTACTAACAGTGTTGTTTGTGTAGCCAAAGCCTGAGACAGGTTATTCCTCTGTGCCTAAGAGTTCCAGAAACGACTAAAACACACTAATGAGCCTCACTGTTGCATTGGGTGACATGTTTCAATCCCACATACACTGTCCTGCTGTCGTAAATACTCACTAAATATTTGGCTGAAAATAGGCCCCAACAAATGCACTATTAACTCCTGTTTGCTGAAGATACAGTGCCCAGGTTATAAAGTTATTTAGCCTTTTTTAAAAATGAAAGAATATAATCATGACCCATTTTTTAAAAGATTTACGTCTTCAGCAGGAACCAATGGGCTTGGGACTAAGAGGCGGAGACAGGGAGGGGAAGTTGTGAACTACTGAGAGACAGACTAACATTTTGTTGGATTTGGTCTTTTCATGGGATTTGAAGAAAAATGTAGAATATCGTTTAACTGTTCCTGTATTGTATGTTTGTACTCTTTGATATACTGTTTAAAATTTGTGATGGCATTTTTGTTGTCTGTTGGTCAAACTCTGCTGTTGGCTGTTTCAGTTTATCTTTTTACAGCTTCCTTATCTGTTCATCGTATATTTTATATCATTTTATATAATTTCTGTCAATGACTAACTCCGTTACATGTTTTCCCTGTGTTCTCTCATTTTAAATATTACCAATGAAAACCTCATGGAGTGAAAAACACATTTCTTCATCAGATCAGAGCTCCAAATGTGTGTTTTGTTGCCTAGAGATAGTGATATCATGATGTCCCCTAAGGACATGAAAGCCAAAATAAGCATGCACACTTAGCCAAGGCTCAGATTGCATTTCTCAGTTTGGCTTAAATACCAACACATCCTTTAGACTCCACAATCCTGCCTCAGTCAGCATATCTAGTATGAAGGAGAGATCTCATCCAGGTAAAGACAGTCAGACAGGAAAGCATTCCAGCAACAAATAGCTTTTCTTTTCCTTGGCTGCTGACCTGCTGTAACTTCATACAGACTGCAGACTGCACACACCCAGTAGGACGTCCTTGAGAGCTCTGGAAGCCATTTTGGCATCTGCATCCAATCTGAAGTACTCGGAAATGTGAAGTGCAGCATAGGCTGTTGATTAACAAGCCTTTGAGTTGAATTGAAGCTAAATTGGCTCTGGAGTATGTGGCTGGTATAAAAAGCAAGCTAATGACAGACTTGGAGAATTTGGTCAACTTGTGTGATGTTCTGCCCTCAAGGCTGCAGCAGAACTGATGTCCGAACACAGCAAACTTCAGGAATGTTCATAGTACTTTATTAGTTTCCACTAAAAGAAACAGCTTTCTATATGAATGTGATGACTGTGGGCCTCAATGGCTTCATATTCTGTTTTAAACTAATCACATTGTGCTGTAGCCCTGCTAAGCCAGTAGAGAAGAAATGGTTCAGCCCAGACCTCTGGCTCTATCTTTCCCTCTCCACTGACAAATTTGTTTTCCCTTATCATCCACTCCTATGCCCTCAGCTCGCCTCACACTTGCCCCTGCAGGCAGCTTATTTTGGCCTGAGAGCTGTTTTTTTTGCCTAGGCTGTGGAGATCTGCCAGCAGCAGGGAGGCAGATGCCATGGAAATTCATCTCTACTGCAGATCTCAAAGACTCTTTTCTCGTTAACTAAATGTGACGCTTTAGCAGCTTTTTTACAGAGATTGAATAAGTCACATTAGATCAGATACACTATCAAAACACATCTGTTTTAATGTTGTTAATGCTGATTTTAGTAGTATCTTCTCTTAAGTCTACTACTTATGCTCTTAACCCCATGCGTAGCAGCTGTCTTAAGGTAGTCTTTAACTTTGACAGCAGAACTATTGCACATTATCAACCTTTCCCTGGTTTTACTTCTTTTGAAGAGAAGCACTCTAGATGCCAGCAACATGAATAAATATAGGTCAATTTCCAACTTTGAGACAGCTTTGCTTCCTTTGGGGAGTTCCATTCAAAAAAGGTAGATATTTTGTGTGTGGTGTGCCTCAAGGTTCAGTCCAGGGCCCCATTCTTTTCTGTCCCTACATGCTGCCATGAGGTTCTTTAATTTGCAAACATGGAATCTGTTTTCACTGCTATGCAGATGACACACAGCTCTATGTCTCTACTTCACCTAATGGTCTAAGCCCAGCCAACAATCTTGTAAGTTGCATTTCAGAAATTAATGATTGAATTTATCAAAATCTTCTTAGTTGAATAAAGACAAAACATAGATTTTGGTTATTGGGGCACAGGCCAAAAGAGAGAACCTTATTAGCAATTTAAGTTTTGAAGCAAGCATAAAATATATATTATATATTTTACAATGTTATTTGCCAAATTCTAATTAGATTTATATCACAATTTGTAGCATGTTGTTTGTTCAGAGAAACTTAAGTTGTAACCACATCTTATGAGGAAGTCTGCCACTGCCTTCTACCACAACGATCATCTAGTTTTTGTTTCCTTTCTTAGTGTGAAGAAGTTATCTCACACCACAGGATAGATCATCAATCTCTGCATTTAACCTTTCTTTTCTATAAACTTCACAGGTGCTACAGTCTCAAAGAAAAATGGCACAAAAACTTTGAACTAATATGCTCTAACTTTATTTCTATTCTACAGACGACAGTTAAGGCAGTGGTTCACAACCTTTTTGGCTTGTGACCCTTTAAAAGCAATGCAATATCTTCTTGCAAACCCTTGTCATAAGTTGCATATGTCTGAGTTGTGAGCAGTTCAACCGAAAAGTGATGTTTCCTTTCTAAATGGTTTCGTTTTGAATCGTGGTTAGAGGTCAGAGAAAAAAAAAACTATCCACTATTTCACAATAGAAAAGCGGAAATTAGAGAAAAGTCCGAAAAATATACACAATTTCTGTAGCAGAAAAGATTTTAGGTTTTTAGATAAGGTACTTCAAAATCAGAATCAGGTTTATTGCCAAGTAGGTTTTCACTTACAAGGAATTCGCCTTGGTGTTTTGGTGATAACAACAAACATAGTAAGAAGAGAATACTTGTCTACTGCCTCAGAGTATCTTCACCATCTTACATAAAAATATATTTTTAAACCGGCAGAGCCTGGTTATATAAATAAATAAAATTATTGTTTTTATAAAATTATTATGTAATGTCAACATCCAAAAACTCATGTCGATCACATGTCGATTTGTTGCATTGAAATGCAAGTAAATGTTTTATTTACTTATGTTATAATACAGCTGGTGGAGATAAAATGTGAGATCAGTGTTTGATTTCTAACATGATTTTAGGTTACAGCATTTAGTGTTGCATTTATTTGACAACAACATGATTGTATTGAAAGATACAAAATGTTGTTTGACTGATGATGCAGAGCTCAAGCTGCATTTACAGCTGCATTACCACACATTATGCATGGCAGTTTGTTTTAATGTTACCTTCCTCTTCCATCCAACCTCCCCGTCACTCAAACCACCAGTGTGGGGCTTTTCTTTCCTGAGTGTGACAGTGATCAATGCCTTCTCCCTCACCGGAGTCTTCATCGTGCCTCTCATGAAGACGCGCTACATGAAGTACGCGCTCTCCTTTTTCATCGCTCTTGCCATTGGCACGCTGTACTCCACTGCCATCCTGCAGCTGCTGCCAGAGGTTTGCCATCCGTCCTTACATCTTTCCATCTACACCTTTTATCTATACATCTTTTCACATCCCATATTTGCTTGTGAAAAACACAAAGTTGAAGGTCTCTTTAGTTCAACAGCCACATGTGGCTGTTTTCAAAACTAGTGCACCAAGCGCTCCTTTGTCTGTCCTGTGGTCATATCTATTTCCTCTCCTTCCTGTCTTTGTTTTCTCTCTGTGGTGTTTCTCGGGCTCTAATAAGCACTGTGGAAGGCTTTTTGGTTTTGCTCTACCCTCACTGCATCACCGATCATCTGGGGGTCTGTGTTTATATTTGTGTGCACTGTATGTTTGTATCTGTGTCTGCACCTTTTCCAGACATTGAGATCTAGGCCAGCTATGAGAGTTTTTTTTGAGAGATGGTTCTGCACTCTCTTCTACCACTGCAGCACGTAGAACAGCTAAACAGACTTGGTAGCAGTGATTCACTCGCTTTGTTTTTTGGCTTTGGGATTCATACATTTCAGTTTGTGTAAGACAATCCTGGAGAAATGGAGCGCAGCACCCTTAAAGCGTCCTTCAAATTGAAATGTGACCCCTTATTAGCAGTGCTCCTTCTGCTACTGTTGGGCTATTTAAAGTTCATTTGCCCCCTTTTGTGTCTGCAGTGATAGCTGGTGTGTACCCTGAGGCTAGGACAGTGGTACAGATGCACCTGAGTGGACTAGGACAAAGTATGTGTGTGTGTGTGTGTCAGTAAACTGTAATTTGACCATAATCACCTCCCCTCTCTATCAAAAGAAATGCATGGGGTTCGAGGACTGCTTCAAAGGACAACACATGATTATCTTCAAATGCAAATGAAAGGTGGTGTCACTTCTGTTGATCTGTTTTCAATGCACACATGAGCCTGTTGTCTCTGGAAAGACTTGCAGGTGTCTTTTGAAATCTTGTTTTTTCTCAGGTTGATTTCATTCAATTCTTCCTTTCTTTTCAGGGACTTAAGTGGTTGGTGTCTTCTAATTTTTTGTTCCTTACCCTGGTGATTAATCTGATAAAAATCAGTTCTCAACTAACTACCTCTCTCTTTTTTTCTCACCTTCCCCCTTCTTTCCTCTGCCTCCTCTCCGTTGATCAGTGTGGGGTTATGGGATCCTGTGTGTGACACTGATCTCTCTGTGTTCGCTGGTCGGGGCGAGTGTGGTGCCCTTCATGAAGAAAACCTTTTACAAGCGACTGCTGCTCTACTTCATAGCCCTGGCCATTGGCACGCTCTACTCGAACGCCCTGTTTCAGCTCATCCCAGAGGTAGTGTTGATGCTGCTGTGACTCACTTAGCTGCAGCTCCTTCACAGTGCCTCAGTGCGGGGTTGCTATGTAGTTTCAAGAAAGAGCATTGAATATTGATTTTACATATCGTGAAAAGAGATTCTTATATCAATGTCTTTTATATCTCATTGTTATAAATAGGGTGAACAAAGTAATAGAAACACCTGTCCAAAATGATCATACAGTTGAATCAATGCTGCTCTAAAACAGCAAAAAAGGAACATTATAACCTTCATGAAGGGAGGATTTATTGCAGGACTGTTGTATTAGACTGCATTAGTTTTAAGTAGGTGTACCTAATAGACTTCACGAAATTCAACTGGAAAAATGTTTATAGATAAAATAACTTTATGAGAATCAGTCAACTAAATACCTGACAAATACAGTACAAATACACAGTAACTATGAGAATGATGCATGGATTTAAAAACTGAACAAATTACATAAAGACGATGCTCTGATTTGCAGCATTGCCTGTAATATCTAATTCAACCAGATATATTAAAAGGATTGTCTCGCCCAGTTCTACCTTTCATAGGATTTCCTTGACTAAACAAGTGGTTGATTGAATTACTGCTGTTGATGAAGGCTGCAATGCAAAAGAATGTCCTAAATCTAGTGCTTATAATAGAGTAAAGTATATTTCTGGATAGACCAACACTTTCCAGCAATAACTAAAATGTTTCTCCTGAATGGATCATTTCAAAACATCGTGAAGTTGTAGGTGTGCTTTTCACCAAACCTGCAGAATACCAGTTACAAAATAAAAACACTCATGACAAGATTATTGGAGGAAATTAGGTTAAAGCAGTAATCTGGTTACTGTAAAACCTGCATTTACATGCAGCTGATCGGTAATCAGCTTTCTCCCCTACAACAGAGCTGGCATATTTTATTGTTTAGTTAATATATGATGCTGCAGACTACTTTGTGTGTCTGAAGTCTTTCTCTACCCATAACCGTTACAAAACTGATTAAAAGTAAACATGGCTGTAGTCCAGTTTCTACAGAGGAAATTTAGCTGTGAAATGTTCTTGTAATCTTTTACCCTCGTGAATCAATTCAGGTTTCTCATTTACATAAAGTTTAATACATCAGTTTATTGAAAGAAGCTTAAGTGCGTGTCAACACACTGACTGAAGTTCAAAGTCACAGTGGCGTGACCCACAAATACAAGCAATTGTCTATTACAGTTTTAAATGCTGTCCAGGCGGTGTGCACACCCATCATGGCCAGATTTACAGTTGTTGTGTAACTCACTGCATCAGTTCACCTGGGATGAATAGTAAGAAGAAACATTTGTATACCTCAGAGCTGAAGTGGTTTGAGTTATGGTTGTTTACTGAAGGGGAGACGATTACATACATAATTCAACCTGTCTCTCAGATTAGAGGCCGCTGTGAAATATCCTTGCAATATTTTAAAAGGATGTCGGCTCGAGTTGATGTTATTGTTCACTTGTTCATTTAACGGTGGACAACCACCCGAAGACATTCAGCAGGCTGAAGTTTTCCACAGAAATAAAATAGCTTTTGATCAGCAGCTGACACTGACAGCAAATATAAACATGGGAAAATGTTTTTCACTCTTGACCAGAAATGAAACTACACTGCCAAAACCCACTTAGAGTTCCAAACAAGCATTTCACAAACCACTAATTGTTCACTTTCAAAACCTGCTAAATCATGATTCTTACATTTGACAGTTGTGTCAAATAACACCTCATTTCATAAATGTGCACATTGAGTGATGTCAGGCAGTGTTGATGTAATAACTGCTACTATAAATATCCATCACAAGCTAACACCATCTTCTTTCCTGCATGGTAGGCCTTCGGTTTTGACCCCATGGTGGATTTCTATGTGTCCAAGTCTGCGGTGGTGTTCGGAGGCTTTTACCTCTTCTTCTTCACTGAAAAGGTCCTCAGAGTGCTTCTCAAACAGAAAAACGGGGTGAGTACAAGAATGATGTCAGTTCACATTATATTGCTTTGTTGTTAGTTACAAGTGGTGGGAAATTGGCAAATTCCAATGGCAGTAACAAGCATGTCCATAAGGTGTAGCAGCAATATGTGTCACCTTTACAAAGGTTCCACAATGATTTATGTGGAAGCTGTCAAAGCAGGAGGCAGCTAAAGGCCGAAGAAGCCAAAAGGTTGGTGCTCAAACCCAAACTGAAAGTGCACAAGTCATGACAGGGCAACAGCCTTTAAAGTCATGACAACATAAACCAAATGCAGATGTTTGTAAAGAACAGTGCTTTAAGTTGACGTTGACCAGACAGAGGAAATGAACAGGTGAAGGACTGAATCAACATCTCTGTAATAGTCTCAACAAAACTGTACTTTGTGTGCCTCACAGAGCTGTTATTTATGGCAGGTTTAAACAGCTTGTATCCAAGGTCGGCGCACAAAGACACAACACTGTGTGACGAGCATAAAACTCCACAGCAACGGAGAAACTAATATGGTCTCTTTTACTTTTCTGTCATTTTCCCTTATTCAAGAAGAGTTTGGATAAAATCACACTCTCAACCCACAAGTTTGACAGATCATGGAACAGTCAAGCAATATGAGACTCCGTGAGCAGTATTGGGAAGAATATTTCTCCTATACCAGTATATGTCATGAATATGGCAAATATACACAATAATTGCACGTAAAATAAACAAATTGGTGTTGCAATTAACTATTTTGCATTACATCAGACAAAACTTCTAACAGATAAATAAAATCTTCAATATTTCATTTTGTGGGCTTTTCATTACAATTAGCTTAGAAGCATATTTTGGACAACACAATGATTCTACTGAAATTCGATAAAAAGATATTTCATCCAAATCATTGAACCTTAATGAGAGATTCAATATTGCAGAGTGAATCATAGTTAACCAGAATTTTATTTATTTATTTATTTTTTTTATCCTTTCCTCATGTACTGATTTTTTTCTTTATTCATTCGTCCTCCAGTATTTCTTCAGGTTAACATACCACTATGTTACGTTGTTATCAGACAACGAAACGTTTGCTCAGATTATTGTTTGCTCTGAGCACCACCAGCGTAAAATTAAATTGTTCCTACTTGTGTTATCTGTACATCAGTGGCAGGCTTAACCAGTTGGACAGGAGGTTTGGTGGCAGAGGCACTGGTGGCAGAGGCACTGGTGAAGTTCACAGTACTGCCCTCAGGAGTTAACATACAGTTAAGATCCTGAAAAGTCAACGGAAAATTCTTGTTTGCCACACTGGAGAAGACTCATTTATGAATAAGGTTTTGTACACTTCACTCATGTGTCATCATTTACCGACTCAGATCACAAAATTTCCCTCTGCTCCAGGGCACTCTTTTCCCTTCGGCTGTTTATATTTCAGTTTCAGTAGTTTCAAGAAACTAGCACTGAACACACATTAGTACTCAATTACTGTGACTTTTAATGATGGACGTGGAGTATTATATTCGTTACTGTGGTGTGACCTGGTTTGTTGGTATGTTTTCGTGTTACAATGTCCTCTATTTAAAAAGTGAACTGTTCCAGTGTGGCTTGTTTTTGGCTCTTGGCCACTTGGCAACTGTGCCCTCCCTTCCTATTTGCCTAAGTGCAGTAGTAATGTATGTGGCAGTTGTTCTGACAGTTTTCCACAGCTGAAATACAGACCTATAAGTCACTTTGGTAAAAGGACAGCACTGTTTCAACCTGCAGATTGTCCTCTAAATGAAATTCTAAAACAAGCTGTGCTGAAATTATAAGCTGTAGATGTTCATACAGCTTCTCTAGTGCTGCTGATTTCATTCTTAAAAAGCAGCAGGGAATGTAGGGGGGAGATTGTGGGACAGTTGCTCCACCTTGTGGTTACTGTGCTTTGAGCCATATGGTCCAGCCAACCTAATTAACGGCCAACACATCGACCTACTGATCCAATTACAGACGCTCTTTGACCCAAATTGTCACCTGCGATGCTCCTGTCACCTTTTTCCTTTCACAGCAACAAAGAGGCAAAAAAGCCAATTAACAACTCAAAATCTGTGATTTTTAAAAAGTTAGGGGGGAGAAGTGTAATTTTGTAGTGTGGTATTGAGAGGAGAACTGTTAACTGGAATGTCAGGGTACCTGCTGTGGTGAAGTGTCGCTGAGCAAAACAATGAATTGTTCTGATTCCAGGAGTTTTGTACTCAAACTGACCCTTACCTGTGTCCTTGTAAACCTTGATGAAATGTCTCACAGAATCTCCTAGGTTTGTGTTTTTTGTTTGAAGAGCTCAGCCTCGGAGTAAATGCTGCCTGAGAGGCTCTGTTCAGGGCAGTAAAATCCCTGAGGAAAGAAACTGTGACCAGACATGTCAACTCACCTGGGCCCTGTGGTTCTGATTGAATCATTTTATGTGAGAGTGCTGTGATTGGTTAAATTTGAACACATTTTCTAAGCGTTAATGGAGAAGTATTGTGGGGATTACTCAATATCAGAATATATTGCATTTGTGTTGAATCATATCTGTATGGCTTGTTTAAGATGTTGTGTAGTCGTCATGGAGGCAACAACTATGAGTTAATGGCACATTCCCAAGAGGAAACGGTAGCACAGGATGTTCAAATGGGACAGGACAGCTCGAGGAAGGTTCAAGGAAATACTGTGTTTAGATTAAGTTTAAGTCTACTTGAGCGTAATTGTCTCTCTGTTCTTCTCTTATTAATTTACCAAAGTCCCAAGGGGGGTTTTTTTTGTCAGGAAGGAAATTTCCACCAACAATGGATCTGTGTTCTCTGTCTTTCATCTGTCTCTCAGAGCCACGGTCACAGTCATTACCCCGGTGCAGATCGTTACTCAACACCCGACGGGGATGTGGAGGAGGGGGAGAAGGAGAAGCTGCAGCAGAACGGAGAAGCCAGCAGTCTGGCTCTGGGCAAGGTGGACGCAGGGGAGGGCGAGCTCATGCTCAGTCCTGCACAGACCCCACAGGTAAGCGTGGGGGCAGAGGATGGAGGAGAATAAGACCTTGACTTGTTTGGTTACCATTGTTTTATTTGTTGTTCATGCTGGGATTCTCTGAATTTTTATTTTCTTAGTCACTGAGAATGTTTATAAAACCGGTATTATAAAGGGACACAAGAGGGGACATTACCTATCAGTCTTTAAAAAATGACAAACTCTTTCAGTGTAATAAAACTTTAAAAGTGTAGCTGTATGTTGGTGCATGATTTATTAAAGAAATAAATCAACCTATTTGAAGGTGAAGGTTCCCAACTGCAGGGTCAGGACCCCTCAAAGGGGTCACAAGATGATTCATTGGACAGGAAAGAAGAAAAATAATGTTCCGATACTGAAATTTTCCAGGTTTTTCTCTAAACATTTTGTTTTTTGTTAAATACTTGATAGTTTTACCTCTTCAGGCCTCTAACACTTATTTAGATGACACAAACTTAGAAGTCAAGTGGAGAAAATCAGTGTTGGGAACCACTGATTTAAGATGCACCTGGTAATTCATCTAAAAATCATGATATAAAGTGCTTCAAATTCTGTGTTTGTAGCCTAATTATCAGCTGAATTAATGCACATGATGTGATATTTGCATATTGCACGTATTTACCTCAAATGGGTGTCCTACACTCTGTTCCTTACAGGACTCCCAGAGCCCAGACAGCGGGGGGCGGTCTGGTGGCGGTGGCTGCTATTGGCTGAAGGGGACGACCTACTCTGACATCGGCACGCTGGCCTGGATGATCACGTTGAGTGATGGCCTGCACAACTTTATCGATGGCCTGGCCATCGGCGCCTCCTTCACCGCCTCCGTCTTCCAGGGCATCAGCACCTCCGTGGCCATCCTGTGTGAGGAGTTCCCCCACGAGCTGGGTGAGTCGGGATGTGATTTGAGCCAGCAGATGTTTCCTAACGGCACGTTGCTGCCTTGAACGTCTGCAGGGCTGCGAGTCTCACCTGAAGTCAATGTTCTTAATCAAATCAATAAAAATATTTTTTTGTTTTGTTTCTTTTTCCCCAAACACAAACTACTTGAAACATCAGTGCTTGGCAGAAATCTGCAGTTGAACATTGTGGCAGTGTGGGGGTGGTTTGGCATCAGCTGCAGGTGGAGAGGACGCAGCAGTTCGTGGGAAGGCTGATCCACCTGTGAGTGTTTGGGCTTATTGCTTATACGGCCATGCAGGAAGTGACTAACACGTGCTTAAATACCACAGTGAAGCTGGGTCTGGCTCCCTACTGACATGACTTACGCAGGTTGGCAAGAGCAGACGGCAGCTAAAGGAAGGAGAAGAGAGGGCACCTTTTGTTTAAATTGGAAACCTGTGGTAAATAAAAAAGGTGCCGTACCGGCCGGTATGGAGACGTCCATCGGGACAGTGCACCTCTCCGGCGCGCACCGGTCAGGGATTCTCTTCTCCTTCCTTTAGCTGCCGTCTGCTCTCGCCAGCTTGTGCCTGTCAGTCATGTCAGTACGGAGCCAGACCCAGCTTCACTGTGGTATTTAAGCACATGTTATTTACTTCCTGCATGGCAGTATAGCAATCAGCACAAATACTCACAAGTGCGTCAGCCTTCCCGCAAACTGCTGCATCCTCTCCACCAGCAGCTGAAGCCAAACCACCCCCACACTGCCAAAAACATGTACATTGTACAGACACAACTCTTTGATACATTTTCTTCTCTTTACGTCCTTCTCCCTCTCTTTCTGTCACCAGGAGACTTTGTGATCCTGCTAAACGCTGGCATGAGCATACAGCAGGCTCTGTTCTTTAACTTCCTGTCGGCTTGTTGTTGTTACCTGGGCATGGGCTTTGGCATCCTGGCCGGCAACAGCTTCTCCCCCAACTGGATCTTTGCCCTGGCAGGGGGAATGTTCCTCTACATCGCTCTGGCAGACATGGTCAGTTTTCGGGAAAAGGGATGAGGTCAGATGCATGTGCTGTAAGGGTGGATGTGTTCTTGTAATGGTTCTCATAAAACACCAGACTCCTTTAAGAACTCATTACAAGGAGATCTCCACTTTACTTCCACACCTGAGAAGAGGTCATTTGTCGTTTTTACCAGCTACTGCTTCCTTGCCCTTGAGCCACCTAAAGAAAAGTCAGTACAACGATGGTCCTTATTAAAAGTAACTTATTACTTACCTTACAAGACAAACTGGGAAAAAAGGCATGAAAAAAAGTGTTTGTTTTCTCTTTAAGAAGTCTTTCGTAGCATTTACATAATCTCTACTGTGTCAGGCGGAGTACTGTACATCCATATTTATGCATTCACATGCATGTGAAAGACGAGTCACATATTTAATTAAGGTAACATAAAGCTGGGTCATTCGATACCAACTCACCTTGGACCTCCCAGTTCACGTCATTGATTTTCTTGAAAAAATAAATGTGAAAACTTCGATTAAATTCATGGCACCTTGCATCATCCTAGAGCTCTACTCCAAATACTTTTTTAGTTACGAAGTTTGGCCATTTCATCATTTTTGCGATTCTTTGTATGTGTATTCAACTGCTTATTTTTTGTATTGAATTTGTACTGAACATCCAAGAAACCCTAAGGATAATTTGCAACATGTATTCATGTAAATAAAAAGAAATAATTTTTTACCTGAACAAATCTAATTTTCAAAAATTAATATCTCCACTAGTGTTCACTTTCTTGCAACCAAAACCATTTGATTCTGTGTAGTATTAATATAGCTCTATCACATCTAGTAGTTATTTGGTCCTGCATAAAAAACTGAGTGCCACAGGTCTTTTGCTAAATATCGCTTCAGAGCTGAAAAACCCACTTTTTAAGACATTTTGTCTGTATATTTTCCCAAGAAGGATCATTTCAATTTCCTTGAAACTTTTTTATGGGAAAGCGTTAATATTCATTGCAGATATATAAAAAATTTAAAGATGTTATATTACTCCTTCATCATTTAATATTTTTTTGAAAATAGCTTTTTTTTTTAGTACTTTTCACTGGCTGTAATATTACATTCAGTGGTTTCATTTCACAGGTAGGTATTTGTACCACGTTGACTTCAAGGTTTTCCATCTCTGTGTGACACCTATTGAGCCTGTTGTTCACTGGGTTCAGGAAATTTACAAGTTACAGAGCTGTAACAGTTTACAGGGCAGGAAAAGTTCTGAATTCTGGGTGAGTTGGCATGGATTGACCCATCTTGTTTAACCATGTAATTACATAAATTACATAAATCACATAATTAGATAAACTACATAACTTAGTTCCCCAGAAAAGAAATAATTATCCGTACTGATCTGTACACTGTGGATGTATTTTTGACAGTTTTCAGGATAGAGCCTTCATTTTACATTGTGCTGCTGCAGTTAATTTGAATGTGTGAATGTGTGTAAGTAAATTAACTATTAACTTAAAGATGCAGTCCAGCGATTTAGTATTGCACCTCATTAAAAGTAGAGGTACTCACGAGAGGCACATCAAAAAAGATCCTGACTCTTAGTCCATAGTAAGGGCCCAGCTCCAAAAACTCGACCAACACGACCAATAAAGCAAATCGATGGCGTCTTTTACTCCCTGCCTGGTAAATTCCTGCATCTTTCAAGCTCCATCTGCGCACTTTGTAATGCAGGATTTCTGTTAAAAATATGTAGCTGAGATACCCAGATGATGTCACTTGAGTAAGTTCCTGCAGAGGCAGAAGACGCACAATTGATTTCACAGGCTGTGTAGTACTCCACATGAATAGTAAATTGACTTGTAAAATCAGTGGAGTTTCCCTTCTAATGTGAAGCGGAGTGTTGCTGAGGAGGAGTGTGCCTACTAATTGGACTTCCCCTGCTTCTATAGAAGTTCCCTCACTCTGTTTTGTGCTTTTTCAGTTTCCAGAGATGAATGAGGTGAGTCGGGAGGAAGAGGATGCGGGCGGCAGCAGCTTCCTCCTCACCTTTGCCATCCAGAACGCCGGCCTGCTGACGGGCTTCTCCATCATGCTCCTCCTCACCACCTACTCTGGACAGATACAGCTGGGCTAGCACCGGACCCCTCTGGACCAGCTCTGACCCGTGTGAAATGAAACTGAGATGTGAGCTGGTTTTGTGCTTGTGTAAACTCACCCCAAGAGGAGAACTTTTTTTTCTCTTTACCTTCCTCCCATGTCAGTTTTCAGGACCCTGGAGTTCGGGGAGTTTGGCTGCTGTGCGGCAGGTACGCACACTCCTCTATCAAAAATATTTGAGTAGCCGTTCATGTGCAGTTCCCAGATGCAGTAGATCCCAAACAGAGGGAGCGGCAGCCTTCTTTTTCATGTTATATCAACCTTTTCCTGACAGCTGCTCCCTCTGACAGTCTACAAATATCAACTGAAGCAGCGTTCAGCCTCCAGAGACAAGTTAAAGACTCCCTCGCTGAACATGAACTGACGTGCAATACTCACCCAGTCACTCAAACTTTTCTCTATTCCCCAGACTACTGATCAGCCATTTTGGCTCCTGTTCTTATTTTTTCCTCCTCTCGTCCTTCCCTCAGTGGATGTCATTGAGCCTCGACGGTTGAGATTCAGTAGATAGAGAGTATTTATATCACTAATCCTCTATGCCCGCAACACTTCCTCAGGAGGTGGGAAAAGCACAATCAGGTAACAGCAGCTGTGTTATTGAGTCTTTATCCTTCTGTTCCAGACTTTAACACCCCCCAGCCCCCCTCCCCTTTTTTCATTCCACACCAAAAACAAATCCTACGGACCTGAACTGGATTTTAATCTCATCAAACTGACTTCCAGCTGGACTTTATTGTTTGTGTGTTGATGTTATATTTTTTATACATGATAAACATGAATATTGATCAGACTTTTGAAGACCAAAAATGGGCCGACCATTGAGAACGGTGAAGGGCTACACAGTGGCGTTTGGAAGGGCACACTTTATTCTTCAGCTTCAGTATGGACTTGTCTACATCCTTCGGCCTGCAGTTAGAACCTCCTAATGAAGCCTGGGTCACATGTAAAGCGACATAAAGTCCCGAGTTTGATATTAGTGGCTTTATCCAGATGAGACGCAGCAACACTCAGCGTCCACTGCGGCATTTCTCCATATAGTTTACCATCTGTGCCCTTCATTAATATAGCATTGAATAGTTATAGTTTTTTTATTCCTTGTATTCTTGAACTCAAAGTGCAAATCTCTGGTCTTCGCACATCCCATAGACTATTTTTCCCAGAACTATCTATTCTTTTACTGTACAGTAATAGTTTGAGCAGAATACTGTAAACTGAGTCATATAAACATGCACACTTCGCCTACTGATCTGTGACCTTATCCATATTAATCCCACATAATAAAGATAGAAAAAAGAAGTTATATACTGTATCTAGTTAGGTTGTTATGACAAACCCTCTGACTCTCTGAGTTAGGCTATATGGCCAAAAGTATGTGGGCACACTTGTCTCCATGCTTATATGCACTTTTGGTCTGGGGTTGCATTTCATGGTTTCCTCTCAAATATTACTTTTATATTCGAGTCACAGAACTAAGCACCCGTTCTTCTGAAAAATATACTGTATGACTAGACATCTTTGAAAGACCCAGAGGATCATTTAATAACACTGTTGTTCTGAAGGTTTTTCCTGAATCCTCAAAGAGTCTTCTAACCATCTGGATGAAAAAATATTCTTTCTTCTACAAGATAAAAACAGATTTTTAACTCGTTTCCCAAGTTGCAGCACAAACTGGGGCTAGGTTTGGTCCAGACCCCTTAGTTCCAATGAAGAGAAATCTTAAGAGCTGCAACAATTAGTCGATTAATCCATTAATCGATCACAGTTAGATTTAAACGGCTAATATTCTGGTAATCAATGAAATGTCATTTTTAAGCAAAAATGGTTGTCTGCTCTGATGATTAACTGAATATCTTTTTCACACGTTGGTCGAACAAAACAAGACATTTGAATATTTGTCAATCAATTGATTAGTCAGTAAAATAATGGACAAATTAATCAATCGTGAAAATAATTGTTAATTGGAGCCTGAGAAATCTTGCTTGTGTGCTACAACATACAATGGTATGTTAGACAATAGTGAGCTTCCAACTTTGTGGCAACATTTTAGGGAATTTCCTGTTTCAACATGCCCCTGTGCACAAAGCCGGGTCTGTAGGGAAGTTTGCTGAGGAAGAACTTTTGGCCACATCAATGTTGGACCTCACTAACGCTCTGGTGTCTGAATGGGAGCAAATCTCTGCAGCCAGGTTCCAAAATCTGGTGGAAAGCCTGAAACCAGAAGAGTGGATGCTGTTAAAGCAGCAGATTAATGCCCATGGTTAAGAATAAGATGTTCAACACTGACATATGGGTGCAATGTTTGGGTGTCCACATACTTCTGGCCATGTAGTGTAAATTAAATCTGAGGAGAACCAGTGAGAAACGGTTTATGGACAGATGACGGGACGTCAGATCATCACAATCTGTAATGTTTGTTTATCGGAGCGCTCGGGGGACCAGTTATTGGTGTTTGTCATATTGTAATGTGGTTTCACTTCAACAAACTGTAACAGTAACAGTTGTTAAGGATGAAAGGCCATTCACACCAGAGCAACATCACCCTTTGTGCTACTGTGTTCACTGCAAATCAGTGCAAGTTTGGTGGGTCACTGTTGTTCCATATTTACTGATATCTTACAATATTCAGAGTCCAGCAGCGCACAAATTTCTCTCCATACAATATTCAAAACTCAACACATTACCTAAAGCTACATACTTTTCTGTAGATTCAATATTAGCATAGAATAGAGCTGTAGTTTATTATTTATTAGATAGAAAGTGTAAGCCATGATTGGCTGTCACATTGTATACGCCTACTATAAAAACGTTTCTGTTGTTCCTGGATGGAGAAGGCAAGCCATTAAAACGGGTACCATGAGGTACAGTATTACTGCTGCTTGGTATGTATTGGAGATTATTTATTGTTGTTTGAGCCATAAAATATTTATTTTATGTTTTACAACCAAGATAAAGTATTGAGTCTAGCTTTACACCACAAGCCATGAAAGAAGACAAGAATTCAGTCTTTTTGTTTGTTGTCTTTATCTTTGTTTTAGTATTTTATTTCGAATAAACGGGACAGCCGCCAGAATCCACAATAAACCCTCCTTTGAGCTGTATGCCAGAGCTTGTACTCACAGAGATACAGAATTTCTGGTCATTTATGATGATCTAAATGTCATAGTCAGACACAAACCAACAACTTCAGGAGCACACAGACGGCAGAAATCTCTTTTTCAGCAACAAACAACCAACAAACCAACCAGTGACTGGCTTTCTGGAGATTTTAATCATTTATGGATGCGCTTTCAGACTTGAAATGCATCATTTTGAAAAATATTGTACCAAATGTAAGTTATGGGAATCTTCTTCAGTCTTCTCTGTGTGTCATTGGGAATTTTTTCTTCTTTTTTTTTATAAACATCCTTTTCCAAGAAAATCGTGTGTCAAGAGTCATCACTGAGTGATATTGTCTTGGTTTATCGTCCTAACAGTTTATTCAACCATTTTAATAAAGATTTGATCAGATTTTTGTTTGAATATGTGTTTGTGAAGAAGAACTGCTGTCACTGTAGTCCTCTGTTAAAGCAAACCTTTAATGCTCAGGTATAATATTCCACAGTCTTCTTTTTGAAGTACTAAAGTTGGCAGATTAGTTAGCCAGGGTACCCTCCAGGTGGATTCACGTCCAAAAGTCTAAAAGTAATCCGATAGAAGGTGAATTCATTCCACTTAAACTCTACACGGCAAACTACCCCTCTATGAGATTACATAATGTCACTAAATATTTGCCTGTTAGGGTGTGTGCTCACCAAGCATTGTCGTTCCTCTCTGTAACCAGGGTTCCCGCTGTCACTAAACGTTGTTGAGAATTTGTGTTCTTGGACTAGAAATATCTTGGAAAACTAAATAATAAAAATAATGAGTCAGCACTTACAATTTTGTAAAATATGAGGATTAAATAAAATCCCACAAAATTACGTTTTAAGTCTGAAATAAGAGTTAAACATCAAAGAATTAATTGAGAAGAATTAATCAAGTGGTAATGTTAAAATGGAAAGTGACATTTAAACTCCTGAAATGGAAAATAGAAAATCTCAGATGTAAATGATCCAGTGTTTAAATGTAATTTCACATTTAGCTCAGTTAGTTCCCTAAAATCTATCCCAGTACCAAACTGCAGGTAAAAGCATGTTCATTAGTGAGACCCGGTGGATCTAATGTGACCCGATCATCTGTGAATTTCATACAAAACACCATCTGGATGAGCTGCAGGAAATAAATCTTCTTAGTCTTAGGCCTTTTTATTCCCGAAGGAACGTAGGCCATTGACGAAAGCCCTCCACCCTCTTCGGTCTTGTGTCTTGTGCCTGGAAGCAATAAAAATAACTTTTTATGACAGACAAGCTCAAAGTCTGGACTTTCTCTTTTTTGGTGCAGTTCATGTCTTAACTACATAGACTCTGAAAGACATACAGTACATTTACTCAAGTACTGTACTTTTAATTTTGACATACTTTATTTTAGTATCTCCATTTTATGCTACCTTTTACTTCTCCACTACATTTCAGAGGGGAATACTGTACTTTTTACTCCACTACTTTTATTTGCCAGATATAGCTACTAGTTACTTTTTACCAGTGGTGGAAAGTAACTAAGTACATTTACTTAAGTACTGTAGTTAAGTACAAATTTGCAATACTTGTACTTTACTTGAGTATTTCCATTTTATGCAACTTTATACTTCTACTCCACTACATCTCAGAGGTAAATATTGTACTTTTTACTCCACTACATTTGTCTGACAGCTTTAGTTACTTTACAGATTACAATTTTTCAAATCCTTCCTGTCCAGTGAAAACCACGTATCTCCTAATTTGGTGATTCTGTTTTTTTCTGATAAACTGAAGGATGAATTGTTCCTTTATGTGTTGAGAAAATTCTCCTCCTTCTGAAGCTAAATAAACTATTTAAACTCTCCCTGGATCAGCTGGAAAATGCATCGTCACAAAGCTGAAAACAGGCTGTTTTTCTGACTTTTTAGAGATATGTGCTTCTCACAGGACTGATTAAATGACTTTTTTACCTGGATTTTATCTCCCCACTCATTCAAGAGTTGTTGTTTCCTGCTGTAAAATGACACTTTTCGTCCGCCTGTGACGAAAAAAGGTCATAAAATGAAGAGAAACCCTCGGGGAAAAACATCAGCGAGCTGCTGATTGTGTTCACCAAAGTCAGACAGGAAGAAGTGATTAAACTGCAGAGTGCTTGTGTTGGAGATGCTGTTTTAAAAAACATCATTCTTACACCAGATTTTCAAAGTTCTGTTCTGTTTTACCTGTTTTTTTTCTGTGTATATATTCATACTGAATATAGACTGCACATCTCAACCTTTCAAAACCCGCAAAGAGTCGAGATATTAGTCAGCTTCCTCAGAGGAAGTCGTCGTGGTTGAAAACGTGACGAGTCACATCCGACAGCTTTTATTTACCTCAAGTGAAGGTCTAATTTTAAACATCCTGAACCATCATGATAAAGTGATGACAAGAAGAGAAGAAGTTAAAACCTGTTTCTCTAAATTTAGACTACATTTCCCATCAGTCACCACCACTTACAAAAGAGAGAGCTTGTGACTGGAAAAGATGGAAGTTTGAATCCCAGGATTAGAAACATCAGGCTGCGAGATGTTAATGCTACAGCAGCCATTGAAAGTAGCTGCACTGCAGGAGGAAGGGTGGTTATCACACACACACACACACACACACACACACATGATATTAGTAGATCTGTGTGTGTGTGTTAACAGGAAGTGGTGCAGAGTGCCTCCTCTGCTGTGGAGCTCAGCGGGTTGAGGAGCCTCTCGGGTGTAAAACTGAGCTGAAGTAGATGAGAGTGTGATTCAGTCACGTTTGCAGAGAGGGACGTGGGCGGGGAGATCAATTATCTCCTGCGTCACCACGGAAACGTCCTGCGTCCGAGCTGCCGCCGCCAACATCGTATGTTTCCTGAGCGTCCGCTGAGACTTTTATGTCTCTTTATGTTTGGACTGCAGCTGCATCAGTGACTCCACTTTCACATTTTAGTCTTTAATGTTTTTATGCAGAATTCACTTCCTACATCAGATATTTTCTTTACAACTTGGCTTTTATTTCTGTAGCACTGACCATTAATTTTATATTTTTATAATCATTTTATCAAAACATTTAACTCCCCAGCATCTTTTCTGAGATTTAAGGTGTCCAGTCTGTGTTCGCTCCACACAAACATCTCAAACAAACCAGACTCTTCAGCTCTTTTCTGTTATTTTCCTTTTGGTTTCTCCGCTTTGTCCTCGTGTCTCTGTTCGTTCATGACGTTGACTCAAGTTGAAACACTTTTGGTTCGCATGCAGGGGTCTTCTGTTCACATCCTCTCGTGTTTCATCCTTATTAATCATTAATAATACTCTTTATTGTATCCCACCATAAAGGGAAAACAACTCAATATAGTCCACCTCCCGCCCTCCCCAACAGGCAACAACAACACATTTAAAATGTAAAATAATGAGATAATAAATAATTACTGAAATT
This sequence comes from Oplegnathus fasciatus, assembly GCA_003416845.1. NCBI lineage: Eukaryota > Metazoa > Chordata > Actinopteri > Centrarchiformes > Oplegnathidae > Oplegnathus > Oplegnathus fasciatus. Next base: position 1,665,233 of record NTHP01000178.1, read on the forward strand.
ACACATAGAAATAATACTGATACAGCTCAAGATCTTTGAATCCAGCACCTGACGGGCGCTGAGTCCTTTCTAATTTGTTATCCCAGCAAACATTAGACAACAGGATGTTGTCAGGTTTTCTCTGACATGAGAAGGAAGTTTTTCCAGTTAATGAAGGTAAGATTGCTTCTCAGACTTTACGCCGAATATGTCCGTTAAAGGATTTGGTCGAACTCTCGTCGTTCAGGGATGTAAAGATGAATCCATGAAGTTATCCGGACCAAAGCATGTGGATCAAAGCAGCTGGAGACCATTTACATCTGTTACAGGTTCGATCTGGCTTTGGGTATGTTTTGGAGTTCAACTCACCGATGGATTTGCAAATCCTTTAGTTTCTGGATTAAATGATAATTAAGTGTCAAAAGGAGTATTTGGGGTATTTGAAAGGTGTTGTTTTTTGATTAAACACCTCAGTTGTAAATATTGCCTCACATTTTATGTCATCGCGGCGCCCCTACATTTGGTTTTGGGTTCAGTCTGAACGCAACAAGATCCAACCCAGATGATGGAGACCACCACCTAAATGTGATGTATAATTCTGATTCTTTGGGTCGAGGCCGATCCGTCCTCTAATTGTCAGGAAGTTTGCTCCGAGTGTAAACGTCCATCAGCGCTGAATAACTGAGCAAAGCTGCAGCGTGTGTGATGGTTTACCTGTTTAAACAGATTTATCTGTTTATCTGTCAACAGTGCTTCTGTTCAAACATACACAACTACAAATATATGAATTAGAAGAAATGTTTTTAAAATGAGGCTCAATACATGGAAATATTGCAGCCTTGAAAATGAGCGATTACTTGAGGGAGGAGACTGGAGGGAATTTAAGGTTCAAGAGGTTAAAAGCAAATGAGGGAGGAAGAGTAATTAGAGGCAGAGGAAGAAGGAGAAGAGCTGAGAGCTTCTTATCTTCTATCTGCTCCAACAAATTTCCATTTAGGACCAATAACTGATCATTAATTCATTCGTCCACTGAGGATGCTGTTGGAGGAGGATTCCTCTCCAGTTTAATTCCTCCCTCGGGCGAAACACAACTCCCTGCCGCTTCCTCGCCGTGTTGTCTTTTTATTTGACGTGTGTGCGATGTTCGCGGAGCTGGAAAACCGTCCGAACACGATTTCTGATCTGTGTGAGAATCACAGTTTGAAGTCGCAGCTCGACGTTTGTGTTCAGACTCTGTCGGTAAGACCGTGAGGCTGCATCGTACATCACAGATGGTTGTAAGAGTCTGAGGCGGTGAAGGAAAGCAGGAATATCAGAGAGAGCGCTCACAGACAAACACTCTCCTACTTATTTTACCTTCTTTTCATCCCTTCACTCGCTCTCACAGACATTCAGTAACAAAGATGTCTTCCTCAGTTCTTTTTGTTCCATCTCAAGTCTTTTCTCAGCTTCACCTTCAGCTTTTCTTCTCTCCTCTTCAAGGTAAAGGTCGCTTTTATTTTCTCCCATAACTGGAAAGTTGACTTGCTGCATAAAAGACAGATGTCACAATAAAAACTCTCACTTGCAAACACCACTTTTTGCTGTTTTTCACTATTGTAATTGTATTATTCTGTCGTATCTGGTTTTATTTTGCCTAATTTATTTTTCAATTAAGTCTCATCCCACTGTTGTGCTCCTGTTTCTTGTCCTCTTCAGTCATAGATGTGGGACAGTAGGAACATCGAGATGCTGCTGGTTTGTCTCAACAATATTTCTGACGATCTGAAACAATCTTGTCATTTTTATCTCCTCTTAGATTCTCCAGTAAGATCTAAGTAGAGTCATGTTTGTGTGTTCTCTGTCGCAATAAAATGGTTTAAAGCAGGCAGGTGGTTCAGACAGAGCAGCACAATGCCTACTACTTATTTTCTAGTAACATTTATTTTGAAAATCTAATCTCTGTATAATTTTAGTCTGAGATTTATATTAGGAACTTCCTAAAATTAGAAATTAAAAAGAAATTATATTTTAAAAAAAACAGGAAGTAAACACAGTATCATCATCACTCTACACACTGCCACTAAACCACTACTACACACACACACATTAAAATCACTAACCGCTTCACATGCACATTATGAAAGCCATTACTCACACACAGTTATTCACTTCAAGTATCAACCACATGATTTCTGAACCTCAGATGAACTTTTGTCAGTCTCACTTTCTGTTCTGCATGTTGGGTTCAAACCTGCAGAACTTTATCTGACTGTTTTTTACAAGTGGTTACACACGTGTCTCTACACCGAGTTCACTTTTTCAAAACTTCACACACGTCACTTGGTGTGCTGCAGCCTCTTGTGGCTGAAATTAGTATTACAACAACCAGACAAACAGTCAAAAAAAAAAAGTAAAAATGATCCGAGAACAACTTTTTTTTCTCCACCTGTTTCACAAATGAAAAAAAAAATGAAGGAACTTATAAAGATTATGCTTCACCTGTTCTTAAGTCATAAACACAGGAGAGAAAACAATTTAGATCAGACCTAAAAAAACAAATGGATCACCAGATTTTTTTTTTTCTCACTTGCCTCTCAGGGCTTCCGTAGGTTTGTGTTACCAATTGTTAAAAAACTGTAAATTTAGCTTGTAAAGTTTCCAAAGATACCAAATGTGTCTGGATTTTGGGGGAATGTGTATAAAATGATGTACAAGATATTTAAAATGATCCCGTGCAGCCTTGTAAACACAGACTTTAAACACTGTGGCTGTGGAGTCCAGTACACGGCAGGTCATTCAGGGAGCCTGGAGGTGTGGATGTTTCCAGGAAATACACAGAGCCCACCCACTCTTACCTTCCTAGAGACCCTGAAATCTCAGCAGCCAGGAGCGACTGACGTCAATCAGCAAAATCAGCAAAACATCACAGATATTTTATGTTTATTTAGTGCAAAAAGACATTAAAATATAAGTGACTGCACCTTTAAAAAGATCATAGATACCAGCTGTTAGTCTTGTGTCCTCGTCCCTGTTTGGCTGGTGAATATCTGGTGTTGTAGTGGTTTGTCGGGAGGACACTCATGATAGCCTGTCATCATCACAAGAGCTCAGAGTGGTTAAATACAGTAATTACAGCTCTTTACTTCTGATGAGGTTGATTATAATCACTTCTACAGTTAAAGTAGGATTCAAATTACAATGTGAGATGAAGATGTCGGTTTTATTTGTTTGGATTTGATGAGTTTTATTGGAATCACAGTTGAACATGATGAACATTACCTGTACATATTTTTTATTTTCCTCTCATCTCTATCTTCTGTCTTCTCTCACATCAGAGACTTTGTCAAAACCTTCATGTAGAAGAACATCAGGTCAAAGGTTTCCCGGATTTCATGTGATTTTTACCTTTACTTGGCTTTTCTCTTCTCCTTGTCGTGACCTTTGACTTTTCACTGGAAGCAAACCTGTCAGATTGAGCTGAAGAGATGAAAAATGTCTTGACTCAACATGTTAACAGGCAGCTCTCTGTTCCTACACTGACTAAATGCTGCCCTCATGTGGTGAAGATGATGTCTAACATGTAACAGTGAAACAGCATCTTTAGTTCTTTTTCTTTCTTTTCTCTTTGTAGAATTAAACATATTTCATATATTTAATGTGACAGAGACATGAAAAATAAATAAATCTGTAGTATTTTTGTAGCAACTGCCAACTTTTTTATTATTATTCTTACATTATTATACTTCCTTTTTCTTGTTGCATGTTTGCACATCAATATATTAAATAAATTGTGATACCTTAATATGATTTAATAAAATAATATAGCTTATGGTGGAGCCTCTATGTCAGTAAGGATAGATAATGTTGTGGGGTTGTTTGTTTATGTTGTTTGGCCGCTGTCAATCAATCAAATCTGATCAAACTTTATCTTTGATTGTTTCTTATTCAGTCATGAGTATATGATGTTACAGAGAAATACTTCAGTTTTAAAACTTTTAGTGGCTTTTACAGCAGCTGAAAATCTCCTCCAGCGCTTTGACTTCTCACTGCAGTGATGTCACAGTGCACTGCAGGGTGTGTCAGTGCGCTGTGACATCACTGTTGGGCGTGGTTACAGGTGCAACAGAGCACACTTCTGACCGCGCCCGTCAGTGATGTTGAGTGTCGTCCGAGGTGAAACATTGATTTTCAGAATAAAACACTCTTTAAAGTGCAGCCACAGGTCTCTTAATACAACTTACAAATACAGACACTCCATATACAGTATTCACTAAACAGGGGAACAAAATTGTGTTTTTGTTCAATGCTGTGATGTACACAATAAAAACAAACAGGAATTAATAAACAACAAGTAAGATTAAAAAAATAAAATACATACATATAAAGCAGCAAC
>NTHP01000178.1:1693426-1704360 GCA_003416845.1 Oplegnathus fasciatus
TTTTTTAGTCAAGGACATACAGACCTCTGAGTGGCTGGTTTCTTGCCAAAATGACAGAAGCACCAGTGAAGCAGATCTGCCAGATGTCACCAAACTGAACCAGTTTGGCTGGTGGTAACATCACTTCCTGCTCAACAGAAGTTACTAATTTGCATCAAAAACCAAATTACTGAGTACACCTTCAGTTAAACTTTAATGCCACTGTTTAGTTGCACCACTGTAGGTTTGTTGTATATTTCTAATTGTTGCTTAGTGGAAGATATAAGTTAAGTTAATGTCTGGTAAATGTAGGTTAGATCACTTCAGCCCGACCGATGGTGGATTTTTGAGGCCGATATCTGTAAATGAGAGTTAAAGGAGACAAAGAGCCTACAGCCATGCTGACAGCTCTGTGAGGCTGTACTTCTTCTTTTTTTACATAAATCATTAACATAAGCAAACAATTTTGAGAGGGATCCATTAAATTATGTTACAGAAGAATTGGAGCCGAAACAATTAGTTGATTAACAGCAAAAATAATCTGCTTGTTTATTGCTGAAGTCACTTTTCAAGCAAAAATACCTAAAGAATTGCTGAATATTTGAATCTCTAATGTGAATATTCGTCTTCGACGCACTAAAGTATCTTTGGGTTTTGTTCATTTTTTTGGACAAGACGAACTTTTTGAAGACATCAACTTGGGATCTAGGAAACTATAATTGGCATTTTCACTATTTTCTGATGTTTTATCAACCCAGTGATGAAATGATTAATCGTAAAACAAGAAAATAATCTGAAGATTAACCGATGATCTGAAACAGTAAGTTGATCAATCTATTGACTGACAGAAAATTAATCAGCTCATCGTTTCAGTCATTTTTCAAGTCAGACATTCCCGTGTTCCAGTTTCTCAAATGTGAAGATTTGATGCATTTCTTTGTCTTGTACGATAATAAACTGGATATCTTTGGAGTTTTGAGCCGTTGGTCATGAAAACGTTAACTTGGCTTTGGGAAAAGAAATGTGTATTTTACAGTATTTTCTGACATTTTATGGACAAAACAATTCATCAATAATAAAAATGATTGTTAGTTGCAGCCCTTTGCAGAACTGTACCCAATATATGTGGTGATTTGGACAATTTTTCTAAATTACCTTGTACATATCTTTCTGTACTGCAATTGCTTGTTTCTAATCAGCCAGTATAATCACCTGTACAATATATCTGTGATATCTAAAATTGTTATTATTGGCCTCGCTGATGGTTCGTCAGGCTCTACAGGCATCACTGTACCCTGGAGCCGGTCACAGGTCTGACCGAGGACTTATCTGTCTGTGAGCAGCTTATAGAATCTTGACTTTTCTTCATCAGTTCGCCCCAGTCCTCCCCTCCTCTTCCTCCCGTCTCCTCAGAACTGAAATGACCTTCCTTCTCCAGTCAGAACAGCACAGTCACTCTCCTCTGAGTGTCGGAGGCTGAAAACTCATCTGTTCAAGAAGTACCTCACGTCCTCGTCTTCTTCCTCCTCAATCATCCTCCCTTCTCCAGTTTCTTCCCCCTGTCCTCCATCCTGCAGTAAAAATAAAAAGCATCCTCTCCTCAGCTCTGGTGTTTCTAGCTTCCTATCACTTCTCTCTTCCTCACCAGATTCACACTCATTCAACAATATGGCGAGGGCACTGTGACCTTGACCTTTGACCTTTCTAACACTTCTTTAGGAGTATGCTGTGTTTAAGGACTGAAAGTAAATCTTTTCTTTGTTCTCCTTGTGGATCTCAAAAGGATCCCTAAACTTACTAAGCGCTGCCAACAGCAGAAGAACCGCGAGGACGTTGGATAGAACTTGTGGGCGGACTAACACGGGCCCACGTTTTCATACTCTCGGTGTGGTTGCTGGGATGGTTCCTTTTCAGGTGATGGAAAAGATTTGTTGTGTTTCCTGTCTTGGTTGGCACCAACCGACGGCCTATTTTGCAGACTGTCTTAATCTGCGCTTTGTTGCTTTTGAGATATCCAAACCACTTTCCATATAATTGATGTCGTGTTACCTTTTCAGTCCACAGTTTCCTCAGCTTTGGAGGATAGCGCGAGTTCACTTTTACTGCCGCTTTCGTGCCCCTCGGTTCTGCTAATTTTTTTCCTCTTTTCCAGAGGACATCCACTTTTCACCAGAAGCTCAAACAATGCTTTGTGGTAGGAAATGGGCGTGTACTTTGACATGCAAGCCAAAAACTGCTGACTGACTGGCTGTTGTCGTGTTTATTTCTGCTGTATGATAGGCTGTTAGATTTTTCCATATCTAGTAAAAAAAACGTTTCTCATCGTTATCGACTTAAATTTGATCACAATCCCGTATCGAGATCGTTTTATCGCCCAGCCCTAATAACAGATATTATTTATAGATGGCTTCTTATAGATGCAGACGGGTGACAAATTAAAGGAAAAACCAACATAAAGTGTCTCAGTAAGGTGTTGGGCCACCACGAGCTGCCAGAACAGCTTCAATACGCCTTGGCATTGATTNTCCAAGTCTCTGAACTCTACTGGAGGGATGAACGCCATTCTTCCAAAAGATATTCCCTCATTTGGTGTTTTGATGATGGTGGTGGAGAGCGCTGTTGAACACGTCGCTCCAAAATCTCCTATAGGTGTTCAACTGGGTTGAGCAGTTTGGTTGGTTGGCAGTTGTTGCTTGTAAACTCTCCAACCTGATTGGACATGCCACCAGCTCGTGAGGTGGTTTCTCTGCTCTCTCTCTCTCTGAACGTGCTGCAGGTCCAGCTGTGATTCTCCCTCGCTGGGTTCGGACGTAAAGTCTTGCTTCTTTCATGTCTGTACAGCTCAAACATTTTTTTCTTTACTATTTCGGGAGGTGTGTGTGTTGGCTCCTCCGTGAGTCCCTGCGAACTACTTTACCCATAACACCCTTCTCTGTGTGGGTCCTCAGAGGCAGAGGTGTATCTTTGCAGAAGCATCTTGAGACGACTGCAGCCTGTCTCAAGTTTGAGTCATGTGACTTGACTTCACACCTGTTGTCGTGCAGCTTTATTATAATCAAGTGTTCCCTGGTCCTTGAAAAGTTTGGAAATTTGAGAAGAGTTCAAAGATCTGATTGATTTATGAAATAGGGTTATTGCAGCCAAACTAATCAGTTGGCATCAGCCGGGTGCGGAGCAACTTGTGATCGAGAGCTGACGTTTTTAACTGAACGTTACCAAGCTAGACTTTGAAAGTCATTGAAAGGTCTTGGAAATGTCCTTGAAAAACATTGGCAAGATTGATTTTAATGTTGCTCTACGATGGTGAGAACTGTAACGTATTCTTATAGGAAGCGACTCTGCCCTCTGATTCCTGTTTTCTTCCGTGGCATTCATTTCTGCCCAGCTACCTTTCCCTGAGGCTTTCAAACATGCATATTCGTGCCACTCTTGCCCCCCCCACTGTCTATCAACCCCCCTCCACTCCACTCCTCCTCCTTAGTTTCCCACAGTTCCCTGCTTCACCTATTGAACCCAGCCACCAGCCCAGGAATGGAGCAGGGGGAACGGCAGGAATGTGGCTCCCAGTCCGGGCCAAAAACACAAAACAAGGAAGGCAGAACTCGAACGCCCCGCCTCCTGGGAGCCAAAACCACGTTTTCATTGGCTGACCGCCGTAGGCTGACCACCGATTCTCTGCCCCCATTGGCTGCTTTTCCATCTTCACTCCCTGCTGCTCTCCGGCCTATCAGAGCTCTCTCATGCTGTTAAAGTATGTGTGTGTGTGTGTCATCACTCTGATCCTTACCGACAGCACCGTCTTGAGTCTTGCCTGGTTTCACCAACAACACTGTGGGATAATTATCCTGCAGCTCAGGACATTGTTCCGTATTAGCTCTTGTTAGCTTCTGTGCAGCCATATTAAAGCTGTCACACACACATTAGTGTCGCTGCATTATTGCCGTCATAAAAAAGCAACATTAAAGTATATGAGGCAGGAAATATGGTTATTGTGATGCTTTGTGGTCCACCGTGCAGTTCTGTGCAGTGCGGCATCAAAACCAGGCCGAATGTATGGCTATAGGCCAAGTTTCTACACTGCTATTATTAGGCTCCACTTCATCCTACAGGGGAGGATGATAAAGATAAGTCAGGTCAGTCGGCTGTGTCATCTGGGACGTTGGCTGCTTTTTAATGTCACAATGCAGAGATTCTTACAAGGTCTGCAACAGGAGAATAAGCTGCAAAACCGAGTTCAACAACATGACAAGTAAACGTGATGAGAGGAGGTCAGAGGTTGGAGGGAAAGTATCCTGACAGGGTTGTTTAGGGCTGGGCTGTCTTTTCCAGTTTAAACTGTTTAAAATGTGTTTAAATTCCAATTTATTCATCGCATGAAAACAGAAATTACAGACAGGTTATTTGTAACATGTTTCTCAACAACAGAGTGAAGTATTGTGGAGGATCTAAAGGCTTTGATAGGAATCAGATGGTCTATAACCTTTGTAATGAAAACCATTTGGGAGAGGAGTATTTTGTTCAGATGTAAGAATCTAGCCTAAGTGTTGTGAATTATAGGAAAAAGTGCTGTTAAAGTACCATTTAAACTTTAATTAAACAGTTCGTTTTCTCATATCATATATGTAGTTTGCACTTCATGCTATGTTGACATGATCTTAAGTTAATGAATCTTAATAATCCAGCATTGTTGTATAATGATTTTAAGTAGAATTGCATCATTTTACAACAATCTGTTGGCCCAATATATGGTTCCCTCCCCACATTTTTTACACAGCGAGTTAAGGTTTTGTTTAACATGTGTAAAGAGCTTTTAATGATGTCCTACAATGGAACACATTTCATTGTGTTTAACATCAGCTTCATATGTAACAACAAAAGCAAACTTAAACTTTTGTCAGAAGATGCTGCTGTGGGAAGATGTTTGAATAGCTGATGTGCAGTCAAACCAGTGGATGAATCAAGTGACAACTTCAGCAAAATCTTCTCCTCAAACTGAAAAAGAGTAGATGGCGTAGAAGAGAAGATGGTTTGTGCATCCAGCGTGACGTAAACAAATAATTCTTTATATGAATATCTCAGGATGGATCTCTGGATCTCTGGATGGGTTGCCATCGTTCATAGTTCCCAGACGATGAATTGCTCTGACTTTGGTGATCCTCCGACTTTTCCCCTAGTGCTCCACCGTGAGATTGACATTAGTTTTAGACATTCATGTTAGATATTCATGTCGCCACACTTTACGGTGCACATTTTCAGACAGTTTCTCCTGGAGGACATTTGTAGCGTTGCGCTTGCTTGTTCACATGAAAAGTGGCAGAAATACCGTAGTTGTGTAAATAAAGTAACAGTAAGAGCTGAGAGAGAAGTTCAAACCCTGGCTCCTTTGTCACCTCCACACAGCTGACCAACCACAGTGTGAAGCGGGTGTGATTGTCGGATCATCGGTTTCAGAAAGTTACAGAAGTGGTTGGACAAAGCCCTCCCAATCCAACGTCGGAAGGTGTGGGGGGAGGGTTTTTTGGAAGCTATTCGACCATCCGACAAGCGATGAAGCATACTGGCCCCTTCAGTGTCTGTGTTCAGTTTTATGTGAAGTAGTCTAGTTTAGTGATTGTTTTTTGGTTGTGATCCCTGAAAATAACTACGACTATTGTAACCTGTCGTCATTGGTTGCATATTTTCTACAGACTGGGTTGAGTTGGATCAATTTAACCCCTTGTTTTATTTGAATAAGACCCAAAATTAGAGTTATCCAGTGATTTGCAACAAATAAACAAAGGTTAGAAGAACAAACCTTTTGTTGCAGAAATGTTTTTTCAACTTTCTGAACCCGTTAATCACCTTGTGATTCCTCAGATTTATCCTTTGACCCTTTGCGGGGGTCTTGACCCCCAGGTTGGGAACCACCGGTCTAGATTCCACCAAATAGTTGACTGTGTCTCCACCTTTTAATTGTGAAAAAGGAAGTTTGGTTTAAAGTCTGAAGCAAAGATGGAAAAGCATTGTCATGCAAGTCTTACTAATATTTGTCTTAAAAGTGGGTTGTAAAAGTTGAAAATAATTCAGTTTCTTCAGAAACTTGCGCACATTTCCTGTTTGAGCAACAACGTACTGCAGTGCATGCACAGTGCTGCGATTAAAGCCAGTATGACACATTGTTTTGATTGTAAACCGGCACAGCAATCTCATTTCGTTCCTAGTGAATTTCCATTTTGATCTTTATTAACTGTAGAGGAAAGATTCCACCTTCTGTCCTTCTTTTCTTCTTTCCATCTTCAGATCCGTCCTGGTGGATCATCATATAAAAAGCAGAGCAGAGACAGTTGGAGGCTGACAGCCTTGCTGCTGATGGCTTCGTGTGTTTTATCTTATTAATTTCTCAAGATTAATGTGTTGATGATTAAATGGTGTGAAAACATTACACATTCTGTGTTTAAACAGCCACACTATTTGCCTTCCTTCAGCACCAGGAGGCGTTTCGACGGAGGAGGCGGCACTTACAGTACATTCATTAATGGTATTTATTTTACTAATGTCATTTGGAGAAACAAACTGTTGAAATGGTGAGAAGTCGCCGGACTTGGAACCAGACGGCGGGGCCGGGTTAAGCTGCAGTCTGGAGGCTCCTGTCAGGTTTCTTTTTTCTGGTGAGGGAGAGGTATTTGGTTGGAGCCTGGCTCCTCCACTCATCTGCATCTTATTTGAATTTCCTGCTTGCATAATTCCTTGGTTAATAGGGAACTGCTCTGCACTGCCACAGCTGTTTTGCCTTTCCTGCCTGGCAAGAACGCCGCTCACACAGCGAGAGGAGGGAGAGAGGGGAGGAAAAATGTTTAAAAAGAAAAAATCTGCAAGTCATGTGGTGCAAAAATACAGTACAAACAACGTGTGATCCCCCGAGGACGGAGGAAGAGGAATGGAGTCAAACACCCACCCATTCCCTGCTCNGCATGTACACACACACACTCTAACAGCACCACACCCCCTTCGCCAGAGCCACACTGAGCATGTGCAGTGATAGTGATGAGTCTTCCCCTCCTCCCCTTCCTCCCCCTCCTCCTCACCCAGTCCTCAGCTCTGCCATACTTGTCCTGTAATTGGTTGGTAACAGGCTTGAGCAGCACCACATTGCACCAGGCGGACTTCAACCAGCCGCATTAGTCTGTTTACGCATTCACAGCCCTATTAGAGGCTGTTTGTTCGCTCATTAGCAAACCCGAGCTGGAGTTTGAACCCTGCCACAGCCGCTTTAATCACTGAAAAAAATGGCGAACATGCGGGAATTTGTGGCGGTGACGTTGGCACCGAGACATGTTGACAGCTGACAGGGTTTCCCTGATACACTGAGGCCGTGGTACAGTTTGTCCTCAGCGCCTGGTTTAAAAGGCCTAAAGACATCTTGAATTATACAAGTTTAAGACCCAAATAAGTATTGTAACACTTTATAGACTCAGTTGTTGAATATGTTTTTTCTCTGCGTGTTTTTGGATGAAGTCAGATCAGGGTTAGTGGCGCAGTCTGTATCCAGTGTGCTGTCTGAAGCACAGTAGGAATGTTGTACTCTTTAAATGATGAATTAACTTCTGTTATTGATCTCATTTTGCTGATTTGTAGTTTTACAACTTTATAGATTTGTTTTGTCACCAGTCTCATTTAGGCGGCACTGAAACTGTCCATACCAAGGTTTTTGCATTTTAGTCCATTTGATATGAATCATGTCTGCAGATAATTTTTCAGGCTTTAGTGGGGCGGAATGGGTTTTATTCAATTAGTCGATTGACAAAATTATTATCAATCATTTGTGTCATTTATTAGCAAAAATACCCAAAAAATGCTTCAGCTTCTGAAATGTGAGAATTTTATATCTTTGGGTTTTTGGACATCCCCTCAGGCTCTGGAAAACTGTGATTGCTATTTTTTCATTATTGACTAAACGATTAATACATTAATAAAAAAAAAAGAATTCATAGATTAATTGATGATAAAAATAATCATTAGTCACATCCCTAGAATTTAGAAAACTAGTGCAGTGCCCGTTCAAAACGTGCCTGTTAGGAACAGGCTGATTGCTTGGCCTTGCTTGGTATCGCATGCAGCTTTCTCGAGAACCGCTCATCCAAACAACTTCACACTCGAGACTGCACTTCCTTGGGTCCTCAGCAATACGCCGGCCAAGTGTGATGTCGATCGGATGAACGGTTGTTGAGATAATCGAAGGTCAGACAGACAGAGTCTCCTTCCATTTATAGTTTGATATTTTCCTATTCTTCAGGCAGCCATTGGTTTCCACTTATTTCACAATGGCTTAAAAGTCAGCTTGCAGAGACTTGAAACTCTCTTGAAGATCATGTCTGGTTTTGTTGCCAAGGATACACTATTATTCTGTGGTTTGGTGGTTTTGCAGAAGTGCAGATTGATTTAAAAAGTCTGCAATGAATGGCGATCTAGTGATGGTGTAACATTAAACCTGCGTGAACTGATTTTTATTGACCACTTAGGTGCAGCGGAAACAAGCTGCAAATACAACATTGAGAAATATCCCCTCGAAAGTTGATATGACGAACTTGCCAGCTGTGACGGTGAGACTGAACCAGAACACTTAAGTTATGCGCTGTAAAACCAAAACAAGGAGCTGAAAGACGCTAAAATGCTCCAAAGAGCTGAAGGGAACTGCAGAGCCGAGAGATTCTCTGTGAATTTGTCACTACCAGTGACTCCTTTCACATATAAGTAGTCATGTGATCCATTGTTAATACAAGAATTTTGATAATTGCTGCTTTAAAAAAATAAAAGCAGGCATTTTGGCTGAAGATGAGACCTGCTGGGACTCAACTGGACTGTTGATTCTCAGCGGCATCAGCAAACAACACTTAAACGTTACAGGAAATGTTTATCAATGATTTACAAAAAGCGTAGATGTAATATGAGGGTTCATTTTAAAGACACGCTGGTTTTGTCACAGCAGAGGTTCTCAAACGATTGTATTTTGGCCAGTTGATTTGGCTCGATTATCTACACGGTCAGCAGTTGGAGCTGCAGCGGCGGCGGCGGCGGTGATTGTGGTACTTTAAAACCCTCAGCGCCTGATTGCTGCAATTTGCATCAAAAATCGTGCTCCTTCTTTGAGTCATAACTGAGTCAAATGTGAACACACAGACATGACACACATCTTTTTAGATTCAGTGTGACTCACACTCTGACTCTAAAATTTCCGAATGAACATACATAAATCCCCGTTGAAATTGCAGAACTTGCCTGAGAATCATCACGTTTTTAAGTTTTCTTTAGAATCAAAGTAATCCAGTGATAGTCGTCTCTACATTCATGGGTGCACTGCAAACAGGAACCGCTAATAGCTAGTTCGGCATACTTTAATGGTGCCACTTTGCCAAAATGTAAATAAATAAAGGCTATAAAACACAGGGCTCAGGTTATAGCCCACAGACTTATCCACTGCACTGAATCCACATTACACTTCTTTGATGCTTTAAAACTCAACACGCTGTATGGCTGAGACATTTTAAAGCAAAACTCTTAAAACCTGAAATTTCTAATTATTATTTTGGACATTTCAAAATAATAATTTAATAATAATTTGTCATTACATTGTTTCTCCGATTATTATTGTGACAAACAATATTCTGTTCATAAATTCATAAAGAACAGAAACAGACAGGATGCTGACAAGATTGCGCAACTTTTTGTTTTCAACTACAGAATTAGAGCTCAAACCCAAAACTCATATTGGCATCGAGAGAATCTTATACAGGAAATGTTCACACTGTGTGTGTGTGTGTGTGTGTGTGTGTGCGAGCACACTTGCACAGCCCTAATACAATCAATGAAATCTTATTAGATGTTTTTACTCTCCCTTTCATTTTTTTGGTGTGTGTGTGTGTAAACCTGATGTTTCCAGATCAGTCACAGCTGTTGTGTCTGTTTTTATTACTTTCTCAGCAGGTGGGGGAGACGTTTTTTTTTTCAGTCTTTATTCAGCTCGTCGTCTCTTTGTCCCGGCCTGTTATTAGCTCGGTCGAGCACCGGTCATCCTGACATATTGAGTCCTCACCAACACGAGATTTCTGGTATCCTGCATCAATAACTGGGGAGGAATGAACCGCTGTCCAGATCAGTAATGAAATCTGTGGTGTCTTTGTTATTCAGCAGCGGTCATTGTTGTGATCTGAAGTCAGAAAGTGCAGATTGAACTCTGTGAGAAGCTCTAATTGTCACATCATGTTTGTGAAGCACGTTGCATTGGTTTCAAAAAGAGCTTGTGCGTTTGTTGATCTTTCAACATGTACGTGTTGTGTATGTGTCTCCTCGATCAGAGTTTTGGCGTGAGTTTTTGTTTTTTGTCCATCAGTTGAGCAGCAGAAGAAGAATCTGCAGCTATTTTGATAATCGAATAATCGTTTAAGTCACTTTTCAAGCAAAAATACCAAAAAACTTGAAGGTTCTAACTTCTCAAATGTGAGGGTTTTCTGCTTTTCTTTGTCTTAAATCACAGTAAACTGAATGTATTTGGAATTTAGACTGTTGGCAGCACAAATCAATCATTTCTCGCTTTGGCAAATTATGATGAACACCATTTTGTGAGTGTTTTATAGACCAAATGATGAATGAATGGGGAATGAAAGTAATTGTGAGTTGCAGTCACAAAAAGTGACACTATTCATGTTTTTAAGAGCTTTGTCTGCTTATGAAATTATTCTCAAATGTCGTCAGTTTTAGTTTGAAGTTTTAGTTGCGGATTTATGTTTTTCCTGATGCTTTTATTCAAGACTTAAATATGAGACTACACGAGACGTTAATATGAGACTCTTATCTGGGGGGGAGGCGGCATATCATATCATATCATTCATGGTGTAATATCATGAATGATATATCGTTCACGGTATAAATTTCAGGTGAATTCTTTGGACTGAAGCGTACAGACAAGCTTCTCTATATTT
>NTHP01000178.1:1720945-1735420 GCA_003416845.1 Oplegnathus fasciatus
TTCTTCTTCTCTCTGCTGTGAAATGTTGTGTGTTTGTGGGTGTGCTGAGTTGAGAAATGTGTCATCCAAAATCTGTGTGCAGATCCAAACTCCGGCCCCCCCCTGTCGTTCTTCTTTTGCAAAGTTCTGTCCAGATCCTGAATTTCTATAAACGTGCACAGCAAACACAAACACTATTAGAGTGAATTTCAACACATTAAAAGGAGTTAAAGTAACACTCTGTGGTAGGCAGTGATCTTCACTTTTAAAGCTGGTATTTTGACACAGTATTAGAGTAATTATTGACTCTTTTTGTAGGTTAAAATTTAACACAAGTGGATGCACAGTGTTAGACGTGAACTCCCTCACAGTGTCATTGTTAAAACACTGGTATTGCCTCCAAACCAACACAGTAAGGTGTAAATATAGTTATGTACAAATAACTCAAAAATCACATCTAATACAAGCGCTCTGCTGTGTTGTAATTAACGTTTTATCTCCAGCAGTGAAGAGCTGCTGTTGTCCACAACTCTGTAAAGACGCAGGTCTGTTGAAATGAAACTGTGGACTGAGTTAGTTAAAGTTTTGTTAAGTGTTGCAGTGTGTGTTGGTTGGTCGGCTTGTTTGTTAGTGTCCGAGTTTGGTGCTCTGCTTTGCTAAAGTGCTTTTTAGTCCGGTTAAGTCGGACTCTGGTTCATTTTCCCCCTTGGTGCGATTCGACCCTTTAGAGGCGGTGGCCTCGGTCCGGTCCCAAACGAACTCTGGAGCAGTTCGTTTGTGGTGGGAACGTGATCCGACCTCAAGCCGACCCAACTATCAGGTGTACTCCTCAAGTTTGAGATAAACGGCTCCTGTAGCCAGGTGTGCTTTGCATCCTGGGATGTGGCAGAGCATGCAAACTGTTTCTAGTAGCAGCAGCTAGCTCCAACTGTGCCGTTGCTCTATGTTAAATTGCATAGCAATGTTTCTCTCACAGAAATACGCACTAGTCCAGACCACGGGACCTTCCTCCTGTATTTATTTTCTCGCTCCCGCCCCCAGACACATGTGACCAATAAGCACGTGGTTTGTAGTGATGCATTTTGTTCAAGTTTTATTCGTCACATATAACCATACAGGGTTTAATAATAATGAAACGTGTGACCGTTAGCTCCTCCAACTGTGCAACAAAAATAAGTGTAAAAGAATAAGAACAAAGAATAGAAATACGCAGTAAACAACAATATTAACCACAGTAGCAACTTGAATAATAAAGTAAGTAAAAACAGTCCCAGGGCAATCTTAGGCAGCGTCCTCAATCAGGGTCCCCAGGGGCCTGAGGGTAGAAGCTCTGGTGGAGCCTGGTGGATCTGGTATCTCCTTCTTGACCACAGCGGGGAGAAAACGAACACCAGGCAGTCGCTGTTCATGGTGGCTGTGGCGATGCCCTCATGGATGGAGCGCGGCGTGGCCTCTCAGGTCAGGCGTCACTGGTGCCCGTTAAGCTCCAGCCGGTAGGCGAAACCCTCGGCCTTCCCGCGAGTCCCGATGAGCTGCACGATGGCACTTCTCCTGCTTCTCCAGCTCCAGCATGAAGAGGAAACCGAAGCAGGACTGCATCATCACCCAGTCCACGGTGCTCGGCAGGTTGATGTTCGTGGACAGGAGCACAATGTCCTCCCCTGGTTGAACGGCGCTCTCCGGTATTCCAGGACTTAGCCAAGTGTCAGTGAAACAAAGGACATTACGGTTCCTGATATCCTGTTAGAAACTGATGCAGGCACGGAGGTCGTCCAGTTTATTGTCCAACTCCTGCACACTGGTAGCAGGATGCTAATAGAATATCCATGTGAGGCAAATGGTTCGCTTGGATGTGAAAAGAAACTGAACCAAGGGGAAAACGCTCCAAGTTTACAAACTCATCGACTGATTCGGACCAGAGCAAACAAACTATAGGTGTAAAAACGCCCTTAGTCTCTGGGTGACGAGGTATGAAGTATTCCCTAAATACTTCATAACCCAGAGACCTGTAATACATATTGGGCCTAAGTAGTCAATGATATTATCTGTTTACAGCAATACAAAATAAACTCTTCTTCTTCTTTACCGTTCTTCTTGTGGGATCAGTGCACTCTTTCAGTTCCAAAAGTTTCTTTTCTTCTACAAAAACTCCAAGTTCAGCCACAGAAAACACCTTCTTTAGCAGTTGGAACAGCAAATGCATTCAAATCAGATGAACTGCATCTGGACTCATTTCCATCTGTAGTCTTAGTAAATACGCTACTTAGGTAAAACTTTGCACCCCTGACAGTAATTTTCAACAGGGTTAGTAAATATCCACCAGGTGTTACAGCCAGGTTAAATTTTACAGAATTACTGAGTGAATACATCTTGATGACACTGTCGGAGTCAATTTAACTCTTCGCAGAGGTTTGTGAAGCTTCTCATCAACACCGTAAATGTAACTCTCCTCAATTTGCTGTTTTTTTTTTAAATTTAAGACTCTCCAGATCTAAAAAATCTGCTGGTTTTCAAACTTTAATCAACTTGAGGTCTCTGGAGGTTTAAAGTGGCTCCTTGTGGGCCCGTCCCTGGCTCAAAGACACTTAGGAACCCCGTCCATAAAAGATAAGGAGGTCAGGATTTAAGCCGCAGTGAAGCACTTCTCTTCCAGACAGTTTTTGGATTTTTAACACCGGCCCCCCTCCGCTTGGCGAAAGCAGCTCAGTAACACTGGAGTTTATCCAGCACCACATAATTGAGGCCATGATGAAGTCAAGTGTTTTTCAGAGTAATGAGTGTTAGACTGTTTTAGTCTGGAAGGTAGATCCGCCTCACAGCTCCCCCCCAATCAGCCACCCACCCACCCACACATTTGTTCAATTTTGCTAAGTGCCACTCAAGAGATATTCCTCAAAAATAAAAAACATTCTCAAATTGATTTTTTGGGGGGGTTAGAAAGGTGCAGATTTTACATGTTTTTAAAGGCTTAAGTGACAGCAGAAATGGAGATTTTAAAGGTAACTAATCCAATTACAGTTGAAGAAAATGTGGTTGCTGTGTTCAAAATGGAGAAGGGAAACAAGCTAATTGCGGCAGAAGAAAGCACCCAAATGACCCACGTTTAGCCCTCCTACTAATGATCAACAAAGTCCCCAATCTTTAGATGCATTTGTCAGAAATCACACAAGCCTGTGGCTGAAATTTGGTTTGAAATTGGTAGAAATTTGCAGATAATTTTAGAAATTAGGGGACAGAAGTTTGACAGTGACTTTTTCAAGAACCAAGGTTTGGTTTCAGAAGTGGAGGAGACACAGTGAAGTAAAAAAAAGAGATTATTACTTCCTGCATTTCTAAAAATGAAATTTGTTATTGTGCTCTTTATAATAATGATAACATAACAATTAGGAAAATCTGTATTGTTAAAGGGGCAGTCGTACTGTAAGAGAGGTGACAGGAAATGAGAGGAGAGAGATTCAGGGAATGACATTCCCAAACTGGACATTTGCCGCGTTTTCACTGCACAGTGCGGCTCGCTTGGAACCGTTCTTTTTGGTTTTCCATTGTAGACACTACCCTACCTGGTACCTGGTACTTTTTTTGGTATCACCTCCATCGAGCCGATACTGAGCCGATACTAAAAGGTGATGTTAAAACACTGCAGTGGAAAACGAAATGGAGAAAAGTACCTGGTTCTAAAAGCGGAGCCGTACGATTTAGTGGAAACGCAGCTTTCATGGTCCATGGTCGCCGCCTGAACCCACGGGCCAAAGAGCCGCACCAAAACAGAACATTGAACAACTTTGAAAAATTAGATTTTTCAACAAGAGTCAACAGTAGGGAGATGACAGGAAATGCAGGAAGAGAAAGATGAGGAATGACATGCACACATCAAACATCAGGATGCTGCCATTAATGGTCAGCGCCCTGAACCCATAGGCCACCAGGGCGCCCAAATTTTTGTTTTAACTTGAATAACATGCAGAAAAAGCAGAAGTACTTTTTCAACTCAGTGTAAAGCCTGCAGTCTTCTTCTCAGGCTACATAAAGCCCCAACCACCACCACCAATAAAACAGGGCAACCTGTATGTAGCCTGGGACGCAAAACCGGGGGCAAAGAAAGGCCGCAAAGCACTCGCTGCTGCTGGTGAAGTTTAATGACTGTGAGAGCACGGTAATACCTGAAGGTGACTCCGATGAACGTGTCAACATCTTGGTACATTTTGGCAGCTGGACAGTGAAAAGACAACATTCAGAGAAATCTTAGTAAGAAAATCAAACTGAAACTGTAAAGAGTTTGTAGTGATAGTGGCAGTTATGTCCTGTAGTTGTTAGAAAAAAAGATGTGATATGGTGAGATTCGACTTGGCTCTAAGCTGATATAACACCAAAAGAGCTGGAACACTTTGTCATATTTTAGGATTTTCTTGCTTTTTTGCATTTTTGTGTTTACAGAAACACCTTCATGTTCGTGGTGTCAGTGCGGGTCACGTGTCACAGCAGCGTAAACATTTAAAAACCACGTGTGAAGATACGTTAACAACATCGCCCGACTGAGGAGAAGAAACCTTGGTGTGGTAGCTGAGTTATGAATAAAAAACAGATTTTAATGTGGCTCAGGTGTTTTCCTGAAAAGTGTAGTGAGAGTGTTTGGTTTCACAGAGCTGAGATCATATTTCTGCTGTTCAGAGGTGGTACGCTGCGATACTTCACTGATATCAAACAGTACTCCCAGTGAAGGCCAATTGGAGATAGACTGCTGGGAAATTTCTAAAATTACTATTCCAAATTTACAAGGTGGAGCGCTGCCACTGTTAGACAGTTTAGGGAGAGCCGCGGTGCGTAAACCGTTTTAGTTCATCTCCTGCTGTGATGCAATCTGTTACGAGCATCAGTCAAATCACCCTCTCTGTTAGAGGATAAGAAAACACAGCCGTCAGCCAAGTCGGTAAACTCGGTAAACATTATGGAGGATTCCCCAACCTGCATTTACACTGCAGATCGAGCTGCAGCATTTCTGCCTTCTCAGAGGGAGGCTGCAGCAGCAGGGCGGCATTTAGAGAATACCAACAGGTCTTTAACGTCTAGATTTAAGGATTTAAGATGAATACAGTCGTTTAAATATGGTCATTGGAGATCTTATTTTTCACCGTGTAATTGGAGGCTTCTTTTCTCTTTATGTCCACTTTGATTAATCCAGAACAGAATCAGAAGCACAATCTGCTTCCTGTCTGCTTTACTGCACACAGATGGGCTTTATGTGCCCAAATATTTAATTTCCTGGTGTTTCTTTTTTCTCTTATTCTGCACATTTATGGTTTCACAACTTTCACAACATGTGCGTGAGATGGCAGAAGTATCTTCAGAGGAGATGGTGACAAATTAGAGAAGAATAAATGAATGAAGAAACATAACAAATGCAGATGCTTCCATGCAGGGTACGAGGGCTCGCTGGGAGGTTTGATGAGTTTGAACATTATGTGAATCTTCACAGTCACCAGATCTCAACCCAACTGAACACTTATGGTACATTTTGGAGCGACACGTTAGACAACGTTCTCCACCACCTTCATCCAAACACCAAATGAGGAAATATCTTTTTCAGTCGGAGGAGAACTGAACCTGTTTAGCTAACTTAAAATACGCTAGTAGCAGAAGTAGTCCTTCCTGAGCGATGTGTTTCCACCACAGACTGTATATAAAGATGGACGACATGACAGCTCCCCAAAAGTGTCCCATCTGCTAACCCCTCCATGTTAGCAGACGGGACATGGGCCAAACTAAAAAATCAAAGTACACGTCAAATAAATTTCTCCCAAAGATGGTTTCTGACATTTTGGATAGTTCTTATCATGCTGATGTTTGTTCAAGTGTTCATTTTTCTAATACGTTTGGTTTTAATTAGTTATTTGATGCCATAAAAACAGGGTGAAACATCATGATTGACAGCTGTCAATCACAGTGAAATAGTCATTTCGGGAATTAAATGTAGAGTAGGAACATCGAGAGGAGATGCAACTTTAACTTTAGCAGGTGATTTAAGTTAACTAGCAGCCACTAATTATTGATTACCGATCGAGTCGGGCGGGTGTATGGGCGGGACCTCGATACCGCGGCTCCTTCCCCGAACACTACTGCACAGACTCTGGTCCCAAATAACGTCACCAGCGCAAGATGGCAGCGCCCGGATATTTTGGCTTCATTTTTGTGCAGTGGGAGGAAGTGAAGACGTGTCGTCTATCAACCATGAAATTCAGGTGACGAATAATTGCCATACCAATAATTGCGATTAATGAATCAATTGTCTTTTTTTCTGTTCATTTTATGCCACACAGCAGTGCTGCAACTAGGCCTAAATCCATGCTGTTCATTTCACTGGCTGCTCATTGAACGATGCGGTTGTCAAGGAGTGTCCACCTCTCGCTCTGCTGCACGTACGATTCATTTTCAATCGCTTGTTCTGAAACTGTTGTGTAGCTGACCTCGTGTAACAAAAACATGTTTCAAGACAGTTAATTCACGGAGAAATTATTTTATTTTAAGTTAATATGCAACGGCGAAAATCAAAACCATGTTTCCATCCAAGCATTTTTATGCAGATGATCTAATTAGAAATCTGGGTGGATGTCAAAACTTCCACAATTTCGCTAAAAAGGTTTTACACTCGCTTGAGGTGTTTTTTTTCTTTCTTTTGTCCATAAAGAGTTAAGCGTCAACTTGTCGATGGAAACGCGTCTGTCAAATAAATAATGATGCAGCGACTATTGCATGACAGTTCAGCTGTCTGGTCCGATTACATTGCACAACAACTCTAAACTTGATTTAAAAATATAATCTCAAAGATTTTCAATTAAATAAATGTCTGTCAAGTCGAATGATGCAACACAATGGTGATTGAGCCTATGGCCCACTGATGACAGCCTGCAGCATTTGCAGTATTATGACCCGGGTGTCGGCAGCGACTTTCCCGGAAAAATCACAAGTGGTGCAGAGTTACGCTTTTAACAAGGCTTTTAACGCAACAGACTCGCTCTTCAACTCACCTGCGTGTGAAGCGGCGTGCTGTGTTTTTCCGGTCTCTGCTGGTGTTGCGAGTAAACGGTTAATCATGGCCGAAAAAACAAAGAAAAGATCGATGACTACAGACGAGGAAACTGAAACTGAGGGGAGGTCCAAAAACACACCTGCAATGATCAATTATTGCCATAGGTGCAGCGAAAGACAACGAAATAAAAATCTTCAAGATTACAACTTTAAACATACTGACTCTCTGTGAATGATCTCCAGCAGAGCTGCCAAACACACTGCTGCACCCAGAGGGGAGACTCTTATTCTACAGACTCTTGTTATTGGCACCTCTCTGTCATCATGTCGAGTCGAGCTCTTTTTCATGTTTTTTCCTGACGTTGGAACCTCATGCTCAGGTACAGAGTTTACTTGCCTCAGGCCAGCTGATGGAAACGTACCTGTAGGATCCAAAACTTGGTACCTTCGGTCGTCATGTGTTTCTTATGCTACATTCACACAGCTTCTCTTGTAGATTAAAGCAAAAGGTTTATTAATTCACTCTCCCTCATACAGAAATAAACTTGGTGAAAACAAAGACAATATTTCGACAGAAAAGGCCGCCGTTTGTCTCTGTATATTCTAAAAGACCACAACACGGCGGGAAAACTGTGCAGCTCCACTCTGCACCTGCAGCTACTTGCTGCCCTGAAGTGTCGTTCCTGAAGGGACGTGCCTTCTTTATTTTGAATTACAGGTAACAAACAAATCAAATGTAACTGTAATTATTCAGAGTAGACTTGGATTAAACATAATATATTAAGAATAGAAGCAAATATGACTAAATGTCGACACGTATATAACAAAATAATATTCAACTGCAAAACTTAGAGAAAAACGATTATGCAAAATCACCGCGGTCAGCTCAGATAATTGCGATTCAGGCGATTATGTAATAATTGTGACAGGCCTAAGCATGTTAGCATGCTGGTGTTAGCATTTAGCTCAAAGCAGCACTATGCCGAAGAACAGCCTCACAGAGCGGCTAGCGTGGCTGTAGACTCTTAGTCTTGTACACAATGAACGGCATGCTGTCGCGTCTCCAGTGTGAACAAGGCTGAAGGACGGTAAATGACACAGAAGCAACAAGAAGTCTATCTGCTGTCCCCGGGGACAATGATTCAAATAAGATTAAAAAAATGCAGATAATATTTGAAAGATTACAGATTAGGCTGGATCATATTCACTTCACAGCTGTGGGATTCTCCTTTTCGCACGATGCTGTCTGCTGTTTGCAAGCGTAGACAATGAAAATCAGAAACGATGCGACTGTGAGTACTCACTGCTGGTTTGCCACCTGGATTTTCACAGAATTTTACACATATAGTACAACGATTTTGTATAACATGAATGAGGATTATTCTTCCTGCTTGGGAAGTGGTGATACAACATGACAAACAAGCGAAATCATAGCACGCCTGTGCAATTTATTCTATCATCTCTTTGACAGTTGGTTCTGCCTCTGTGTTGCTGTAGTTTGACTCCAAGTAGTGTCCAAAAAAGGTCTTTTTTAGAACAGTTAAATTTGGCTTTTTGAAACCTGAGATGTCCCGCTGAGACACTGGAGACGGGGGTTGAGGGCGAAGGAGGGCTGAGGATGTCGAGGATGGATGGAGAGATGGGAGAAAAGGGATGGGAGGAGCAGAGAGACTCTGTGATTTAAACGAATGCTCCAACAATCCATTTGTACTGCAGGATTTTCCAAACAATTCCCCGATGACGGAGGTGGTGTAACAGAGAGAAAGAGACAAAAACGGCAGTGCAGCCATAAAATCTGTCTTGTATCAGAGCAGCTTTACTTGATTTTTCTTGTAACAATTTTTATGTCTGTTGTTTTTGAGTACAGTACTTTGTTCCTGATGCCAGTTCAACACTGTTTTCAAAGCAGCTTTTGTGTGTATTTTTTTCTGTTGTACAATCATGTGAAGATTGGACCTTGTTTGGGTCGACTCTGAACTCGGCCCCCCTCCCGCTCGCTTGGTTTTCCTCTCGAAGCACCAAATAATATCAGTGTAGAGAGCACAGAGAAGTGGGACTTGGACCATGGCTCCATCTGTACAATATTATCCTCGTTGATTCCCGCTCTGTGAGCTTGATTTCTGAGAGTCTATTTTGCATTAGTGCTGCAAGAATTTTCCACAAAAATCCTCCTCAAGGGTCAAAACAACAGAAACAGCCGGACCTGGACCAAGTATTTGTGTGTATGCCTGAAGGAGAAATCCACCCTGAACACTGTTACACAACTGTTGGCAGCGTGCTTCACATGTTTGGGTCCTTTCAGCAGTTTAATGTATATTTATTCTTGCTGTGGGTAATCGGCCAGAAGCATTTGATGTGCAGTGTTGGATATCGAACCTCAATACTATAATTATAATAATACAATAATACAAATGGGTTCGTAGCACAGAGTGCCTAATGTTGCCACTGAATGTCTAATAGATTTGTGAGATTGTTTTCTTATTCTTTGATCACATAGTTCAGAATTTGGTTTCAGTTTTAGATGATTTTATTCGGACATAGCCCCTGTGTTTACTCGACATTTAACATGTCAGAACTTTGGCTTCTTTTGTTAAATGAAAACTGTAGAAAAATCACATTTACATGTCTCAAAGGTATTGGAAGAAATGTTTGGTACAGAAACTCGGGTTATCTATTCAACGCCGATATTGAAAAATTTGATTCATTAACATTTCAGCAATCTAAAACATTAGATTTAGATTGAACAGGTGCTTCTCTCTCTAGAGCATGAACACCTGTACACATAAAATCATACAGTGAAAAGTTTACTGGACATGAAGCTCAGACAACAGCTTTAGGAGAGAGGATCCCAGAGAGCATTGCCCAGAGCTTAAAGCTATGTTGCTGTGCTGCTAATTACTGGGCGAAGTTATACACTATGGCCTATGGCTGAAGTGTATGAGGACACTTGAACTCAACGCCCGTGTCTGAGTGTTGATCATCTCAACCTGAAATTAATCGGCTGCTGTAACATCCACCGCTCTTCTGGTTTCAGACTTTCCTCCAGATGTTGAACCTGCTGCAGGGATTTGATCCCATTCAGACACAAGAGCATCAGTGAGGTCCAACACTAATGTTGTTTGATCTGGTCTGGCTCACAGTCGGTGTTCCAGTTCATCCCAAAGGTGTTGGATGGGGTTGAGGTCAAGTTCTTCCACAACAAACTGGGAAAACCACTTCTTTACGGAGCTGCTTTGTGCTTGGGGGATTTGTCGTGTTGGAACAGGAAAGAGAGAAACACAAACTGTTGACACAAAGTTGAAAGAACAGATATTAAATGTCTAAAATATCATTTTAAGCTGTAGAATTAAGGTTTCATTCATTGGAACAAATGAGCTCAGACCCAGCCATGAAAAAGATGGCTGAAATCTTCTCCACGAAGTGATGCTGAGGCTTGTGAGTATCCATTTTAAAGTTCAGCGTCGAGTGCTGTTGAATTATCCGACAGACTCCAGCTCCTGTCGCCAGGATCATTTAGGTTATTGAGTTTAAAAGTTGGCTTTCAAAATCAATTTTGCTGTGGGGAGAAATGCTTTCCATCAAATAAAGGCAACGAGTTCATGCTCTCGTCATTGTTTTCGATGAAAGGGATTGTGGGAAATTATGTAAACCAGTAGCAGAAGTAGAAATACATGAGGCAGGTTAGAGAATAACTCTTCATGACAAGATAATTCCTCACATGCACTGAAGACTACAGATGCTTCCTCACAGCGTCAGACAACCTGGATGAACTTGATTTCTTTAAGTTACATTCATGCTTGCACAGTGTTGCAGAGCAGTGCAGCGAGCAGAGAGTGGGAGTTGTACCAAGTCTACATCTGTACAGCATTACACTTGTTAATCTTCTTCTGAGAGGCCGGAGTCTGTTTTCTCTGTAACAACATCTTGATTCTCTCCGAGTAATTCTTCCCTGGGGGGCGTGAAGAGTCACAGCAGAGCAGCGGTGCATGCACAGAAACTTTGATATCTTCCAAGCACTTCCTCCTGGGTCGGCGGGTTCAGTTCAACCTTCTGGTGACAGCAGAGACGGCAGGTTAGCAGTGATTTCACACACCGGTCCGGTAACCAGAAAGGCAGCCATTGTTTTGGTCAGTAGGCTCACAGGGTGCTGAAGTGTCCTCGAGCAAGACGTCATCTTATGAAGTCGTTCAGGTGACCATCTTTCAGGGAGTAAACTGGGAAAGTCGGGGGTGCTGAAATGATTTATCGTCAGTCAGTCAGTCGACAGAAGAGCTGAAACTGCTAACAATAACAGTTTAGTTGATCAACATAAAACTGACGATATTATTAACTGATGAAGTCATTTATCAGGAAAACGTTTTACTCATTTACTGGTTCAAGCTTTTTAAACGTTTTTCAGCTTTTTTCAGTTTTATGTCATTGTTGACTAAATAAGTTTGTTTTGAGCTGTTAGTTGGAAAAAGAAATCAGGTGAGTAGGTTATCTGATGTTTTAGAGATTGATAGATTGATCAGTTATGAAACTTATCAAGTTTGAGTATCTCTTGATAATTTTAGTCATTCAGTAAAAAGTGAAACATTTCCTGCTCACCAGCTTCTCAGAGAACTATTTTCTCTCGTTTTGTTTAATTTAACAACAGAATATTAGTCTGGTGCTACGTGCACGTCATATTGGAGAGACTGAAGTACGAACAGCTGAGTGGGAAAAAAATTGGGAGTCTCTGACAGCTACGACTTGGTGAAAACATGACAAAATGGCAAAAGCTGGTGCATCTGAACATCAACATTAACAGTGAAACGGTTGATTTTGTAAATTAAAAAGGAGCTCTACACTGTTTCTATCTAGTTTTAGGCGTTAATGAACTGCCACAAATGTGCAGCGTGATACAAATAACTATCTTGGGATCAATTCTGAGTTAATTTTTCTGATGTGACTACAAGGCAGTAAGAATAACGTGTGAGCGCTCTCGAGTTGGAATAATGAGAAGTTTTCCTCCCGATCTGCCAACATGCCGAGTGCAGCATTAGCCTTTAGCATTAGCGACTGCCAAAGCCTCGCTGGAGCTGCAGCTGTGGACAAAATAATCTTTGTTTATCTGTTTTAAAATGATGCCGCTCAGACTTTACTCAAGTACAGATGTAATCTTAGCGAAACCTCTGGGAACAAGTTTCATGCTTTTGCCGAAAGACCAGTTAAAGAAGCAGATGAGGAAACCCATTGAGTTACAGATGCTAGGGCAGCAGATGCTAACTTGGCGAGGGTTGGCTGCTTGGTTTTGATGCCAATCCAGTGCTGTAGTCGTGGAAACCAAACTGTTGGACCGAGCTAGCGGCTACCAGGACGACAGCCGGGTTCCAGGAAGCATGACGGAACAAACTGGGCTGCAGGTTTTCCAGTCAGTTATTCTGTTTCGGGGGAGAATCCTCCATCGTATCAGACGTTGACCCCACCGACTAATATCTGATATTTGCTACAGAGCAAATATATCAGCCTTAATGCAGTATATCGGTGAGCGTGGAAAGCAAAGGCCTCCGATCACCCCTACATCTGTGCAGCATTAGCTTGTTTTCTGCTCGTCTCTGTCCGAGGCCAATGCCTGTGTGTGTGTGTGTGTGTGTGTGTGTGTGTGACTCAGAGGAGTTTTGTTTGACGACATCGCAGGAATTAACAGGATGTTAGATGACAAGAAGTTACACCGACACACAGTGGTCTCTCTCTCTGCTTCTTCGAACGGTTTGTGTTTGTTTATGGCAACAGGAGATTAGGACCCATCTGGTGTACGTGTGTGTGTGTGTGTGTGCGTTTGTGGGTGGGTGGGTAATGCGTTTGGTTTGGTTGGGAGGGCGTGTGGAGAGAGAAGAAGAAGAAGAAGAAGAAGAAAATTGGCGAATGAGTGTTTTTCCAGCTTCACGTGTGTGTAAATGAGAGAGAAAGAAGCAGTAAAAAAGATACAGCGAGATGGATATCAAGACGAAAGCTGTGTGTGTGTGTGTGTGTGTGTGAAACAAAATCCGATGTGTGTGTATTTTGTGCATGTGGGTGTAGGACGTGTTGCAGATTAAGCATTGTGTGTGTGTGTGTGTGTGTTTTGCTCGGCGGTGTGTGAATGATAATGACCTCTGACTCTGTCGGTTCTCTGTTACTTTACTGGATTAGCTTCCCTTCACTGCACTGCCTCTGGACACTCACACACACACACACACACACACACACACACACTCACACTCTCACATACACACACACACACACACACACACACACACACACACAGTTACATGCACACTCTGTAAATATCCGACCTTACAAGCAGCCAATATTAAGCAGTGTATTGGTCGGCACCACAGCTCCCTGACAGCAGATACTACACAACAAATACTCCAGGTTTATGCGTGAAGTATTTGTACTGCTGAAGTACTACGACAGGAGGTACAGTCACAGTACAGAAAGATACTACACAGTACTACACAGAAAATGTGTAATAGATACTGAATGAGTTCTCTGTATTGATACTGAATCGTATTCTGATTAACTGAACTGAGTCATACTGTGACTCACTGTGTACTGAATCATATCTTAACTGTATGTATCAATGTGGAAGAATATGATCACTCACTATTGATTCTGTATTGATACTGAATCGTATTTTGACTCACTGTGTTGATACTGAATCACACTCTGACTTTACTGATACTCAATAATATCACAACTCTTTATATTGATACTTGACCCCGATGTGACTCCCTGTATTGATTTAGATTTAGATTCGAACTCACTGTATTGTTAGTGAATCAGGTTTTGACTCATTCTGACTCACTGTATTGATCCTAAATCAAACTGTGACTCTCTCGATTGATACTGGACCACACTGCATTGATATAGAGTCACATTAGGACTCATATTTT
The DNA here is from genome assembly GCA_003416845.1 of Oplegnathus fasciatus. Classification (NCBI taxonomy): domain Eukaryota; kingdom Metazoa; phylum Chordata; class Actinopteri; order Centrarchiformes; family Oplegnathidae; genus Oplegnathus; species Oplegnathus fasciatus. The sequence continues at coordinate 1,734,850 of NTHP01000178.1, forward strand.
CACTGTACTGACATTAAATCACATTCTGAGTCTGTGTATTGATGCAGAAACATGTCTTAATTCACCGTATTGATACTGAATTGTGATGTATTGATAGAGAATGACTCTTTTGACAGAACACTGAATCATATCCTGACTCACTTTATTAGCGTGAGTCACTGTTTTGATGCCGAATGATACTGTGACTCACCATATTGTTACTGAATCGCATTTCAACTCACTGTATTGATCCTGAATTACAGCATTCTGGCTCTGTGTATTGATAAGCTATCATACTGTGTACTGTACTGTGATTCACTGTATTGATACTGAGTGATTAAATAAACACATATACAAATAAACTGACTCATACGTACATTACACATTCATAACACACCCACCAACTGGCAGGCTCTCGCTCTCTCTCTCACACACACACACACACACATGCACACACACACACACACACACACACATTACTAATATTCACACACACTCTGGGCAAAGATAGGAGTGGGTCTCTCTGCAGGAGTCCCTGGCTCTGTAGGACATGTCCACATGTGGAACACCAGCTGGTCAACGCACACACACA
>NTHP01000178.1:1743577-1762231 GCA_003416845.1 Oplegnathus fasciatus
TTTTCATCATCGATTTTATCAGTCGTTCTCTAAAAATGTCAAAAATGTCAGCTGGAAAATGTTCCTCGAGCTGGATGTTCAGTTTGTGTGAGCTGGAACGGTTCATAAAAATGTCTCTATAATAAAACACAGAGGGTGTGCGTCTTCGAAGCCCGAATGCAACGAAGGGTGTGTTTGTTTTAGCGAGCGATTGCGAGAGGAGCCACTTTTGTCTTAAAAACTGGTCACCTCACCTGAATGTCAGGGATACGTCTGCGAAGCGCTGCTGCTGGTGACGGCTGAGTTTTAATTTAAGGATTTGGTTTATTCTGTAGAAGCTTTAACCTTTCTGCCACAGTGTTTTCATTGTGACACATGCAGGACACTACACACACACTGAGGTAGGGCAGTTATCTTTATTTTCAGATGATTGTCATTGTGTTGGATTTCCAATATGATTGACTCGCCTACAGCTGCAGATGACGGTGCGGTCTCGGTAGAATTGAACTGATGTGGATGCTGATTTAATAGAAAATCTGACATCAACATCTTAAAGTGTGAGAAGCAGGAGGTGTAACTAGTCGACACAGCAGTCCTGGATCAGCTCGGCCCGACGATTAAGTAACAACATCATTAACGGCGCAGATGTTTAATGTTTCCTGACCATAATTTTAGTCTATCCACAACGTTAAGCTCATGTCAGCGTGTGTTTGAGAGTGTCTCCAGCTGATCTCAGCCTAGTTAGCCGTCTCCTGCCCAAAAAGTGACCTCACAGCAGTTTGTAAGAGTAACAAGCAGACGGAGCTGAGCGACAGCTGCGGATCCAAATTAAATGACAAAATGCGTCGATGGTCCTGCTCAGCAGCATCATTTGTCAGTGCCTTCCAAACACATCACTGTTGAAAAATAATCAGTTTTATGATGTAACAACACCGTGGTTAAAGTTTGGTGAGGTTTGGGCACAAGAAAGATCACGGTTTGGGGTAAAATATGTACTCCCTTCAGGTTAGGGGCCCTTTCTTGTCATGGTTACAATCATTAACATTCAGATCATGGTCATGGTTTCTAGTTGGAAACAGGAAACAAACAGCAGTCTGGTGTTTAAGTGCCACATCCACCCGACTTCCTCCCAACGTGGACTTTGTCGCTCCACAGCAACGTCACCTGACTTCCTCCTTTGCTCCCGTGGTAATTCCTACAGCCCCTAGAGGGCGCCGCCACTTGAATCTAAACATATGTCGCTTGCCGAAAGGACCGAGGAGCCCCGCGGAAGGTGTTCAAAGGTGCCGACACACAGAAGACATGCTGGAGCAAACATCTCTGTCTGTTCTGAATTGGATTGGCCTCATCAACATTAATCTCAGTGACACTGTTTTTCACACACGTATTAAAATATAAGTATTAGATTGTTTTGTTTTGTTCGTTTCACACACGCGTAAATACAGAAAAAAACATGAAGGGAATATATCGGCACATATGAGGGTGTGGTCGAAACCTGTAATGGCTTATATGAAAACCACACCCAAAAGACATACAAAAGGTAAAATACATATATACAAAATCTCCTTTACATTTCAAATATTAGTGTTCAAAAATGATATATTTATAGTAAGTGTAGAAGTACTTAACTTAATTAGTGTAGATTATTTGGCTGTGTACTGGCAGATGAGAATTAAGAAAACAGCATGAGCCAGTCATCTCAATATCCAGCTCACACAAATGATGAAGATAAATGTTTAAATTAAGCAGTTAAAGCTTTAATCTTTAAGCAGAAAAAGGAAGAAACGGACTCTTTATGTTAAACCAGCCAGGAGCAAAAACTCTTATTTAATTCACAAATACGGCAAATTTACGTCTTACATTTTTCTTTGAATTTAATCCGTAGCAACAGTCCACTGCACACACAGATGTTTCAGGCTCTACCTTCCCCAGAGTGTGTGTGAGTGTGTTAACCAGATGTCTCGTATCAGTGATTATATTGACCTCCAGTCCACCCCTCAATCATCAATCAAAGCCTTCACAAGCTATAATCTGTAACTTTCCACCTGTTTTAAACTCCAGCGAAGATGACAAAGCTTCTAGACTCACGTCTCAGAAGTTTTACAACCACACTGGACCATATAGTGATTTATTAAATTATACTTTTCAACCTTTAGTTTTGTTCGTTATAATTAAATGATAATTGGTTGATTGTTTCTTTTCATCAGATGGAAGATAGATGGATGTTTGGACAGAAAGAAATCAAAAGAGTTGAATTCTATTTTCTGCCAATTAAAAAGAACTGAACTGACATTTAACGATATTTCTGAGCCAAATCAAGTCCTTTTCATCGACATAAATGCTTTGCTTGTGGCCAGATTACAAATTAAACGGACATTGCCCTTTTTTCAGGGAGAAAAATCATTAAGTGAATCTTCAATAACTTGTAGTATTCACCGAAAAATTCAGATCTTTGATAGAGTATTTATTCTCACACAAAGACATACTCTCCGCTTAGAAATTTCTTTTTAAACGGAGACATGACCTTACGGGAAGCTCGCCCTGCCTCGGCTGCGGCGCATCCTTAGAAAACGATGAGATTTCTAGAAAATGTTTGTAATTGAACCACATCAGGCACGCTGACGTGTGTCCTCTGTTTAAATGCACAGATGCCTGCCAGCAGCTTTTTGGACGGAGAATAAACCGCAGAGAAAACCACACAGTTTGATGAGCTTGTACACACTCGTTATTGGCTGGTTCATTAGGTCATGCACATGTGTTTCGCTGTGTGAGTGTGTGTGTGCTGCTCAACATGATTCGGCGGACTCGAGGAAGAATTGGTGGTTTTTACACTCCCACATACAGTAAACAGCAGTCGGCCTCATTGCATAAGACCTTCGAAAGTTCATCTGGTTTCGATGAAAATTTTCCAACCTCAGAATATCCTCACCTGCCAGCTTTGAGATGTGAGCTTTTTTGCTTCTCTCTCTTTCTTGGAAACTGTTCTTTACACTTGAGCCAGTGCAGTAATCCTGAAATATGTGTCGTCTTATGCGTTTTAAATGATGCCGCCACAGGAATTTACTACTTAAATTCCAAGTGAAACAGTATTTTTGAGAACATCCTGTTACACGATGTTAGGTCGGAGCCGAGGGCAGGGAAAAACTCAAGTTGATTATAATTGTGCAGCTTAATATGACATCTAATGTCTCAGAGGGACTCGCGAGGACCAAACTAGTCAAAGATCTTTGAGATCGCAATGATAAACATGTAGTTCAAGGTGTTATTTCCAACTACTGGTTCTGCATCACCTTTAAAGAGAAATGAGGTTTCAGTGTACAACCGAGGAAAAGCACAGGTTTATTAGGGGGTAGAGAAACTCCGCAACAGGCTGACAGCGAGTACGTTTACATGCACGCTGATCTTATTCTGGATATGATGTTTGCATGGAACAGGAGGAACCTGGTTATTCATCTCCCTGTATACATGATCAAAACAGTATCCAGGTTTCTGATCAGCTGCGTGCGGTTGTGTCTTGATTTCTCACCATCTCAGTCACGATGTTCTGTACCGACGGATAATGTTCGGAAACCTGGATGAGGCGTTTACATGCCACGGTATCCTGGTTTCTATCGGAGTACTCCAGGTAGAATATCCAGGTCTCTGAAACCAGGATACTGGGATAGATTTGGGTTCTGATTGCCCACAAATCTCTTATCAAACCTTTAATTTCTCCTCATTCTTTTTTATTAGCAATGTAGAAAACATTCAGCTCACGACATTCTCACAGATCAGCTGTAGATGAATAATGTTGATTCACTGATGGCTAAGATACATTTAACCAACACCTCATAGTCGTGGGTCGCACCTACAGCTTGAACAACAATCAGGCCAAAACCGGTTTTACTTCTCAGACAACAAAAAGAGGATTAAAGCTCTCAATTGAATCTTTGTTATTTATAATTTACATGCAAATGTATTAGATTCCAAACCCCAACCCTACGTGTTACCACCTTATTAAGTCGCCATGGCTAATATTTTAGCAAACAGATACCCATTTCCACATCCAGCAGACAGGGAGCAACATGATCATCTCATTGGAGTCGTGTTGATCCCACATTCACTCTCGTTTTAGCTGCTAAATGTTCCACTGTCTTCACCAGCTAGTCTCTAATGTGTCTTGTTTGCTGCTTGGTGCCGAGCAGGTAGAGTACAGAGGCTTTCTCAATGGAAACACTGAGACTGAAGCAGGCAGGAAATGTGCTGCAAAACCAAAACTAGGAGCTGCACGAGGCTGAAAAGCTCCGTAGAGCTGCAGAGTTGAGTAATAAGTCTCTGTGGGTTCAGAAAAAGTGACCCTCACACAGTCATTTGATCCATTGTTGATCTAAAAAATATCATTTTGTGCAGCTTTAATTCTATTTCTAAACAAGTGATTCATAAGTTAAAACATCTGCATTGAGAAAGTTTTGTTGTTATGAGTTTCTGTCTCACATGGAAACTGTGATTAAACAGGATTATATCGAGGGAACGAAAGCTAAAACATCTGTTTTTGATGAAAAGGGGATTTTTTTTTTTTTTTTTCAAACCTTCGAGGAATTCGAAGAAAGTCTCTGCTGCTTTTCGAACTTGTCAAACATCTGACCAGTCATCGGTTTTTCACTGGTCATCGAGTACACAGTCGCTGGTTGCTGTGGATGGAAGAATGTCGCAATATGAGTGGGAATACGGAAAATAGATTGAAAGTTTTGACTCATCACTTCCTGTTTGCAGAGATGGATGCTTCTAATATTTAGTGTCTCAACTCCGCTCTCGGCTGCAGACTTAAGCTGATCAAACATTTACAGCTGAGCATTAAATTTTTACATTAAACTTAAAACTTAAATATCCTGACTTTTTCACCCTGCTGTTGTTTCTTTGCCGAGTGCTTCTGCAGCTACAGGATCTCTCTGGAGGCTCAGCCGTGTTTGTTCTTTGTTTTATGAGCACGCTGAGGCTCTGACCTTTGACCTCTTCATTGTTGGTTGTTGCTTAAATTGTTTACTTGGGAGGTTTCTTCTGCCGTTGCACTCGTGTCGCATTTAGTGGCTCGGGGATAAGAGCTGCAAAGGTAAAGGTAAATTGACGATTTGTGGAGTGACCTCGACATGCTTTTAGATTCTGCTCCGATATAAAGACAGTCAACATCAAATAAATTGTACTATATTAACTTCACTTTTGCCCCTAATGAAATCACTGTTTTCTCCCTTCAATATTAAAGTCATTTGTTTCAGGGCCAGCAGCTATTCATTTTTTTGCCATTTCCTCAGGGCTTGATGTGACATTTCTGAACAAATGATAATTAGCTGTAACATACAATTTAGTTTGTGGAACAGGTTGGAAAACTGTTGCGGCGTTCAGGTGCGACCTTGCCTTTTCTGCCTGTCCGCCTCTGGACGAACACACCTCCCATTACACAGCATTTTGGTGCTACAAACCTGGTGTTAAAGCTGTTTAAAGCTAATCCAGAGGTACTTAGCATCACTCTCTCCATGCTGAATCATCTGCGTTACTTCTTTTACATTCAAAAAATTCTTTCTTCCTCCTTTTTTCCCTTGAACTCTTCTGTTCTGGATTATGACACTTTCCTTATTTTGATAATAAAATGACCTGTTTCATGACGAGAATTATTGTGACAACTGCAGTCCAGAAGTACCGGACTCAGCAAAGCCCAGTTCACAGAGAAACGTGTCTCTGTTTCTTGTGTTTCTTCAATGGAAGATGGTGGTTGGTAGCTTTCCAGACGTAGCGTTCCTTTTGACGCAGAGACTGAGGTGAGAAAAGCTTTTGTATAGTTTTGAAGAGAAAGCTTTTGAGGAGACAGATCACCTGTCAAACCACAACGAGCAACCAATGAGCGACGAGGGGTTTAGGAATACCAACGTAATGATTCTGCAGTTAAGATTTGCCACGAGCGTACAGTTCAGAGGCAAGAGGCAGAGTGCCCTTTATGACGAGGTGGGAAGTATTTGGATTTTAGATTTGGGGCTCGGGGTGGTGGATGGTCATGTAACGCACTGACTTTCATGCAGGAGACTGAAGTTTGCGTCCTTTGCATCCATCCCTCAGTTTTCCGATGCTTATCCAGGGCCAGGTCCCGGTGGCAGCAGCCTGAGCAAGGTATCCCAGATATCTTTCTCTCCAGCCGAGTCCTTTAGCTTCTCCTGGGGGGATCCTGAGGTGTTTCCAGACCAGGTGGGATATGATAACAGACGTAGAGCACTATAATCGCCTAATCTGACACAGTGACCATCTTAACAGACAGAAAGATCATATAGTCTGAATCCGGCATTAATTTACTGCAGCTGGTTATTTCCTACATTTGCATGTGACATTTCAAAAGTTTCCTACGAAGGTGTACATGTAAGTGGAAAGCAAGATGCAGGACTGCAGTATAGTAAGAAAAGGAAGTTGCCTCTTAATCAAACCCCATTGGGTTCTGAATGTTGCGTAAAAATGGCAGAAAGAAAGAAATCTGTTGTATTGTTTATGACACCAGAACATGATGCTACCGGCAGAACTGCTGAAAAAATTTCACTTAAACTTCACGAGAATGTCACGTCCATTTTTATGTTTGGTTATCTTCAGGAATGAAAAACAAACCGACCAATATGGCCCAGAAAAGCAACTTGACTTCAAGTCGTATCGCATAAAATAGGCCCAACTTGTGTCTCTTCGGGTGGCTTACAGTGACATACTAGAAGCCATAGNAAAAAAAAAAAAGGCAATTACAAAAAAATCTAATCAAAGTTATAACAATGATAACTTAAGGTCCAATATTAATAGAAGTCTAGTAGACGGCTCTAGAAAAACATTTGCTCTTCTGAGGGACTGACAACAAAACCTGGTTAGTTACTGACTGAAGCGGTTTCTGGTATCAAAGACACATCCTCTGCGTTTGTCCTGATATCCACAGGAACGAAGCGAACACACCAGAAATGCCTCCATCAGTCACCAGTGTTTGTATTTTTGGGTGGAGTTTTCCTTTCTTATCAGCCGCCGTCTGAACAAAACTGACATTTATTGATAGAAAAATGTTTCCCAGCCATCTTGTTTGGAGTGTGTGAGTTAGTGTGTGGAGCCTATAACTCACCCGCCATCTTGTTTAGAGTGTGTGTGTGTGTGTGTGCGTGTGTGTGTGTGAGTTTTTGGCCGTGGTTTAGGTGTGTGTGTGTACATTTCAGCGTGAGTATGAGGAGTCGGCGCTGTAAAGCTGCTCGTCCTGCCGCAGCCAATGTCAACAGCCGAGCGCATAACTTCCCATGAGCCTTTTCCCCTAGAAGGTAACTGGAAGGCTGCTCCGCTAGTCCGGCTTCATACAACTGTGTGTGTGTGTGTGTTTTTACACCCATTCGTCAGTGTGTCTCCATGCTGGGTGTGTGTGTGTGTGTGTGTGAGCGTGCATGCTGTGTGTTGTAGCACTCATGGGTGTGTGTTTACATGCTGTGTGTGTGTTTTAGCCCATCATTTGTTAGTGTGTGTGTGTCTTTACATGCATGCTGTCTTGCTGGTTTGTACTCATGGGGGCATTTCTTCACGCTGTGTGTGTGTGTGTGTGTGTGTGTGTGTTTTGGTTTTAATGCACGTGCACACACAGCGTGAAGCTACACACACACACACACACACACACACACACACACCACCATGACAGCGTGCTCACCGGTGTGTGCACAGTGTGTGTTTGTGTGTAAAAAGCAGCACATACCAGCACAGGTACTGTATGTGCGTATCTGTTGGTTTAGTGTGTGTTTAGTGTGTGTTTTCTGTGTGTGTTTAGTGTGTGTGTGTGTGTAGCAGAGCGAGTAGAGCAGAGTGGCGGGTCTAATGCGATTACGTCCCTTGTCTCCGTGCAGAACTGATAAGGTATTAGAGGGCGGGCCGTGATGAGATTTAAATTAATTCAGCCTCCATTCAAATTCACCATGAGATGAGCTGCTCCATTATTTGGCCTTCCAGCCCAACACTTCTCCCTCCTTCCATCCCTTCTTTCTCTTCTTTTTCTCCCCTGTCCTCTTCCTTCTTTTACTCCTCTTTTACTCTATCTCGTGACAGACCTCCCTCCTTCGATTCTCCCCCTAATCCTCCATTCCTCTCCTCCACCTAATCTTCTCCTTCCCTCCCTTATTTTCTTCCCCATCCCTCTGTTTCTTTTACTCCTCTTTTACTTTATCTCGTGACATACGGTACCTCCTTTCCTTCATTTTTTCCTTCATTCCCTCCTTACTCCCTCCCTCCTCTTCCCTCATCTGAATTACATCCTCATTCTCTCTCTCCTTCCTTTCTGCTTCCTTCTTTCGTTCCTTGTTACTTTTCTCCTTCCTCCAGTCCTATCCTATCTGATTTCCTTTCCTTCCCCTCCTCCGTCCATCATTTTTTCTCTCCCTTTTTTTTTCTCTCATTCCATTATTTAAAGGAAGGAAGGGGGAGAGCTCCCTCTTTCCTCACTTCCCTTCCTCGTTCTCTCCCCTTCTTTCCCTCCCTCCTTAATTACTCCCTTCAATCTGATTTGATTCAGTCTACCTCCTCCCCTCCCTCCTTCCTTCCTCCCTTCCTTCCTTCCTTTGATCCTGCCTGAATCACCTCCTTCCCTCCTCTCTGCTCCTTCCTCCCTCCTTCCTTTGCACCTCCATTTCTCTTATCCATCTGAATCATATCCATATATTTCCTTCCCCTTCATTTTCTCCCTTAAAATCTGATCCATCCAGACTTCTTCTTTACCCCCGTCCCTCTCCTCCTGTCTGAATCGTTCCATCTTTCCTCCCTCCCTCCTTTTTTCTTCCTTTGAATCCTTCCTTCTCCCTTCCTCCATTCACCTCCTCCATCTGAATCATCTCCTCTTTACCTTTTCTCCTGTCTTCCTCCATTCATCCTTATCATTTATCTTCCTTCTTTCCATTTCTCTTCTCCATCTGAATCATCTCCTCCCTCCCTCCACCCTTCCTCCCATCCTGCCCGCATCTTCCTTTCCTTCCCTCCCTACTTTTTTCTTTTCTTACCTCCTTCCTCCCTCCTTCTTTCCTCGCTTCGTTCCGTCTTTCTTCAGCTGAAAACCACATTTTCCTTCCTTCATTCATCCTTTTAATTCTTCTTCCTTCTTACCTTCATTCCTCTCTCCTATCTGAATCCCCTCCTCCCTTCCTTCCCCATTCCTTCGTCACCTCCTTCTTCCCTTCTTTTTCTCTCCTTTTAATCCTTGAGTTCTCCCTTGTCAGTCCTCCCTTCCCTCTTTCTCTCCTTCCTTTCGTCCTTCCCTCATTCTCAATTTCTGTCCTACCTAAACCATCCCTTCCTTTCCTCTGCTGTTCCCGTACTTCCTCCCCTCCTGTTCCTCCCTTCTTCTCCTCCTGCCTGTCCCCCCACCACCCACCTCCATCCAATCCCTTCCTCCCATCCCTCCTTCCACTGGTGTAGCTCTTCTTAAACAAAACATTTAACCAAATGGAGTAAAGCTTAGGCTATTAGAATGGGCAGCTTAACGTGTGTGTGTGTGCGCTTCCCATTGCTCGTGCATGCATATTAATGTGTAGATGTGTGTGTTTCTCAATGCCTCCCTGTGTGTGTGTGTGTGTGTTTGTGTGATTAAAACCAGCCACCGTTCAGGGCCGTCCTCTGCTGTGTGCAGCCTGCCGTTTTCGGCCAAAATTACACAAACCGCTCAGTAAATAAAGTCAGTCAGTGAGTCTCAGTAACAGCCGGTGACGACTCTCCATGTTAGAAGAGACTCAGCAGGTTGTTGTAGGTTTTTTTTTTACAGCTTCAGTGAAAATATTCCAGATTATTTCATTAGGAATTTGGCTCATAGTGATCCATCTTTGTTTTTAATTTCAGCAGACAGGTCAGAGGTCACAGGGCCTGCAGGGGGGATCAATGTCTTGCTCAAGGACACTCAGCAGGTACTGACATGGTCTAAAGCAGCCACTGAACCTTTGACCCTCCAACATCAGTGTGACAGGCAGCGTTCATTCTCGCCTCAAAATGAGTTTTTCCCAAAATTTCGGCTTAATTTTGGAGGGATTGGCTGCAACAATTAGTAAATGACTCAATTTGCATATTCATAATCACTTTATTTTGATTAAAATAGCTGCAGCAAGCCCAAACTGCAAGAGCACTCGTGAGGAAACCCTCACAAACCTCCAACCCCGAGCGGCTGGAGCACCAGAATCCAGGCAACAGAAACCTGAAACAACTCATCAGCACAAACACCTGGAAATCAAACATTTCCTGAGCAGGTTAACTGTCTCATTATGTAGCAAGAGAACACCGGGTACCGCTGTTCTCCTGAAACAAGGAAACAAACTGTACTTTCAGGGAACATTAACCTCATTAACCTGAACCCCACAGACCCATCGCCAGGAGTCACGACAAACACACTTTAATTTTACTTTCTTGTCAAGATTCCAAGAATGTGTATAAATGATGTACAAATTTTCCATTTGATCTAACAGTGCAGCCATGAAAAACATGGTGTTCTGGGTTTGAATATGTCACTTAGTTTAAGAGATAAAAGATAGAAGATTATATATATGCACGTTTAAAAACCGTCTTACTGATCTTTGGAGCTTCTTAAGGGCAAATGTAAGAGGACATGATACTTGTAATCTTAAAGAGTAACATAACACCAGGCTGATCAGTGTTTTCACCGCCCTCTCTGGTTGAATGTTTCTGTCTCACCTCTGACCATGCCTGCTACACACATCTTAAAATCAAAGTGAGGTGGAGGCTCAGCAGCACCCCCACTTGGCTTGTTATAAAGGCCATGAAAATCTTGCCATCCACCAGTTGGGGGCGTGAACATTTTGTCGACATCTAGAGCCCATTTGGAGTGTCGGTCGTGCGAGTCCTCGGAAATTAATTCTTCGCGTCCGTGTTGGCACGTCTGGGCTGTTTTCGAGGTTCAGAATGAGCACTCAGTCTCAACTTTCAAGCCAACATGAACTAAACCTCCTCAAGGTACTCAGAGGAATAGAAATCTGAACTTCTGCAATGAAGATGGACCTTGTGGCGAGATTGTTTTGTCAGTTAATAATGTAGTAACCTCCTCAAGCATCGCACACTTAGTTATGTTTGTGGTGTCAGAAGTTCTGAAGTATTTCGGTGCCTGTCAGGGATGGTTTGGTTCTGATTTGCTGCCTTGTGAATATACGTTTTAACCCTTCAGGTGCACACAAAGTCTGACAAAAACTATGCCGCTCACATTGCAGCTACTCCCCTTGTGCGTATGTGTTGGTAAAAAAGCATGTACTGTATATCACACACTTTAACTTATCCAACGTCAAAATCTTCAGTATGTTGGCATCAATCAACGTAGAGTCAGCGTAGAGAGTTTTTAGCTGCATGCTGAAAACATTCATACTTTTGACAGAACTCTCCACATGCAGCGTGGTGTATCTTAATGTTTTTTGAGTAAGGTGGCCTTTAAGTGACAATAAGGCACATTTTTTCAGAAACGGTGGAGAGCAATGTCTAACTGTACGGACGTTTCTGCATCCATCATGTTGCCTCACACATTACATTCAAGTTTTTTTAGTCAGTTTGAAAATGTGTTGTTGTGATGCAGCTCCGCTAAAAGCTCCGTCTTTTAGCGTTTAGCTGATAAAAACTCAACTGCAAACATGCTTTTATTCCAAAACAGGCCAGAAGGTGAGTTTTCAAAGCCACCTGTTCAGGAAATGAAGTCATCTGTATTGATCATGCTCTCGGTCCGCCCCCTGCAGATGTGTTATCGTCAGTTTATGTTACGGGACAGTAAAAATCCCTTTAATGATGGAGTTCCCTGCAGAGCAGAATCTGACCCAGCTGCCTTAAGTTTCTTATTCCACCTTAAAAATCAGCTGTCTGGGTGTCCACAGCTGCAGCAGTCGGTTAGCTCCACTGATGATCGCCATAACAAGGTTTCTGGACTCTGGTTCTAATTTGGTGAAGTGGAGTTTGGTTATAATGGCGTACGCAGTTTGGAAACATTAAAAGCCGAGTTCCACCTGTGACCTGAAAACATTCCTCCCTTTTGGTTTGGTACCATTTGTCTAAAGAAGATTAACAGAACTGAAATAATGAATGTGTTAAACAACTTTTAATAAAGAGTTATAAGCTTTACGGTTGTAGTAAAGCTGAAACTATGAGTAGATCTACAGAAAAATAATATTCTGATAATCGATTAATTGTTTGGAGTAATTATTCAAGCAAAAATGCCAAATGTTCCCCACGTTCCAGCTCCTCAGTTGGTTGCTTTTCTTTGTCTTATGTGACAGTTAACTGAATATTTTTAGGTTTGGGACTGTTAGTCGGACAAAACATGACATTTAAAGAGATCAAATTGGGCTTTAGGAGATTGTAATGGGAAGTTTTCACTATGTATTGAGCAAATTATTATTTGAATCGAGAAAATAAATGGCACTAGGGCTGCAGCCAACGTTTATTTGGTCTATCAAACATCAGAAAACAGCGCAAATCATAAAATGTAGTCATAATTTCCTACAGCCCAAGTCGACGTCATGAAATGTCTCGTTTTTTTCTGAAACAACAACCCAAACCCAAAAGATATTCAAGTTACGACAATATAAGACAAGGAAAAGCAGTGGATGCTCACATCTGTGAAGCTGGAAGCATTAAATAATTTTTTGCTTGAAAATTGGCCTAAATGATTATTCCATTATCAGAACAGTTGCTGATTAATTTTCTGTCGATCGACTAATCGATTAATGGACTAATCGTTGCAGCTCTAATTGTTGCCACCCGTTGAGCTTGAAGGTTCATTCCTGACTTTGGAAACAGCAGTTTGAGCGTGATAATGAACAAAGACAACATTAGTGAAAACATTTAATATTATCAAGGAGCCTGGTCGGTCCTGCTGCTCCTCAGTGCTGCCTCCTGTTCTCAGATGGTGATGCAGGTGTTTGCTATGAGCAGGAGGAGCAGCCTGTTGGATTAAAATGTAATGAGGATAAAACTGAGTGGAAAAGAGCAAATTTGTGTGTGTGTTGTGTCACCGAGCTCGTGTTTCTCAATTTGTCTTCTCCCTCACCTGCTCCTCCCTGTTTCTCTCAGCCCTCCCTGTGATTCCCCCCCAACTCTCCCTCTCTGCTTCCTAATCGCTCTCCTCTCGTCTCTCCTTTTCGTACGGTCCCAGCTCCCACCTCCAAATCAAAATAAGATCCGTTGAGATGCAGCTCAATGCCCCGCTCACCGGTGATTGTTTATTCTCCTTTCATTTTCTTTATTTAAGCTTGATTTCCCCTGGTTAGTTGTTTGAGATTGAGTGGGGAGCATGGAGAGGGTCTTCCACTGGAGCACTCAGGTTCAAGCCCCCCCGTATAGGCAAACCCCCTTGCTCAAGGGCCCTTCAGCATGGCAGCGAATACCAACTTTGACCTGTGCAAGATTAGGGTTAGCAGAAGGAGAGGTTTGTTCTGTCCATGGTCATGTTTTTGAGAGAAGGCAGAACAGCAGCAGCACATTTAGCTACAGGGAGAATAATAAACAAAGTTTTCCTAATAATGAAAAGAGAATGTCAAAAATAAAAAATAAAAGTATGAGGGAGAGAAGAATAGATGAGAGAGACGGGAAAACAAGAGACAAACACATTAAGCTTTTTCAGAAATCAATGCAGATCATCAGAGCATCGGCAATATCCGATTGATTCACACACAAATTAGCAAAATTCAGAATATTTCAGCATGGAATAATCCTAATATTACCATGGAAACAGAGCGTAGGCAGACTGCAGAAGCCCAACAGTAAACAAGATAAGGTGTGTGCGTGCCTCGGCATCCCGGCTAATCTCTGGCACGCATCTCTCTCAGGTTTCTCATAAGTGAGATAAGAGCTTGTCCAAGTTATTGCCAGTGAGATAATGTTCACAAGCAGCCAATCAAATAAAAAAAAACACCTGGACCTCTCAGGTAATAATTGGATATTGATGTGAGTTAACACGGGTCGCAGTCTGCAAGTTGTTGAGAGGTAAGTTGAAGTGTAAAGTCACTCAGGTTTTTATGAAAATGTCTGGAATGGAAAAAAAACTCGATGTTCAGAATTTCAATCAATACACACACGAGTGTAAAGTTGTGTTTTTGAATGATTGACGAGGTCGTGAATCAACATGTGACCCGAAAGTTTTTCCATCCACGTCTGTAAAGTCTCTGCGTCTGGCAGCTTTAAAAGAGTATAAATATTGATTTTAACAGGGAGTGATACGCTTTACTTTTCCAGCAGCAGTTTGTTTGGCTTTAAAAGGCAGAAAGAAAAGAGCGCCACCTACAGAAACCTCAAAGACATCACGTTAGAGACATTAAACCAGACTGAGACGTGCAATGTGAGCAAGCATTGAGAAATAATAAAAAAGATGTGGATCTTGTGGGTTACCTTTAGGACCAGTTTCATAAACAGCGATTAAACCCAGTCTTAACTGAACAAAAACAATATTCTGTAGATTAATTGAGTAATATCTGTAGTCTATGACAAGGCTGAATCCTTGACTAGGAAACCATCCATACTATCAAATCTGCCGATTAAAACGAGTCATTTTTAGGCTGTTATTTTTAAAGGTTTAGTCAAGCCAGTTCTGTCTTTGAAGCTGTGTCTTTTACATTTTTGTTTTGTGGTGTGTTCTGAACGCATCTGCCCGATGCATTACATTAGTGTCGGACAAAGAAAAGTTAGTGGCAGGAGAGAAGTAAGAAGCATCTACAGATGTTAATTTTAGCTCCATCTTTTATTTTAAAATCAGCCTCTCACCCTCTTCTTCAGGAGCAAATGTAGCTTTTGCTAAATGCCTCTTTTTGTTTGTTTTAACACGATCACCAGACAGGACGTTGATCGTTTCGAACAATACCTTCTGCCTCGTTACATAAAGACCTCACTGCTTCCTGCATTGGCGCTGAATGTTGACTTTGGATGTAAATTGTGTGCTGCAGTCCAACATGAACATGGTTCCCACAGAATCATGTTGCTTCTTTTTGTACTTGTTGAATACAGTTTTTCTTGTTGGTTACTTCAGCCTAACGTGGTTGGTGACCAAACTATGTTTCATCCGAGCAAGAATGAATTATTGCTTCTTGCCCTCATCAAGCTCTTCCTCTCTTTCACAGCTGAAAGATGTAAAAAGCATCTAAAGCGTTGAACAAGCTGGAAGTCGTTAGACACACATACAAATGGACTTTTGTAGAAAACAATTACTGCTTTCAAATTCAAGACTTTAAGCGGCTCAAGCCGCAGGATCATGTTTAAATTTGTCCAGATTGCACTCGTAAAATATGTTAGACGTAGTCGTTAACGGCTCTGACTGGTCTGAGGATCAGTTGAGAGGCGAGATACTTGAATCTTAATGCCCCGCAAACCACAAGACAACTTCTTCTAACCTGTGCAGATCCTTAACAGCCAGATCAGGGTTTTAATCGGGCTTCAAATCAGAGCCAAAACATGAAAAAATCGTCCAGGTGACTCAGCTCACATTCCTTCTCTTGTCTTACGGACATCGTCCATAAGCAGTGTGGCCATGAACCGCTTCAGATCCAGACCCACAGCACTGTAAAAGCGGCTATAAAAGACAGAGTGGAAATAGAGTAACGTGAAAGAATAAATCTGGTCTGGAGCAAAGCACTGTGACTGATAAAAGTTTATTAGAAGTCCTTTTGTGGAGTCTTGGGCTTTTTTTTTTTCCTCAGCAGGGCTCCCTCCGCAACCGGCTCCAGAAATTTTTCTTGGCAGGCCGTAAAGGCCCTCTGAGGCAGCATTACAGCCCATGTGACAGTAAAACCCTCCACAGAAACCAATACTAATGGAATTCTCTCCGGCGAGGTGGCCCATCCTGCCTATTCAGAGGAAGAGGAGGAAGCCTTTTCTTTCTTCCCCCTCACCGCGAAAGAATGCATTACACCCCCAGCAGCGCTTTTATACGCACAAGTACCATCGCTGGACGGTTATTTACATTTACATTTGCATTTGAGGCAGTCTTATCCGGAGCGACTCACAATGAGTGCAGTGGTAGATGAAGCTTGAATTCCTCGAACGGTGATAGTACAAATAAGCAGCAGGAAGGAAACAGTGAGTGATATTCCTGTAATCCCCGAGTGAGCGTGTCGGAGGGAAGTCCGGCGTAGAAAAGAAGCAACAAGAGATGGATGGATGTGTTTGTTTTAGATGATGACAGAAAACTTGATTGAGTTTCTCTAGAAGATGAACTGGAGTCTGTTTTCCATCTGAACTGAGCAAGAGTTTTCTCTCATGTTAGGCTAAGTGACACCTCATCAAATGCTTGAATTATAGATTAAAGATTACATACTATATGGCCAAAAGTATGTGGACAGCCAAACATTGCGTCCATATGTGGCAGTTGAACATGTCTTTCCAAAACCATGAGCATTAAATGTGCTGCTATAACAGCCTCCACTGTTCTGGTTTCAGTCCTTCCACCAGATGTTGGACCTGCTGCAGGGATTTCATCCCATTAATGAGGTCCAACACTGATGTTGGGTGATCGGGCCTGGATCACAGTCGGTCACGATCTTCCACATCAAACTGGGAAAACCATTTCTTTATGGAGCTGCTTTGCGCTCGGCATAGTTTGGTTAGTTTGTAATTGTCAGGTAATGTTGGGATGGAAAATGTCACAGCTGCTTCAGACAGTGTGCAGGACGTTTTCCTTAGAGCGACTGTAGCAATGCGCCTTTCTCTCAAGACTTTTGTAGAAGGACAACTCTCAAATATAGAGAGCAGTAACAATGATGGCGAGAAGCAGATTTGCAGTGCAGCTGACTTTGCTAACATCACTGAAAGATTCTTAAAGATTTCTTTTAAAAAAAAAAGGAGTCGTCCTTCAAAGTTCTGTAAAGTTGTCTTCAGTGTTAAGAAACACTTTGAGCTCTGTAAACATGGCAGAGAAGATGGAGGGAGCCCAAGCAGGCAAACAAAGTTGTTACAGTCTCAACATTGACCAGGTTAGATTTCATCTCGCCCATCATCATCTCAGATCACAAGACATACAGTTTATACCTTGTTTATCCCTGATGTACTTGTACAGATGGAAAGAAAAGCCTTCATGTTTTTTGCTGCAGCCACATAGAATCTTCTGCAAAAAGAATTTAAAGTCAAAATAAAATCTTGGGCAGAGTTCAAGACGAATATAAATTGTATAGTAAATGACTCATGTGTTGATTGTCTCTGCTCTTGGTTTATTTGGGCCTTATTTTAGTACCGTAATCTATCGATAGTTTTATTTTGTCTGCAACTTTTTGTGCCGCTGTCTTCACCACGCCTTGCAAAAGGTCTCCAACCTCAAAGGAGCTTGGTTAAATAAAGTTAAATAAATAAAATAACATTTGTGGTGAGGTGCAGCTCAGCTACAGCAGGGACCTCTGTGTATAGAGCCGTCATACACAGATACAGAACAGCTTAAAGATTCAGCGAAGAAGGAAGGTCTGCCTGTGAGGCATAAATCAGAGAGTAGGGTCTCCTCAACCAATAAACCATGAATTCAGCTATCACTTCAGTTATTTAATGTGTTTACTTTGTGTGGTTTAACAGTGTGCAGCATGAATAATGGAGAAACTCTATTTGTGCTGCAAGACGTTGAGGTGACAGTTAACGGTCTTGATTATAGTTTTTTAAATGACACAAAAACTCAATATTGTGACAATTTAAAAACTCCAGCCAGAAAGCATTAAAAACAACACATACTTGTATTTTACAAGTACAAATTGCACTGAAAAACTTGTGCAGCTCTGTGTGGATATAAAACCGCTCATTCTCTTGGCTGTAAAATAACTGAAATACCTCAAGAATAATCTTTCATCGGTATAAACCGCGGGCTGCCTATGGCTGAGTTTATCCTATAAAAGAGGGGCCAAAAATAAAATAAATAGAAAGTTCTAAGTCCTTTCACTAAATCCCCATAAAGGATTTAACTTGTCATTAAAATGTGCCATTTGGTGGAACCTTTTATCCAAAGCGCCTTACAGGACCCTGAGTGCATACGTTCTTAGTAACGGTAACCCTTCTGTGACAAAGGTTCACAGTTCATGCAGTTAGCTCAAATTTGACAATGCAGGTGAAAGTTAGTGGCCTCATTCACAACCTGTAGGAAAACTCCCATAAATGATAACAGCGTATATTTTATACCTTATTCATGCACCATGGATGTTGCTGGACGGTGATAGCTGTGTTGAATGATGAGGTTTAAGAATCAAGTCTAAAATTCATTCTTGAGTGCTGGCATGAGGTCTATTATAATATATTATCATTAAAGTAAAATGTTGGCATCGAGTCCTCTGTCATTCAATTAACTGTTTAGGCTACTAGTGTTGCAGTACGTGAAAGCTGAAGTTTCACGTAGCATGTTGTACGTCAAGGCCGTGGCCGGAGGCAGTATGTTTTCGGATTTGTCCGTCCGTCCGTCCGTCCCATTCTCGTGAACGCGATATCTCAGGAACGCCTCGAGGGAATTCCCTCACATTTGGCTCAAGGATTCAAACGCTAATTATGACAACATTTCACACAAATGAAAAAGATAGGATAAAATGATGAAGTGATGACATTTTTTTTACCCAAAAGATCAAACTTCACTGTGACATCATAACGTCCGTGGATTATTTATTTATTGATTTCCACCTCAAGGTTCTTGTATGAGCCCACCCTCTCCACTTCCTCTCCCCGGATGACAACCAG
>NTHP01000178.1:1766158-1791924 GCA_003416845.1 Oplegnathus fasciatus
CCCAACCCCCTTCACTTTTTAATGAGTCACTGCATCCATTAAATTTTAGGATGGAAGGATGGCAGGGGAGTCGCGAGGGCAAAGCGGCGTGCTCCGAGACAGAAAACTAAAATTTAAGGGGTGGAAAAAAAGTTTTATTCCTTTAAAAAAAAAAATAAAAAAAAGCCAAAAGTCAATGTTTGTAAAAATTTACAGCCATTGTGAGCCGCGATTATTTATCTGTTGCTGTGACAGATGTTTGTGTTTGTCGTCTGGTCCAAGGACGATGTTTTTTATTTATTTATTTGCTTTTCTGACAGAGTTCACTGGTGTGTGTGCGTGTGTGTGTTGGGGGGGTAGGATGGTGGGGTTTCGGGGGGCTTTTTGGACGGAGACCTTGGCCTTGATGAAGTTTTTTAAAGCTGCTAATTGTATTTCATTCATATTTCATGGTCGTGGGGGGGCAGACAGTTTGCCGAGGGATAATTGATAGAATATCAGGACACACACACACACACACACACACACACACACACACACACACACACACACACATGCATTCCTAAACCATGGCCATGTGAAGCCGGTGGGTGTTTGTGTGACTGTGTGTGTCTTGCATTCGTCCGTCATGACAGCTGGAGGTCACAGGGATTGTGTGTGTGTGTGTGTGTGTGTGAGTCAGCATATTTGTGTGTCTCTTCATAGATATTCATACTGTGTGTGTGTGTGTTGCATTCCTAAACCATGGCCATGTGAAGCCGGTGGGTGTTTGTGTGACTGTGTGTGTCTTGCATTCGTCCGTCATGACAGCTGGAGGTCACAGGGATTGTGTGTGTGTGTGTGTGTGTGTGTGTGTGTGTGTGTGTGTGTGGTTTATTGTTATCACTTTATTCTCAGTATCTAATTACAGCATGCAGTGTCACACACTTTTCAAAAATCTGACTTTTGTCTGCTTCTCCTGACTGTGTTTGTGTGTCTCTGTCTACTTTTATTCATTTAAATGTCAACAGAATCACAACTGAAATGAAAGCTAATGTGAAAATGAAATTAAAATGACATCCAGGCATCATCACTTCATAATCCGAAACCAGCAGCGGATTTATAATGTCAGACTCGCATGGTGTGGCTGGTGGTTTGTGAAGGTGGAAAAATTCTTAGTTCTTAGAAAAGTTGGTATCGTAAAGACAAAATATTTTCACACAATAAGGAGACTTTTGGTCTAAAATGAGGAGGGAAAAAAGATATTCAGACATCGACTGCTGGCATGAAACTGAACGTCATCATGAGTTTTTTATGTTTTCTGCTGAAACGCCTCTTTTAAAACATTTCAAATATTAAATGTTGCCTGATGTGTTTCAGGTCACAACAATCTTGTAAAAAAGATGCGCAGAGTTTCTGAGTTAGTTTTGAATTTTACATTGTCGTGAACTGGCTCAAAGTCCAGACAGAGAAAGGAGAATACACAAAAGGCTGGAGGTCAAAAATTAAACAACGTGTTGAATAAAGCGATTTCCAAACAAATCCATGCGACGGGAACCATCAGTAATGTATGTGAGTGCTGGAGCGAGTGGAAAATGGTGTATGGAGATGTTGCATGCTAAAAGAAAAGACACATTTATCAAAGCATGTTGTAGTATTTTAGATTTTTTACAGTGTGTTTCTACCTCCCACGCAGCCGCTGCTTTTCATTCATTTCACGTCAGTATGAAAACTTTTGGACACATGAAATCTGCTTCAGGTGGATAATCAACCACAGTGGACATCAGTCTGTCTGCGGTCCATCAACACGCAGTAAAAATAATGTAACTAAACACAGATATTTGCTCCTCAACGGCCTCAAGCGAGTTTAAAGTCTGTACAAGTTGATGTCAAACACAGAAACACATTGAAGAATCTACAATACAACAGCACTGTATGTTGCAAATTTCATTATTAATATAAACACAGCCTGCATAATGATTATGTTCATTACTAACTGACATCTTCGAATGTTTTGTTTTGTCCGACCAACAGCCCAAAACCAAAAAATATTTGATTTGCAGCGAAATTAAAACAAATAAGAGGAGCCAATCCTCACGTAGGAGACAATCAGATGACCAAATGACTCCGTCAGTTAATTTGTCATCAAAATTGATATTGAAGGAGGTGGAGGATAATTTTCTGTCAATCGATTCATTGTATCAGCTCTAATACAAAGTGTGTGTTAATGTACACATGCCTTTTAAAAGATGTGATGCCGCTAAATATGATGCTGTTCTGTTAAATACCACCAAGATTGACAGATAATTATCTACATTAATAAAAAATAATCAATCGTCTTCCCATCATTATCTGTTTTATCTCAGTCAGAGCAGTTCTACCTGTTAGTATCTTCACACAGTGAACATACAGAGACTTCGGTGATGTGAAGTCAGACTCGTGGAGGAAAAGTGCGTGAATGATAAGACATTAGCGATGGAGTGATGGAGGGATGAATAGATTGATTGATGTCTTTCATATTGAGCTCTGCAGACTTGACCTTGAGACACTCAACGATACAAGAGTTCGGCCAACGCGGCGCGCGGCGCCTGTGCGCGGCCGAGAGCAGCGCTCCGATTATCCGGCCAATCACCCGAAACCTGAAACTCTCTCAAGGTTCTCTGCCAATGAAAGGCCAGCTTTGTTCTCATCAGCACATCAGCTTGCCTCACAAGATCCATCAGTCATTTAGCTCCGCTGCTCTCTGCTGCCATTTAACGCTTCCAAGTTATCTAATGCTTTAAGTGTCGTTTGGCCTTCGTCTGTGGTCCTCAAAGGGGGCCGCAGACAGAGGGTCCTCAATGACATAACATATACCCCTGCTTACTGCTGCTATTCTTTGACTGTCTGGTGCCAGAGTGTTTATTAGCATATTTACAGTAAGTTTCTTTACACTGTTGACTCAGTTTTAGGGTAAATCCGGTCCTGGGCTATATTACCGAAGTCCTCTGAGACGATATCCTGTTTTATCTGGACATGTAAGTTAATTTGAATTTAATAAGAACAGAGGGACATTATGAGTGTTTTTATATAAAGTCTTATTCACATCTTGCACTGTTTCCTGGCGTCTAAGTTTCAGTAAAATCAGCCCAGGGTTTTTATTGTATGTTATCCTTAGATTTTTTTCCTGCCCAGTACTGCTGTTTTATTGTGTACAAGTACAGAATCGCTACAATTTCTTTTTAGAGCCGTAAGGTGGAATTAGTCTTGTGCAACATGGTGTACGACAGATTGATTTATAGCTCATTTCACCTGTTGATTCCACTGGCGTGATGTATCAGCCCGTATTATGTTTTAATAATACAACGACTTTGTGATGTACCGTAGCGCAATGATGGAAACGTTTTCCTCGTGTCATTACAATAATACAATAATAATTATTATTACAATAATAATAATAATATAGGTATATTATATAATAATTATTATTGTTGTGTAATTTATAATAATTTCCCATAATCATACAAACACACACTATACAAAAAGAGGCCACTGTAAATGTGCGTTTAATGACATTTTATTAATTTTTGGCAAAAGTGAGGGGTCTGAAGACTTTTCCTCCTCTCTTGTGGATGGACGGGGGGAGCAGAGTTGGCAGGACCCTCGAAGCTCTCCCACCGTTAGCAACTAAACAATTTGAGCACCACACATAGTGTTGCATTAACATTTAAATAATATGCTATATATAACAGTTGATATTTCTGAAGCAGTATTTTTGACTTTTCTGCCCTGGTATCGATCGGTAACTATAAGTGCGTTGATTGATTACACCTTCACAACGTTACACCACGAGAGATTCGTGAAAAAGGCTGCAGATATATCGTGGTTATCAGCTAACGTTATAGTGATGTTGAAGTTAGCTAGCTAGCATCTAGTGAAAAATTGCTGGCTAGTTAATAAATGTCACAGTATAAAAACCACTAAACCCCCCCATGATGCCAGATTGTATTTTTACAGTAAAATGAGCTTAAAATCATGCTGTTACCACAACTTATTAAAAATCCGAGAAGGATCCAGAGAGTAAGACAAAGAAAGAGCGGGAAAATGAACCATGAACCGGCAGTTGGGTCAAAGTAACCCAACCAGCTGTTCAGCTGCGAATGAACCCCTGCAACCCCTTTGACCCAGCATGAGCAACCCAGCAGTGTGTTTACAGAAACAACCCAGCGCTTTTTTGAGTGCAGTATTAGAGCTGAAAATGTGAAGTTTGTCCTAAGGGTAGCGACAGAGAAAAGGCGTAATGTGGTCATAAAAATCACAAATGTTTATCCCCTTCAGTGCCTGAATGCGCTCAGTACATGTAATCTCACCTCTCATCTTTAGATTTTTAGAAATCTTTGTGTAGAAAGTGGACAGAGGTGGTGCAAGAGGAAACCAAAATCTAAAGGGATGTTTCTCTGATAAAATACCGTCGAGTTATCAACATCAAGGTACTTGAGTAAAACTGTCATACTTGATTGTGTCACCCAGGCCTACTTAGAGCCCTGTTAGGATGGATTATCTTTCAGGAGGGAGTGATTTTTCTACCAGAGTGTTTCTGTCTGTAATTTAAGTCCCATGTCAGTAATTCCTACAGACTGCAGTTACCAGTAAAAATTCAGGCCTCTTTTCCCTGAGGTAAAACCATTCATGATGTCCTTTCGGTAGGTTTCGCAGAACTCTTATATAACACGAGTGAGATTTGGATCTCTATAAGCTTAAGAGGAAGCTGCTGGAAATAGCCTGACACTCTCAGAAGAGCTGGGTCATACTACCAGCTGTGTTAATGATGCATTAGCACCACGAGGTGCCCACACAAAGGCATCCTTTGATCAATCATTTAGCATCCCCACACACACATATTGAAATACAGACACACACACACACACACACACATGCAGCTGGCAGTTTTTGTGCATGATGATTGTGTGCCTGAGGAGGGGAGGGGGGTCACGGGACTCCAAAACCAGGACGCTTTTAGTTTCCATGCGACACTGCCTTAAAAGAAAGCAGCCTCATAACCTTCAGTCGTTCCTTCAGTCCCTGGTTGTTGTTCCTGTTCACTCATTTACATGTTACCGTCCTGTCCTGCCTTTTAGACACTTTACCCAGGAGGACTTGCAGTGAGAGCAGTAGCTAAGCGTCCAGCGTCTTGCTCAAGGGACCATTACCAAGTCAGGGGCCCTTTTTGAACATTTGAACATTTGAACATTCGTTTGAAAAAATGAAATATTCAAACTGTGATGACGTGTTCGAATTCCAGATGTACTGTCTATAAGCGAGTGTTAGAAGTAGCTTGTCTTGTTGTCCAGCAGAGGGCGCTCCTTTTAGGCCCTATTGATCTATCTGTTAACTATAAAAGGACACTAGCGAGCAAAGCCTTGTTGACTTTGTAAAAAAAACAACAGCTGCTTGACTCTATAGCCACAACAAATCTGAACACTGAGCTGCTCGCTGTAACCCAAGCGAGGCAGAGGAGGCTCCAGAAACAAGCGTACAACCTCGTCGGACTACTTACTTCTCGCCACACTCATCCTCAGGACCAGAAGCTCGTAAAGGCCGTCACCGATAAAACAGCGAGATTTAAATGCAAGGATGTGCAGCCAGGCGGCGTTGCTTCGGGAGAAGGTTTTCGGGATAATGACAGAGCTGGACCCAGGATATGAAATTCCTCACCACGATGTCAAGACAAATAGTGCAGTTTCATTACGCTGTAAGGGTTGCAATCAAATTAATTCAAACCAATTAATAACGTAATTTTCTGCACTTTTTGTCAGGAGGTCGTTTTGAAACATTGCATGGACAAAATATATTTTATGACATGATTAACAAGGCTTCGTAAAGACCACCAGCTCAGAGGATGAGGACTGATGTTACATCTAATTAAAAACAAAATTTTAGCAACTGGAGTTATAAAAACATGACAAAGGAACTTGATTGGTAGCAGGTTGGTTTTTCAAGTGGTTTGGTGAGGAGATTAAAAACGTGTAATCACATTCAGTGAGGCCTTTTCCACTCTGATCTGTCTGTTCTGTGTCTGTACACAACACCAGCGGTCCCAACGCAGTTTCATAAACCTTGGGCTATAATTCAAATTTGCACAAGCCTAAAGGACGGTGTATGAATGACCCCACTCATAGTTTGATGCAAAGCTCAGAATGATGTTTCTAAGCCTGACTCACTGGTGTTGGATCGGTACTCGGTATAGGTCGGTGGGGTGAGCTTTTGGTTGCAGGGTGACTTATGAACTGCCAGGCCTCCCTTATTCAGATCTCCTGGTAACCACAAGACGAGATCAGAGGAATTTGTTTTCAGTGGATCCTTTTCTGTGTCGAAATGTACATCGCCTCCCTCCCTGTGAGCCCCCGTCCCCTCCAGTTTGCCCTTGTTCCAGTAAAACGTCTTTAACCCCTCCTATTAGCACACTTGGCTCCTTCCGATCTGCCTTTCGTCCTCCTAATTTGTCATTTCATTTCCCAAGATATTTCCTCATTACCTTCTTTTTTGTCTCTGAGTTGTTTTATGGCTTCCTCGACACCCTTTTCTCTCCGGGATGCCCTTGTTCGCCTCGACATGCAAACTGAATTGCCTTCAGTGCAGTCAGATAGATGGATGGATACAGTTTGTGGTTAGACTGATGGTTCGCTTTGCCCTTGATGGAGGAGAAAATCTGATATGTTTTTCCTCATCAGTGTCTGTAAAACCTGCAATGAACCCTGCTTCACCCGGGCTGATCCACTCGAGTTACTTTGGTGTCACTTTCAGTTGGGAGTTTTGATCCTCCCATCCTGGAGTGAATTTGGGTTTGGGAGGATTTAGAGGAGGGGAATCCTGGGGGAAAGCTGTCCGTGGCGAAAAAACTAAAATAAAATAAAAAGGTGCAGATATCTAAAATTATTGGGGCTGGCCTTGGACAATCATGTCAGTGAAAGAAAGAGACAAAGGTTTGTTTGTTGTTCGGTTGAGGGAAAACTGATCTCACCTGCCTCTCAAAAAGAAAATTTGCCGCTTCTTGCAATTTGCAAATCACTGTTGTCGCTGCCGCAGTTTTATTACTTTCTACATAATTACGGAGTGCTACCGTGCTCTGAACAATCCCCTGTACACAAATACTGTACAAGTAATTACAAGGATGCGTGGAGGCGAGCTGAGCCCGACAAAATGGGACGCAGCCAAGCGGCATATGACTCCCCTCGTCAGAAGTTGGCCCGGAGTCCTCGAGGCCAATCCAGTGATGCAGCAAAACATGACACTGTTGTAGTTGTTGTTTTTTTTTTTTCCTTTTTCTTCCCTTTCTTTCTGGAGCTGGCAGAGGCTGCGCTGCTCCTCATCGACATGAAGCGAAGCCGCCGTCGCAGCTCGAGTGAAATGCTTCGGCCTGCAGCTCCGTCTGCCTCTACTCATCCAATCTGTTTTCTCTGTCTTTCTCTGTTCGTTTAAACTCTTATTCAGTTTCCTCTTTCCTCGCCTTCCATCTCCCTCTGTTCGTCTGATTTCTGTCTCTCCTCCTACACTCTCTTCTCCTTTTCCCTCTTTGCTGTTGATCTGCGGCACTTTCTTCTCATTTCTTTGGCTCCTACACACTCATCTCCCTCCACCTCTTCCTATACATGTGCTCTCTGCTGTCCTCCCTTCAGCTCCTCCTACACTCTTTTCTTTTTCCTGTTGTTTTATCTCTCTTTTTCCATCTGCCTCTCTGTCTTTTCCCACTTCACCTCTGGCAGCAGCTGGGTCTCTGGCAAAGTATTTTTAAGCCAACCAACATGTACAGAAGCAGGAAATATGAATGGAAACTGCATTATTTGTTCAAATTTGGTCAGTGTTAAGGCTGCGAATATCTATTATTTTTATTATCTATAAATCTATAAAAATAATTTTTGAAATGTCAGTTGTTTGGACTATCTCCCAGAGCCTGAGATGACGTCTTTAAAGAGCAACTTAACACCCATTTTAGCTTGAATGCTTGAATCTACTGTCAGCTGCATGCTCTCAATCTCTTTAAAAACGCCAAACGAGACTTATATGTGACTATGGTTCTCTGAATTCTGGATGACCACCAGAGACAGTGTGTAGTACCTGAGTTTCCGCCATCTGTGGAAGAATGAAATAACTCCACCACACACCACCGAGTGTTAATTTCACTTTGTTTTTGTCTTGAAAGCGGGGTGTGGCCCAGGTTGGAGTACACATCACTGGTCAAGAGGACAGCATTACTGGATTTTGTCTGGATTAAGTTAGCACAATAGTGATGCTACATATGATTTACTAACTCAAGAAAGTTTATTTACTGTTAAGTAAGTCTTTAAATAGCTTTTTCTTTTTTCCAAAATATTAAATTTACAATTTCATAACACCAAGAAAAGCAGGACATCCTCATTGTTAAGCAAATGTTTGGCATTTTGTCTTGTGCTGTAGTGGAGAGTAGAAATACAATACTGGAGTTAAGTACAAAACAATACTCATATATTCAGTATTTTATACCTTAGTTTGGGGAATGTAAATCCCTTTTTCCATTTAACAAAATGTGCCAAACTGCTTAGTGCATCAGTGTTAAAGGGGCACTCCATCCGTCTTACACAAAGGTCAATTAACTCGCCGTGGAGAGCACCACTCAGCCTATGAAAACTGCTGGTTCAATGTCCTTCGTGTCTGTTTTGTTAAGTCTGAGAAAATTACCCTGATGATGTCATAGTGATGTCAGGTTTTGTCTCGGAGAGTGCAGATTTGTAACTGTAAGCCTGCGTTACAAACTGGGCGCGCGGAGTTTGGAAGATGTGGCCGTTTACCAGGCAGGAAGGCTGACAAATGGATCCAGGATCCAGTGTTTAATGAGCTTGACCCAAACTTCGAACTAAAGGGCAGCTTCTGCATTGATTTTGACCATTGATTTTTAAAAGTGTATCTTGACTGAAGAACTGCAACACTAAGTTGTACCCCTTTAAATGAAAAAGTCTGCCTTCATTTTTTTAAAAAGTTAGCTGTGTGATTTAGATCAGGGAGTGTCTAAGTCTGAGAATCTGGCCAAACATTTAATGCCAACTTACAGACCAGAGGTCTTCACGGGTCCTCTCGTTTCCTAGTAACGACCTGACCCAGGACCTTAGTTGGGCCAGGTCCAACATTATATTTAGTTTTATCAGGTTGTGTCGGGTCCTGTTGTATTGCTGCAGGTTTTTGGAGAGAGATGGAAAGTGTGAAGTGTTTCTGCCACTTTCTGACTGCAGCTGCTTGTTAATTGGTGGAGCATCATGCTGCTTCCAGTGTTGGCGTTCTCTCTATATTTGGGTCTCTCCAAGTCCACTACAATTTGAATCGCGTTTAATTGTCCTCACGTCTATTGGGATCGGGTTTGACTGTCTTCGGGTCCGTTTTGGATCAAGTTTGGGTAGATTTTCCATGTCTGTTTCAAAACACTTCCAAAACTTTGGACTTGTGAGGACCTCTACGACAGACAGATTTCTCTCGCGAAGTATTGAGGTATAAATGACTTAAATCATCACTTAATCTTAAAGTGTATTGTTTTTAGCTCTTGTCTATCACATTATTTATATGCTCACTTTCTTCGGAAATCTCATTAGTTGAAGTATGCAGTAAACAGCAATGTAAATGCATGAGATTTATAATAACATAGGATTAGTTCAGTCTCATTGCACAATGCAACAATTCAAACAGGACTCTGGATACTCTGAAACTGTAAAATATGTCTCCTGTGCAGGCGGTGAGAAGCTGATCAAGGCTGTGAGAGCATGAAATATGTCCAACATTAAGTGACACTTGGGACAAATAACAGCTTGCCCAATACTAATTAAGTGTTGAAATACTCTCAATTTTTCTGGCAAATGTGTTTTTTTCCCCAAATGATTGGGACACCTTTTCAAAGCTTCAACTTTGCTGATAGAAAATGCACCAAAACCTCATTTTATCATATTATTTTTTTTGATATTTCAGCTTTATGTTAAAATTTTCTGTCAAATGGAAATGCTTTCTTCCTCCTCTCCTCTCTTCTCCTCTCCCTCACTCTCTTCATCTGCTTTCGATTCTGCCTCTTGTCCTCTTCTTTCTTTGCTTTCTGTTCATCTTTTCTGTGTCTCTTTTTTTCTGCCTATTTAAACGCTCTGTTGTCCCTTTCTCCTTTTCCCTCTTTATGTTTATCTGCTTTCTTTTTTCTCCCTCGTCTTCTTCTTTCTTTCACTGTCTTCTCTCTCTTTCTGTCTGCCAGGCCATGGCCTAGTTAAAACGTCTTCTGCTTTGTGCCTGTTCTCTTTCATCAGCCTGGAAGTTTTTAGACTCTCCCCTCTTTCTCTTCCTCTTTATCGCTTCTCCACCACTGACTCTCATTCTCTTTTTATATCACTCTTCCTCCCTCTCGCTCTCCCTTTTACCTGCTTTCTCCTTTTGTCCTCCTTTTATTTTTACCCTTTTCTCCCTCTCTTCCCATATTTATTCATACCTGTCTGTCCCCCCCCCNNNNCCCCCCCTCTCTCTCTCTCTCTCTCTGTTTTTACCTCGCTCTCTCAGTTCCATTGTGTGGATGATAGCTGTCAGGAGATCTCATCACTGAGTCTCTCTTATTACATGATTACAGGGTAATTATCCTGTGAAGTTGTCTTTGCCTGAATCTATGAAAGACGCTTAATGTCTTTTTAATGGGGTTTGGAGTTTGGAGACTTTTTTTTGCCTTTTGTAGTTGCTGTGGACTCTCAAATTTATTGCATTTACATGTGATTGGCCTGGAACAGCGTGTCCTGATTAAGTGGCACTCGGATTCATCGTAATTTTGGGCGTGGCGTCTCGCTGCAAGTTGTCAGTCAGACTGGCTTTATTTTTAACTTCTGGCCTTGGCGTTGTCAGCAAACTCTGTTATCTGCCAGCGTCTGATTAAGCTGGACCTGATGAAGCTCCTGTGATGTTTAGGACGAGCGCAGACACAGAAACCTGGCTTGGACTTTAGAGGACAGGGAGGGCGGGCGAGCAAAATGTCATGTTGCTTATCAAACCGAAACCACCCATCTTTGATGTGGAGTTGCATAACAACCAGAACCAGAGGGGATATTTGTGCTTTTATGAACAATCACTTTATAAATATCTGTCTTATGTGTGTATCTGAGTTTCTCTGCCAGACATGAGATATACAGTATATCTTAGATACAGTATCACACTTCCCCATTTGTTACCTTTTGAAGTATACAAACTATTTAGCAAATACAGTCCAGCAGATATATCTACCAGCTGATATTACACAGTAATTCAAATGAATTACAAGGTTTTTGTAATTCAAGTTTAATATATCTTTTCTTGTATTTTTGGTTTTATTTTCTGTTCATTTGTATTTTATTCACTTTCCAGTGTCGTTGTGTTAATTTTACTGTGACAGTGGCCATTGATAACAAAATTTATTAGGGCTGCTACTAATGATTATTTCCATTATTGATTGATTAATTGTTTTGTCTGTTTAACCCCTAGTTTGGATGGAAATCAGTTTTTGCGTGTTAAACTCTTAATGAATAATACCTCAGGATATTTTATTTTTCGAATTTTTAGGAGATTTGCTGCTTATTTAGTCATGAATATTTAATGTTGTAGAGAAAGATTTGAAACTAGGTTTTCAAGTTTATTGCCTCATATCCAACTTCCTGTCTTTGAAGGAACATTTGATCCAAAGCGCATAAAAGTACAACACAGTGCATGTATTTTCAGTACAAGTGACCCCAGTAAGAATAAAAATCTCTGTTGATGTTGCTGTGTTTTATCTCTGGTACTGTGTTGATCTCACATCTCTCAAATAAATAGAATGTTTCAACCCAAAGCGTAGTGTGCCTTTGTACAAAAGTGCAATTTATCTATTTTTCCCCTTCTGTCATTGCCCATCATGCATTTTTCCCATTCTTTGTCTTATTCTGGATGAATGCAGCACATCACATCACACACAAACAATATCAACATGACTTCTCTCTATGTTTTTTCTAACATGTATTTTTCTCTGCTTTTAGTGTTTCCCAAGTGGCTGCAGCGCAGCTCACTGAGCACAAACAATATTAACATGTAATTTTCTCTCTCCATGTTTGTCTCTACGCAGCTTGAGCGCCGCTGCTGTCTGTGATGCCCTCCCATGACGCCCAGGTCGGTAGCTGACACTGCCAGTGAGCGGGAGACGCCACTGCACAACCGGTCCTGGGCCGGCGCCGTCAGCAGCTTCTCACCCTCCCTCTTGCACGCTGGAGACTCCACGTCCACCCACCTACCAGTATTCACAACCATCCGCTCCGATCCACCCCAGTAAGGTCCCCTCAAAAACCGACACGCTGACGTCCTCAGCCAGCACCAGCAGCAGCAGCAGCCAAAAACCACAGTATTTTCAACGCAATCAGCAACACCAGCACCACCATTATCACCACCACCAGCAGCAGACATCATGTCCAGTCGTAGAAAGTCCTCCACCCCTTGCATGGTCCGGGTCATCAGCGACCTGCCTGAAGAGCAAGATGACCCTGAGGAGGTAATGGACATGGAAATATTGGCAAACAATGATGTGGCAGAAAATGAGCAGTCACAATCACCTGAATCTGCAGAAAAGAGTCAAGACCCCCAGCAGAATCCAGAGAATCCAGACCAGCAGACATTTCCCAAACCAGTGGACAAGCAGAATCCTGAGCCATTAGAACAAGAGGAGCAGTTGGGTAAAAAAGACCAACCTTCTTTCATTGAAGATGTAGAAGCCAGAGAGGAGAAGGACAGGGAAGGGGTTGAATCTGACCCGGCAACCCAGAAAAAGCAGCTCAGAGGCTACGAGTGCAAATATTGCCCGTTTTCAACGCAGAACCTGAATGACTTTAAAGAGCATGTGGACTCAAGGCATCCTAACGTCATTCTCAATCCGTTGTACCTCTGTGCTGTCTGCAACTTCAACACCAAGAAGTTTGATTCGCTCACAGAGCACAATGAGAGCCAGCACCCGGGCGAGACAAACTTCAAGTTCAAGAGGATAAAAATGAACAATCAGACTATCTTAGAGCAGACAATCGAAGGCAAGGACAATTCAGTCGAATGCGGAGTGACAAATGAACAGGGTGAAAGCAACAGCAGTCCTGTGTTCCCACCTTGCATATCTACCACAATGAAAACCCCGGACAATGTCCAGGCACTCTATCAAGGGAGTGAACTGAAAAGCCAGCTGGACAGCCTGATCCAAAAGGATCAAATCACAGCAGTGAACATCAACGGAACAGTCATCATCCCTGAACCCACCATTCTCCAAGGGCTCTCCCATGTCACCCCGATGCTCCAGCGCCCACCCAACTTTAACTCTGTACCAAAAATAGCTGTTCCCTTGAACACCACCAAATATAACCCTTCTTTAGATGACAACTTGACGTTGATCACCTCCTTTAACAAGTTTCCTTACCCGACACATGCTGAGCTGTCGTGGCTAACAGCTGCCTCCAAGCACCCGGAGGAACAGATCAAAGTCTGGTTCACCACCCAGAGGCTGAAGCAAGGCATCACCTGGTCCCCGGAGGAGGTGGAAGAAGCCAGGAAGAAGATGTTCAATGGCTCCATCCCTCCTGCCCATCACACGTTCACCGTCCTGCCTACAAGCCCCATCTCTCAGCCGTCTGCCAAATCCTCCCAGCAGCCCATTGTCCACACTACAGTTGGACATCATGTCCGAACAACTGTGCCCAATGGGTTTAGTGTCACCACCACAAACTCTCCTGCTGGAGTTGCCATTAGCTCTAGCCTTACCCTAAAACGATCCCTGCCAACACACCTGACGACAGTTTTCGGCCCGGAGTCTAAGCGGCCCATCATGGCAGTTGCCCCCCATTCTGGCGACCCTAAAGACAAGGTCCTCATGGCTCCTCCTCCACCCCCTCCTCCCCCAAAAGACCGCCTCCCAATGGCTCCGCCTCCTGTTCCCATGGAGATGAAGAGACCTGTAGCAGTTCCTCTGGTCACCACAGAGATGAAGAGGCCATCCGCTACTGTGCCTTTAATGCCACCGCCATCATTGTCGTCATCACCATCTTCATCGTCCAAAGGGAAGATTCTCTCGACGTTAGGAAGCCCCAAAACAAAACCGATAGTGTCGCTGCCCTCCATAGTCTTTCCAGAGTCTTTAACAAGGCCAATGATAGTTCCCCCGCCCATCTTTGCCCCTCAATTTAAAAACCCATTGCTTTTCCCTCTCACTTCACCCATCACTTCCAAAGAAAAGCACCTGAACACCCACGCTTTGCCAGCTGCTGATTTGAAGCTGCCAAACTCCCCTCCACGTATTACCCCACAGATAAGGAGGCCACCCATTATCCAGTCCATTCGTGCTCCGGCTAAAGCCCCTTCCCAGATTCCAGGGTTCCCCTTGGATAGCAAGAAACTAAAAGAGCAGCAAGGAGTGGAGCTGAAAGCCAGCTACCCCAGAGGAGACAAGGTACTCACTCCTTTGGCAGAGGCCAATGGGACATCTTGCACGGACAGCAAATGGTCTCATGATCAAACCTCTCTTGCTCACAACAATGGAGTCATACATTTGGATGGTGTT
The DNA here is from genome assembly GCA_003416845.1 of Oplegnathus fasciatus. Classification (NCBI taxonomy): domain Eukaryota; kingdom Metazoa; phylum Chordata; class Actinopteri; order Centrarchiformes; family Oplegnathidae; genus Oplegnathus; species Oplegnathus fasciatus. The sequence continues at coordinate 1,780,674 of NTHP01000178.1, forward strand.
GAGCCACCAGCAGCGCAAAAACTAGACTTTCAGCAAAAGTCCTCGGTGCTGACCCAATTCCCCTTGCTGGAGAGGATGAAAGGAAAGACGGCAGAACAGCTAAAGATCTTGGAGGAGAACTTTTTGAGGAACAGCTTTCCCACACACAGCGATGTGGACAATCTGGCGGGCACCACCCGCCTGTCTCACCAGGAAATCGACAGCTGGTTTGTGGAGCGTCGTGCACTACGCGACAACCTGGAACAAGCCCTTCTTAACTCCATGGGAACTAAGAGGATGGGCACTGGTGGCATCGCTGCCATCACCAAGAAACGACTACATCAGCAGCAACAGCAACACCAAACTCTACAGCTGAATGGGATTCACAAGCCAAGCACCGGTGTGGGCCATCTTAAGAGCCCTCTTCCACCCTCACACACCCTGCCCATCATTGCTCCCGGCACCATTGCCCCCTCCATCCCCAACCCGAATTCCTGCTCAGTGCCTCCAGACAGCCGATCCCTGGCGCTCCTCAAGGACGATTTTGCTCAAACGCGGTGGCCTTCCCCTGAGGAGTTCAGCCAACTGGAGGGTCGGACAGGACTGGCTCGTGCCGACCTCGCCCGCTGGTTCAACGACAACCGGCTGCAGAGCGGCAGCATGGAGTTAACAGAACTTTTTCACAACAATGGAGTGAATGGAGGGCAGGGGCCGCCTGTGTGCTCTCCTGAAAATGTTCCCCCCAGCATCATTCAGCGCTGTCAGGAAGGAGCCCTAACAAACAACAACAACAGCAGTAAGGTGTTGGAGGTTGAGTTGGGCTGGCTAATGGAGCAGCGTGCTAACAGCCTCAGCAGTCAACAGCACGATGAGCTCCAAGACCGGTTTGCTGGCAGGTACTGTATTCATAGGATAGATTTTTATACACGTATCTGATTTTACTGTTTTAGTGTTTTTACTGAGATCATACTAGATTAGATTAGATTAAGTTAAACAATATAGGCTACTATTGGCTTTTTTTTTCAATGTTAGTATGTTTGAAAGTGCAACATAACACAGAGTTAAATGTTGCAGATTTTTTTTATTGTGGTGAAACATTATTGAAAATGCACAATATTTGAATGATGATATAATAAATCTTGTGGCACCCTTGGTCCACAAGGCAACATCTTTTTACTCCACTACATTATATACTACTAACAGTTGTAGTTACTCGTTATAATGATACAAAACATGTGATAAGATCATAAAAGATGATTCATTGTTACAGATTATGCTACCCAGTAGTATATAAAGTAGTTACAATTAACTCCACTTGGAGCAGCTACAACGTACAAATCTTACACACTGATGAATTTAACACACAAATGTACTTTGACGCATTAAAGAGTAACTACTATCACAAAGTGGCTCAGGGAAGGTGACAAGTATGGAGTCAAAGCAAGAGATTTTCCTAAAACAAGAGTAATTTATGAAAACTAAATTCAACCCAAACATAAGGTAAACCAAAAGACAATGATGCAGGGTGGATGCCAGCTGTAGGAAGGGAGAGAGTGAACACATGGGCTAGCTTTTATAGCCTAAGGGCCCCGGTGAGTTTAATCAGCTGACAACCCTCAAATGTCATCCAATTGCCTGGTGAGAGCCTCCAAGACAATGAGAAGGGCGTCACACTACACCTAGGCAGGAAATCATGTTTAGCCATCTTGCTGTTGCTACACCTTCTGTGCACATCCTGTGCGGTGCATTGCTACCTCTTCCAATCTTAGACCCTCGGTTTCAGTTTCACAAGAAAAGAGTTCCTCTCTGAAGTATTTTGTGCATTCAGTGTTCACTGAGCTGCAGCCATGGCAGTTTCAGTATCATTTTCTACCCACTGACACCTTCTGTGGTGACCTGTGCGTCCAAAATAAATTTGTGCTTCCCCTCAAGGGGTTTGTCTTGTTGTTTTGTAGTTGCCACATTAACATTGTTTTCAGAACATTAACCTACAAATCTACCGGACTTTATTTAGTCTGCCTTCCCTTCCAGGAGCTTGGGACATCTTTGGCCAAATAATAGAGCCATTACGTTGGAAACCAATATCTCCACAATAATTTGGGCAAGAGTTTTATTCTTCCCATGAGTCAACTCTGGGTTCAGGCTCTGTCTTTGAAAAGCACCACAGTATGAACCTGCACTGATGGCACGTTGAAATCCTTCTGGCTCTTGTTGGTTTTATAAACTCTGTACACAACAAAACGCACTGCGATGTACAGTATACAGACAACAGGAGAATTAATGAGACATCGATGCAAAGGTAGATAGATACAGAGTCCTTTTAGCTGCTTATTTCCAGTAAATGCAGTGAAAATATCTTAAAGCTGCTGTCAGCAGGGTTCATATTGGGAGGGCTCATCTCTCATAATAGTTAACTGTTAAAAATCTTTTAAATTTCACGTTTCAAGTAAAATTTGACTCTTTTTTTTTGCAAAAAATGAAGATATTGACGTTTGTCTCAGTTTTCATCACAGTGTGACGCAGTCGAGGCTCGCCATCTATGGGCCCCTTCTCGATTGTTACAGTTGATTTACGATCTCAGTGTTCACATTACACAAAAAGAACATCCTCCTTCAGAATGAAATTATTTTAATTATTAGTTTCTCCTCATTAAAATTAAACAGTCCCACTTATGACCCACTTGTGTTAAATATGATTGTGAGCAATCTCCTCAGTCGCTTGAATATGGAAAAATGATTGACATGTCCCTTTGATTTTAAAAAACAAATATCTTTAAAATGATTTCAGAAATTATTTGGCAATTTGCAGATTTTTCATCCTGTTCCTTTATTTGCTAGAATTAAATCTGTCAGCAAAACCACAGTGGTCAGAGAGACGACTCATCACTGGGGATTGGTGATAAAATGTGTTTTTTTCCATATCAGCTGTATCTGCTGATGCAGTTTGCCTTTTCATTTGTCATTTCTCAACTTATCGTAAACGTTTTTTTTTATAACACACAGCGACATTAAACAGAGAATTTTGTTCAAGAAAATTAATGTGAAGACAAAAAAAAGAAAAAAAGGACCATCTTATTTTTAATAGAAGCTTTATATGACATTGGTGTTTAAATAAATCTTCAAGAGATCTTAATCTTTTAATCTTTAAGAAATCAGTTCTTGCACTCTAAACTCTGACATGAATTTAAATTTAAATAAGTACTTGAAGAGCTGTAAGAAGTCTAAAATAAAAATAAAAAAGCACTTTCAGCCTAAATCTAAGCTCTTGGAGCATCATTGACAAACAAACATTAAAGCTGTCCTGTAGAGTTTTCTTGTGAACACAGTTGTGTTTACACTAAAACATATTGTCTGCATGCTTGAGGTCTAATATGTTGAATGCATTACCTACTTTATACATATTTGTAAAAATTATTCTTCGTGCTAGTAGAGCAGGAGATACCAACAAATATATATATTCATAGCGCCAAAAAAACCATTTCTCAACAGCCAGTAGTGGTCAAAAACATCTGTCAATGTTCTCTGGATCAGTAGTGTTCATGTGGGGGTTTTCATTGATCACTGGTAATGATTCACTAGTTGAATACTGGTCAGTAAGTATCAGTGTACTTGATCTGAACACCATAGTTGCACAGTTTAACCGTTTGTTAACCTGTGACTGACTTAACAGACTGAGGCAGCAGAACGCGGCCGAGCTGAAGAACGGGGGGCAGAATGGGGGAGTCGTGGGAGGAGCGCGGGAGATGTTCGGGAGCTGGCTGGAGGACGGACACTCGAGGAGAGGACGGGAGCTGCTCCTGGACAGAGAGAGGAAGATGGCGGAGGACACGTCTGGGAGGCTGACTGGATAAACGGTGAGAGATGTTTGGTTGATGTGTTCTGTCCTTGGTTTACTTTCCTCTATTTCTGATCTCTGCTGAGGCTCTGAGGTCCGTGTCAACGGATGTTTTGTGTTTCTTTTTTGTGTTTTGTGATGAAACTGTTGATCAGTAGGATGCTGGTAAAATTGTTCTCAATTCCTTGTGTGATGGAGGCCCTGAGTTCACTGAGCACAAACAATTCTCTGAAAAGGTGCGTTCATGTACAAAAATAAAACGTTTTGTACATTTTAAAAGGGCAATGTCTTTTAATTAGACCTGCAACTGAATTACATTCACTATCAATACAAAAGTTAATTATTTCTTAGTTAAATGATTAATCGCTTATTCTATAAAATGTCAGAAATGACAAATGACCTCCTGTGAAGCAATTAAGTAAAGCATGAATTAGGTTTTTCAGGGCAGCATCTCTAGTTTGAGCAATATTTCTGTAGTGAAAGAAGTGAGAGTATTAAAAGTGACCTGTGGAGCTTTTTTGTTGCCATTCAGTGTAAACACACTGTGTCTATCCTTGAGGTCTAACAGACATGTTGAATGCATTTCCTTCCCTATTAAACGTTTGCAAAGCCCATTTTTCTGAAAAGTTTCAAACCTGTCATTGTTTACATCCATTGCTGTATTATAAGAACTAAATACTGGACACAAAGATGGCGCCCGATCACCTGAATGAAAGTTGCTCGCTGAGCGCAGAAAACAAAAAAGTTTTCTAGCTGCTTGGTTTACTTCCACGTTCTGCGGCTCACTGCACATGCCCACATCCCCGCTCAGACGCACTTTAATAATTCTGGGCTCTGGGAAAGTTTTACAAACATAAAATCTTCATGGTTTAAAAATTCTGAATACAAAGAGTAATAATAGACCCTGTTTGCAGTCGGAGGAGTCTTGTCAATACATTTTACAGACTCCACAGGAAACCTTTACTTAAAAAGTTCTGACATGAAACAAAATAATTTGAATGATTGATTAAAAACTGTTTAAAACCATAACCCTGCTCCACTTGTGCCACTTGATTCGTCCAAAATCTGTCTTTAAATTCTTTATATTTTACCACAAAAAGGTCTAAAGTGTAAAATCTGCAGACTATTACTGAATCTGTGGCTGCAGGTTTGTGGAATGAGTGAAGTGACTTAACTCAGCGAGGCCCTGATGGTCCCCAGTGTCTCCCCTCCACTCCCCAGTCTGTTAGTGTTGAAGCCAGCACCTCGATCCCAGGCAACAAACAAAACTACTCCAGCCAGTCACCGTCTGTGTGTGTAGCTGTGTGAGTTTTGGCTACAACTGCTCAGCAACAAACACTAACTTCAGGAAAATTTAGGGAAAAAAAAAAACATTATTGGAGGCCTAAAATAGCAGCAGACCCCCTGGTGTGGTAAAGTTTGATAGATAAAAGGCTCCGCCTGGGGCAAAGTGTGACGACAGTCTGCTGCTTCTTCCCTCTGCTGTCTGTTCTGTCAGAAGATTGAAAGTTTTAATGTTTCTACGCAGCTTTTTGCTTATCAAAATAGAATCTGTTCAAATGATTTCCTCAAGACAAACAGCTGTAAACAAGGTGGAGACTCAACGTCTGACATTGTCACGTTTGAAAGATTGTCACTGCTTTTGGATGTCTTCAGAATCAGCACTTGACAACTAAAATCAATAATCAATATGCAGCGTTTTGAATAACCAACAATAACTGTAGATTTTGTAAATAAACATCTTCCTGTCAGTGATGTCTGATAATGTTTTTTGTTGGTTTTTCCTGCTGGAATCTGACTCTTGGACACTTCCAGTTCAGTTCAGTTAAAAAATACTTGATCTGTCTTTTGAGGCCGTCTGCTTTGCAAACGTAAAAACATAAAATAAGTTCATTCACACATAAAAACAGTGTAAAAATAGAAAATGTGGCCAAACCTGCTGATCAGCGGTGTCTAACAGTATGAAATCATCATATCTCATAAAGTACAAGAGCATTTAACCGTCTACACACAAAGTAAGTAACCAACAGTACTGCATGTGTCACACTGACAACAGGTTATGTAGATATCTGATTTTGAACACAAACAATCGCTTATATACAGTGACATTATGATTATTTTTGTAAGGCATGCAGCCCGGCCCACCTGACTCAGAAACTGGAACATTTTATCACATGAGAGGGCGTCAAGCAAGGTCAAATAAGCCATAATAAATGTGGATCCTAATGCCAGCTACTTGTTTTCAGGTGTAAATTACAAAGTAGTGCAGTATTACAGGGATCCTCCAGCGATTTAGTGTTGCACTTCCATAAATTAAAGTCTCCACGTCTAACTTGATGCGTTACATATCTTTGGATTGTTATTTTGCACATATTCTTTATACTGTGAACATTTGCACATCCCACCACCTTCATTTTAAACACTGTACAGCTCTTTTCATTTTAAAAACAGACATATTTCAACTTTCATGTTTTTTATTGTAAATTTCTATTTTTCATTCAGGATTCTTGACTTTTGCAGAACTTGTTTTTTCTTTTCTCTTACTATGATTATTGTTACGCACCAAAATAATAAGGCAAATTCCTTGTATGTGTAAAACCTTCTTGGCAATAAACCTGATTCTGATTTCTGATAAGGTCAGGTGAAAAAAAAAAACTCAAAGCAGCAGAGGCTGAGATATCCTAACCTTTAGCAGACGTTCAGACTGCGGTGCGTTGGCGGATGATATTGCGTTACGATCAAACACTTGAGCAAACTTTTTCTGCGTTGGCTCCCCTCGAGTGGCCTTATTCAAATAAATAAGGGGCTGTGTTTTGTCACGCAGGTCTGAAGTCAGTCTGAACGCAGCCTTAACAGGCGCTGCGACCGAAATCAGCCCTGAGTTAAAACAACACAAGGGGCTGCGAGACAAAGAAATACGATCCAGGAAGTCCAGGTAAACAGTAGAAAGACAGCGTTTACGTTTAGGATGTGTGTCTGGCCACCGCAGGGCCTCACCGGATCATGTCACATTGTATTGTGGTCCAGAAAAAGTTGAGCCTGGTTCACGCAGACCACCAAATTAATGAAGAGGCTGCGTTTTCTCACACAGGGCTCAAGTCGATCTGAACGTGGTCGTAGTCCATGAAACACTGGGTCCTACATTTCCCATGATGCCTCCCTGCTTGGTAAACTCCCACATCTTTCAAACTTTGTACCACAGACTTTCGGGTAGAAATGTGGTCTCTTGGTCCCAAGATACCTCTGACGACTTCACTGTGACTTCATGAGGGTTACTTTGAGACTTGACCAAGCTCCAAAGACCTCATACAACTGTTTCCACAGGCTGTGTTGTACTCCCCACAGTAATATAATATAATCCAATATAAAATCAATACAAATATTCTGATTTGCTCTAAAAACAGAGGAACAACAACAGATTGAGTGTTTATCTGCTGGTGTTGGAGGTTTTCTTCAGTCTGCTGCAGCTGCTCTCATAAACTCCTCCACTCTCCACCTCTCTGCTCCATCCCACACATCAGACTGAAAAACACTCAACACAACATCAGCGTGCTGTATTTGCATATTTACAGAAATTAGAGAATTTAACTTTTAATGTCAAACATGTTAAAGCCTGAATCAAACTGTCACTTTCAGACAGTTTGTGACGTCAGCAGCGGTGAAGTGAGGCATGTAAAAAAACCTCCACGTTACAGTGGATTTAACAGGCAGAGAATGAGCGCCGTGGTGAGTTGTTTTGGTAGATCTGATTCAGTTTGTGAGCAGGATGATAAATTAACATGAGCTGCTATCTAAACTCTGGCAGTTTGTGACTGCGGCCACACACTCGTCTGCTCTGCCAGACGCTCAGTTCAGGTGCCAGTTGTCATCGGAGGCTGAGTTCTGCTCTCCCAATCAGTTTGGCTCACAGATTACCGACTGTGGCAGGTGAATGCTGGAATCCACCAAACACTGTTGATGGAAAAACTGCTCCAGTTAGGATTCACACTCCAACCCTCTGAAATTTCAATATGTGGTTCGAACTAAAACAGGGAAATATGGCAACCAAAAAAAAAAAGCCATCAGATGCCATCAGATTTACACTGAGCAGCACAAATACTCTTTCATTATTAACATTATTAACGATGATGAATTGTAAAGTTTTACATAGATGTACATAGAAGGGCTGTTTTTTCTCAAGCTGATTGCTTAAAGGCAAACAAATTCCATATTTAGGTCCATATTGAAGTTATAGTATATCATATTTTATGTTCTAAATGATTACCTTTCTCTACCTCTGATTTCAAACTGAATTGTTTTCTCTTCATTATACAGTCTGACATTGTGTTCATGTTACTCCATTTCTGTTTGAGACGCTTATTTTGCCTTAATCAGTCAGTAGTGACTGATGTATCCGTCCCATCAACCTCATTTGTGGTAGCGGTTGCTAAAAACAGTGTCATTGTCATTGATCGAAGAAATATGTTAATTATAATCAGGGAAACGGCCATCAATGAGCGCAACAGCAGACCTGCTTGAATCACTAAAGCCTGTAGGCAGCAATTCAGAGCTCATTCCAGTTGATGGTCGCCATGGATCCACCAGTATTCAGGCTTGCGACACAAAACAGAGTCAAGAAAGTCCTGCAGACAACATGTGAAATAATAATCACCTGAGACACGAATCACAAGTACAGCATGATTCCTTCCTTCCTGGAAATCCATGAACAAATAAAAACCAATGAAGAGAATTAAATAAATGCAACATTAATATATTAATATTGCATTCAATTGTTCAACAAAATGATCAGAAGTATTTTAAAGCGTGACTATGTGACTTTTAAAAGGAGGAGCAACACAAAAGTTGAGTCAACAGACAATAAAACACCATCTTTGCTCAATATAAAACGCGTTGCTGCCACAGACTTACTGATACGACCTGTAGCGCGCTGACTTTCTCTACTTGTGCCACTGGTTTCGTATGTCACAGATAAATATTACAAAAGAAAACAAGAAGTAAACACAGCCTACCTCGGCAGGAGACGTGTGTTTTTTGTCTCCTGCCTCTCTCTTTCATTCAGGTCACCGAACGATGATGCTGTTAAACCGACTAACTCAAAAGAATCTTGGGAAATGCAGTGAAATTCGATGTGCCATTACCCTGTAATTACTGTTAATTAATTTACACAGTATTGTTTTGCATATTTAATATATCACCCAGTCCTTGAACTTTATTAATGGTACTATATATTTATATATATTTGTATCTTCCAGGCTTTAAGGTCAGGAAGACACAAAAGTTTTAATATTTAAATATTTTCAACTCTGGAACAGGTGAAAATGGTTTCCAGTAACCTCTCTCCTTGGTTCTTAATTCAAATATTTCTAGATTTTTCCTTCATCTCTCTCATTAAATTTTTCCGATGCCTACAGTCTGCTCACTACTCACTCATCTCTGCTGGACCAGACTCCCAAGCTGTGTTTGTTTTAAGCTCCTCCAGTGCCAGACGGGCGGGGTTTGTCACGCTGAATGCCAATAACTGAGGACGCTGACAATCAGCTCACCTGATTTCAGTTACGCAGCTCTGATGTTGTTAAGCCCCTCCCCTCTGGTACACAGGGGAGAGTAAATCAAACATTAGGTATTCTCCTCTTGCTATTCAGCTCAGACTCTGCTGAGACCCCTGCTTCAGAAGTCAAAGAAAATGTAAGATATTGAATTTGACTTTATTTCGTATAGATGTGATTAAATGAAAGACTGAATGAATGAATGAAGTTTTTGCTCTGTACGGTTTTGTGTGTTTGCATGTGTTAATATGTGTCTTTGTGCATGTACCACGCTAACCTCGTCTTTTGCCACAACCTCAAGATTCAAGATCCATATTGTGCACAACAATCACATAGAAGCAGACGTTGGCAGTGAAACTGTTAAATCTCAGGTTCCTCCAACAATGCTCAAAAAAATGTGTTTAAAGAAAATCACACAAGTAAAAGGAGAACTGAAGGCATAAGATGTAAAATAGTGCAAAAGTTCAAAATATAAGAAAGATTAGAAGAAAAATAGAATATAAACAGAATATAATACTGTGGAAGGCAGGTGTGCGGAAGTGTCCTTAAACATTAAATGTGTATATAAGAAAAAAACACAACTCACCTCTGCATTTTTCTCTTTGTATTTCACCAAACACTAAATTAATTTTTTACTTGTGTAGTTTGGAGAGGATGTTCAAGGCGCACCTCAATGCACCACAAAAAAACACAAAACATGAATGTGTTGAAATATTCTCCGGCCGTCACATCTACACTTTCTCCTCCAACACAGTTTTCTCCTGCTTCGGTTTTTTTAAACACACATACAGTAGAACTGTAGAAAACAAGAAATTCTTACATCTTTTTTTTAATCAAAACTGATCAACAGCTAAAAAAAANAATACAACTCATCATGGTTTTCAAAATGTTAGAAATAACGTGGAGTAAATCCGCTACTTTTAGCCACATCTCGGGAGTTAAAAGTGTTTTTGGAGGCGAACATAAAGAAACAGAAAGAAACGATTCAATGCTGATTTTATAATAGCCATATAATGTATATTCTGATGAACATGTGTAAGAAAGGTACGGAGCCCCGGAGTGGACATTGAGAGAGAAAAAAATTTTCAAGGCCAAGTTTTACTACATTGAGCGCTCCAAATGCTATTACCTGCGCTTACGAGAAACAAGTGCTGTCAGCATGTCTTGAAGGAAGGCTTAATTAAAGAGTCTCTATCCATAGCTATCGAATGAATGACTTGGCCTTGTGCACTGCCAGAATCAGAATCAGCTTTATTGGCCAGGTATGTGGACACATACAAGGAATTTGACTCCGTTTTTTCTTTGCTCTCAGTGTACATACACAGAAATAGACTTACATACATATAAAACTATACATCTTAAAACAAGGACAACAAGCTCGACAAGGTAAATATAACCATTAAACTACTATGTACAGGTATAAATATATATATACATATATATATATATATATATATATATATATAAAGTATATATATACTGTATAACAAAAACAAAAACAAAACAACAATAGCAAGTGTAGACAGTAAGACAATAGTGCAATGGAGCAGAGTGCAAATAATGCTGAAATAAATATGATTACTGTACCAGGTAGCTTTATGCACATGAGGTAGGTGGATGTGACAGTATACACAGTATACACAGCGTGCATAGTTTTGTGTTTGAGTGATGATATTTACAATTTACAATTATTTGATTATTTAATTCATGGTAATGAATTAATCAAAACGTGGGAACGAATTGTATCTCGTGCGCACGCAATAGCATTTCAAGCGTTCAATATAGTAAAACGTGGCCTCGACATATATATTTTTTTCTCTCTGTGGCCACTCCAGGGCTCCGTAGAAAGGTGTGAAATTAAGATGATATCTAGTGAAAACATGGTGGACACA
>NTHP01000179.1:0-33775 GCA_003416845.1 Oplegnathus fasciatus
CCAACTATTTTGATAATCGATTAATTGTTTTGAGTCATTTTTTAAGAAAAAGTGTCCAGATTCTCTGATTTCAGCTTCTCAAATGTGAATATTTTCTGATTTCTTTAGTCTTCTATGACAGTAAACTGAATATCTTTGCGTTGTGGACAAAACAAGACATTTGAGGACGTCACCTCGGGCTTTGGGAAACAGTGATTGACATTTTTCACGATTTTGTGACATTTTCTAAATCAAACAACTAATCGGTTAATCGAGAAAACAATTGACAGATTAATCGATAATGAAAATAATTGTTAGTTGCAGCCCTAATAAAAATTGTTTAATTTTGTGTCATTTTAAAGATCATCCATTGCTAGTATAAAAATATCGATTACAGCAGCTTTAAAATGACAGCAACAGCCAATGAAAACTATGGAAAGGTATAATGAGTGTATTTGCAAATAATGCGCTATTGACTAATGCGCAAACAGTGTACACGAACAGTGAAACCCTCCAACACACACACATATTAACTCCTGTATACACATACACACCATCAGCTAAGTCGTACAGGGGTCCGACCTGTGTGAAGCTACTCATGGTTACCCAGAAGAACATGAGCCAACATCCTGGCAGCGTGGAAACGGTGCAGAGGCGCACGCCCAGAGTGTTGCTGTCAACTGTCTAGACCCCTTCCTCACCCAACAGAGTCATGACTGGCTCTTTCCAGCTTCCCCCAGTGCCACTGTCAAAACTAACACCAACACTTCCTCAACCAGCAGCAGCCTCATGCATTCACAGTGGAGGAGACGGAGGGGTAGGAGTGAAGTAAAGAGAAAAAAAACTTTAAGATCTTGCCTTGGCCGACTAACAGCCCTTTACCAAGCGTGAGCCTACAGACAGAATATGATTAAAGTGCGAGTCATCTTTTACTGATGTAAGTTACAGAAACAGGGAGGGAGGGTGTGTGAAGAACATAAAAGAGGATGAAAGACAGAAAGCAGGCGTGGAGTTACATGCAGGTTTACTGAGTGAAAAGCAGATAAAGAAGTTAGAGAAGAAAACAGAAAGGGAAAAAAAGAAAGGTAAAGAGAGGACAGAGATAAAGACGTGGACAGAGAGGTGAAAACTGAGCCGTGTCAGTGTCCTGAGAGTCGAGTCAAGAAGAAAGATGGGAAGATGAGGCGGGCGAGGATGAGCTCACCGCCTCCTTCTGCCTTTTATCGCAGCGCTCTTGAGCAACCAAAGAGCGGATTTACACCAGAGGCTCGCAAGCTTTTCCACAACAAGGAGCCCCGCGGCCATTCTGCCAGGAAATTACATCTGAGGAAATACTGGCAAGACCAACCAACCACCCACCCACCCACACACACACACACACACACTCAGAAAACTGAAAATCATACATGAACTGACACTGAGTAAATACAGTGATAAGTCGAAACCTCATAGACACACCACAGTAAAAACCTTTGTGAGTGATGGGAAATAAACAGCAGCTCTTTTACATACATCGGTTTCTGTCACAGACGATCTCCATTGCCTACATTAACAATCACATGTGCATTCTTCAAAATGTGCAGTACCTGGCAGGTAGTATAGACTACATGTAGTGCTAAAATGATTAATCACCAACGATTTTGTAACGATTTTTATCATGTGTAACATTTGTTGTTTTCAGCGTCTTAAATTTGAAGAGTCGCTGCTTTTCTCTGTTTCGTGTCATTGCAAACTGGTCAAACCGAGCAATTTAGAGATGTCACCTTGGGCTCTGGGCTCTGCTATTTTGGGAAATTTTTCCCAGAATTTTATAGACTAAACGATGAGTCAAAAACATAACTGACAGATTGATCAATAATTAAATTATCATTAGTTGCAGCCCTAGTAGATATTTAATCAAATGACTTGGGCTCTTCTGGTTCCCTGCTTGTTTTCCAGTCATTCACAAGGGAAATCATTCACATCATTTATATGAAACATTATGTGAATCTATTTTGGAGTTACACGCTGAACATGAACAGCCACGTTTAATTAAAATCAAAAACTGTCTGATCACAGAATAAGGCTGAAACTGATCAGACGTCTGATATGCCAACTTTTGGTACGTGACAGTTTTCGATACTTGAAAACACATTTCAGTCTGTACCAAAGAGCGGTGAAGCTGATGTGCGATACCTAATTAAAGGGCCAGTTCTGGGAGCTTTTACACACTCTGGGTCCTGAAATGTTGGGAGTTAAGAAGCCCCACAGTGTTTTCAGCCCACTGACTGACTGTCCCATACAGTTTAATCCTGTTCAACTTCGCTGCCTCGCTTTGTCAGAGTCACCGGTGCTTCAAAAGGCGTCAGGGACCCATTACAGCTTTATGTAACGTTGCGGAGACAGGGACGTGCACACACATATACACACAGATCCCTCCCTCCCCCCCACCCCCCCTTTCTGTGAACAAGGGGTTTTTCTACAGCTGGGTAACAAAGCATGACCCAATAATCCCAAAGCTTGACTCAAAGCTTAAGAAACCCCCCTTCCCTCCCTCCTCTTATATCCCTTCCTCCCGCTCTCTGAGGACTTTATAAGGCTCTGCCAAGGGGGCTTCTGGCCACACATGTGTGTGTATGTGGCGTGTGTTGGGGGGGTTTACAAATACAAGCACGCTTAGCTTTGATTATTCTAATTATGACTTGGAGCGAGGAGTAGATTATTATGAACACATGGGCCAATGAGTTGTTGATGAGCTCACGTCGCTTCAATCCGTCAGTATTACCGTTAAAAGAGGCTGACAGACAAAGGCCTTTACTCGTCATGTACGGGGGTGGAGGACATCTAAGGGGCATAGCAGTCAACTCATTTCTTCATTGTTAGCACATACACAGATATCTTTGATGGTAAACATTATCAATTTGCACTGAAATGACTCTCCAAACAAGAAAACAAGAAGCGAGACACCATGCGCAGCGTATATTCAAATCTCTCCCGTGAATCAGATATATACATTTCTTGTTGGTTTTTCATTGTGGCAGCAGCAGGCAACAGTTGTCCTCCTCTCCTCACACACTCGTAGTCTGGTCTTAAACTTTCCGTGACCCGGACACTGAATTTGTCAAGTCCCACACAGGAGAAAAGCAGATCACAGACACCCCCCCAACCACCCTCCCTAGCACCAGATCCCATTAGTAATTACCTGAAAAAAAACACGAGCAACCCCAGATCTGGCTCTAGGCACGGCGATTCTGAGAAACCGTGACAAAAACAAGCCTAAAGACGAGCATGAGTTTATAGGAACAGGAGCTCCTGCTGAGCTTGTGATAGCTGTGAGGAATAACAAAAAAATATTGTATCTCATGATAGCCTGGGCTCATCGCTTCAGTGTTTTCGGTGTGCCTGGTTGTGTGCTGCATCGCAATTCTGTCATTTAGATTTTTCAAGAATCGAATGTGAGGGGAATTACACTATTAGAGGGTCTGATTTGCCCAAAATTGGTAGATGTCCTTAAACCTTTAGGACGACAAGAGAGGTTTCAGCTCACAACGCAACATCACCCACCTCAACTTGAGACTGATGCAGACAGATGATGACCCTGTCTTGACTACAGGCAAACTAAATTAAATAAAAGGTGTAAATACAGCAAAAAAAAGTATTGGTTTTGGTGTATAAATGTAGCTTGCAGCCCTATCTAAACAACTAATATGCAAATCATGTGGTTCAAGAGTTTAACACCAGTTTTTCAGACTGCAACTCCCTGAGATGCCATGTTTTAAACCACCATCACCATGCATGTGTCAGCATGCAGCCTTGTCTCATTCCTAATCGCTCCCCAGCAAGTTCATATTACAAAAAGTGCATGAGGCATCTCGCTCTCTTAAAAACAAGTACTGCCACTATTTTAAGTGGCGATTATATTAGGCCATGTCAGGTGAAAGCAATCTTAAGGCTGTCGTTTACAGGTGTGTAACACGATACTTAATGAGGGCATTGTGTATGAGTGGTTGCCCGGCCTTTCTAAATCCAGCTGTGAAAAAAAAAAACTATTGTTCTCCTGTTAAGTCAGTGGGTAAACCCTCCAAGGTAACTGGTTCCCATGGTCGGCAAAGTGAGGAGCAAGCCAAATCTTATCTTGATGTCACGCGGCAATTCAGCCCGTCTTGTGTTTTGTTGACAGAAAGACAAAACCGCGTGCCCGCCTGCTACAGCTGACCTTGGGGGAGGTTGGAAACGATTCGCAGGTAAGACTGGAGGTGTTAAATTTCAACTGAAGTTTAAACCCAATGAGGTGCTGCTTCTTGTAACCACAAAACACACATTTGGCATTATGAGACACAAGCGTTATAATCATTTTAAATGGAGCTCTGTAGGTGCACACACCAGCATTAACAGATGAATCCCCTACTTCTTCACACACACACACACACGGCTTCACCTATGTGAGAGTACCTTGTCAATGTGTTTGTAATGACAGGAAGTGTTAAAAGTAGGTCAGCACTTCTAACTTGCTCAAGCACCCTTTGCTCAAGGTATGGTTTACAAACAGCCCTGACATGTGGTACAGAAGTGAGGCCTTGGGGCAACCAGCAACACTAAAGCCAGCACAGACCTGAAGTCAAGAACTTCACTGGCTGTGTGAAAACGTTCAAACATCTCAGCTCTCTCAGACACACTCAAACTTGCCAAACTTATCAAGCCAGACGGCAACAGATCTCACCGAGGGCGAATCTCACTTTCATATTCATAAGTCTCAAATTTCATTTAATTATGGGGTGGATCGATGAGCATTTATAAGATGCAATTAGATACAGCAGTCGCAGAGAAACGCAGCAGCCACAGTTTGCAGCTCCCCCTCCTCCTCCTCCTCCTCAGATACCTTGGAGCAACATGAAACCCCAGACAAGCTCCAGTGGCTCTCACACCATATGGCCTAAGAAAAATGCTCCCGGTAACCATAAAAGGCTTTTTTTTGTTTGACTATCCATCGGTTTCATCTCATCAATTTCCCTGAAGTCTGAGCTCATTCTGTGGCCGTGTAGAGCCGGAGGTATGAAGCTAATGAGAGCGTGAGTGGAGACGGAGCTTTGCGGAATGGCCCTTTGTTTGGAAACAGCCTCTCTGCAGCGCTGGAAATGCGAGACGCTTATCGATCATTTCAACTGGAAGCCTTTTGTGTTGCAAGCGACTAAGAGGCTGCGGGCTAACGCACTAATAAAGGCAGTTTAGCGTTATAAACAGCTACTCGGGGGCTGACTTTAATAATGATAAGAAGAAAAACACAGCACAAACACTCCCAGCGTGTATTTTCCACGTTGGTGGCGACTGCGCTCTTTGTCCGGTCCGAGCAGCAGCAGCAAATAAACAGAAAACTGTGGGGGGATTTTTTCGGATTAACGTTGGATTAATCATAATAAGAGACCCAATAACCGCCTTTGTTCCTCGCCTAAGCTTCTCGCAACCGATGGCGAGTTGAGAAAAAACGACTTTTGCGACGGGGAATTCGCACAAACAAAAATAAAGCCCCGACGCTACAGCGCTGGGTCCTTTTGTATCCGCGTCTGTCAGCCCTCCTCCTCCGCGCCTCCCCCTGCCTCTCTGCCGGGGCTACGGCTCCAGCCAGCTCCGGCCGTCGACGGGGAGCCCCGGAGAGGAAGAAAAGTGCTGATAGTTGCCGAAACACGGCTTTTCTGGTTTGAACCCCCTAGTAAACCGCGAGGCAGGGCTTCAACGTGAAGGCAACACCGGGTACAGACGCAGTAGCCCGCGGTGGAGCTACAGAGTCGTGAAAAGCCACAATAGGAAGCCCTTTAATTTTTTAACAGCAGCTGGTCGGCTAAGCTAGCAGGCGACCTTATCTTCGCTTCCCTTTTCACAGAGACGCAGATAAAAGGTTGAAATTTGACAGCAAATGTCCCCCTGAAAGCCCACTAAACTAAAAACACACGCAGACCCGTGTGTGGTTATATGTGCGGGGGAAAGAGACGCTTTGCATACTTTCCACGATAGCAGGGAAAACTTCCATCAATCATCCCCAGTAAAGATCCAGCAGCAGCAGCAGCAGAGACTTGGAAACGGTCCACAATGTTTGAGCCACAAAGCTTCGCCTCTGTTAGGGTGAAATATTCCACTTACCGACTTGTAAAACGTTTTCCACACAGCCGGTCTCTAGCAGCCTGATACCCCGGCGGAAAGGCAGTCCGTCTCCCGTCCCCACTGCTCCGGCTGCCCCCACGGTAGCAGTCGTACCGGCGGTAGATCCTCCGCCAGCGCCGGCGGTTGTAGCTCCGGACCCTGCACCCCCTGCCCCACCGGTAGCCGCCGACGGACCCTCCTCGCCGGCGACTCGGCACTGAAACGAAGAGTACATGCATATCTCCTTTTCGTTGCGGGGAAAAGACCAGTAGACGATGCGGCGCTGGACGGGCTCCGGGATCCGCTCGAAGCGCTCCTCTACTCTCTCGAAGGCCCACTTTTCCGCTACTGCCTTCGCGGCGCAGTCCAGAAGGGACTCCGGGGAACGATACCGGGAGCTGGGCAGCCCGCTGCCGTGGCCGGGCCCCGGGCCGGGACCTCGGGGAGCAGGGCGCAGGCAGGGTCGCTTGCTGGCCGGTGGTAAGGAGAGGAGAGGATGGGGCTGTTCTCTGCGTCCTTCCGCCATGGCGAGCCGATCAACACTGACGAGACGGACGGTGTGCGGACACCGAGCAGCAGCAGCAGGAAGCCGAGTACACACACACTCACAAACACTCACACACACACACACTGAGCAGCCAGTGTCAAACCAGGCGGGATCTCAGGCAACACTTCCGATCACACCTTTCAAAATAAAATTCGCCACTTGCAAGTGGGGTTGATAATTTAATAACACAAATAAAAACAACTACATAGTATACCTATGACTGATGCGTTACAATATTGTACTTCATGTTACTTCAGCTTTGCACTTCTAAATATCTGATTTGTGATAAGTTTTTCAACTCCTTTATTGAGTCTACTCACTCTATCTAGCCCATTTGCATAATTTTTCCTCATACACACTACATTTCACAATGTAATTGACCCATGCATCAAATTATTATTCCAAGATAAAGCACGTGAATACTTACTGGTATGACCGGTCTTTCCTGTGGTTTTATTGCACAGGATCTTTATCAGAATAGGCTAGAGGGGGAGTCGTCCTGCTGCAAACAGAGGTCTCCTACCTGTGCTCTATAGCCTAATGTAAAGATACATGGAAAGACCACTCTGTTAAATAACAACTTCTCCATAAATAAACTGTAGTACAAGACAAGAATAAATGATAATTTAGTGATATACCTGTCCATTTCCAGACCTCTTCTGAAATACAGTAGTTGAACGTATAACCTCCTAAGGGCTGAAGAACATGGAACACTTCCCTGCTTCTTCATAGGAATTTCTCCCCAGAGGAGAACAAGTGTAGAAATTTGACCTAATATTTGATTGGTTCTCTAAATTTCAAGTTGTTACACCCTCCTGACCCTATTTTCTTTTATTCATTTTTAACTTTAAGTCGGTTGGTTTCCTTTTCCGTTCTCCATAGTGTTTTCTCTTGTGCTCTGGATGCTAAATAATTAGAAGATTGTGTTTTGGAGGTGACATGCAAGGTAAAAAGTCAACAACAAGGTCTGACTGGGGTGCGTCTTGATGCTTTTCAGCTTCTGTGGCTACTTTGCTACTCTGCTACCAGTTGTTCTTCCGAGGCCAGCACATGTAAGCTCTCCACTGGTGCAGCTATTGCATCGTCCTGTTAGTGCTTTGACTCATCTCCTTCTGGCTTCATCTTCCTGCATCCCCATCCTCTCAAAGTCTTTTTGAGCCATTAGGAATATTGCATTAATGTCTGTTTTGACAATAGACTTTGTTTCAGCTGAGAAATGTGGAGAAAGCCCAAATATCACCCTACATTCAATATAACAGAGGGATACAGGTGTTTAAAGGCAAATAGTTGTCCATTCATACTTAACTTTTGATATAGCATCAAAAAATATATCTCATATACTGTATGTACACAGTGTCTAAAATGTGCAGCAACTTTTTGGCGCATCATGCAATTAGTTTGTTGAATTCCAGTCTTCTGGTAATAGCGAGTCTTTTATTTTAAAAGCCGGATGTCTTAATTTCCTGTCTCTTATGCTATATGTCTGTGTGGCTTGATGCAGCTGAGCAGGCTGAGAGAGCAGCTGAGCGCATGAGAGAGAGAGAGAGAGAGAGAGAGAGAGAGAGAGAGAGAGAGAGAGAAGGGGAGGGTGTCAGTAGATTGATGTGATGTGAGGATGTTACACATCACTAACCAACACAATAACAAAACACTCCAGTCTCCGATCAGCATGGCATGCCAGCTACAGCTCCCAGGTCTGCTCTCTTATATTCAAATAAGCTTCATTATTTATATGAATGGGTGTGAGCCACTGATGCAAAAGCAAGCATCTGACACAATGTAAACAACTAGGTGACAATAAGAAAAAACACAACATACATAAACCAAACACCAGTTAACCAAATAATAAATAAATAATCAACGACAGTAATACGTCAAATGTAATATATAACATACACACATACATACGATACTTGTATTGCAGTTTTCCTGTTTTTTTGTTGTTGCTGTAAAATGTATTTTAGGATCATTAACTTCTGTCCCTCCTGCAGTCTTCCTCTGACATGACAGTAAAGCACTTGACATGTGCGCATTTCACACTGAAGCAGATAACGATCCCAGCTTCTCCTCATGAATAACAAAGTTGCTGCTTTGCAAATTGAATTCACACCATTATGTGTCCTATACATATCAATTACTTCAGGCCAGCGAATACACATTCATTTGAATGAGTGCAGCACGCAGTTCTGTGGCTGTTTCCCACAGCAGGACACAGAGAGTTTGGAGCCAACTTAAGACTTAGGCTGAGGCTATGAAAGTGGAGCCTGCTGCTCATTTATTTAAGCCTATACATGAAGGGTAAAGACATTCAAAGTAATGAAGCAACATTGTGGGATAAAATCCACAAAGAAACAGTGCTTATAGAAAGGAATACAACGGTACTGTGATGTGCTCACAGTTAATAGTAACGTTATTGCTCTTTATGACATTTTGTAAACTACTTGTGAATGGCTAATAGTCATGTATACAGTGACCTCATTTTTAGGCACATTTTCATCTGTTTTGATTGTGAGAATTTTTTGTAATGAAATTTCTGACCCTTAGAAGCACGGCCAAGGTCCTTTTGGGGGCTCAAAGATGAATTTGTTGTGTTATAGGTCCATTAGAGAAATACAATTAGATTTGGTTAGCAAAGAGTTGTGACACAGACAGATTCAGGAAGCCGGCTAGTTTACAGCTGAACAATAAACTTATTAACAGACTCTGCACTACTCTGCCAACTCCTGGGCTGCAGATTTTTGTAAACAATAGACTGCACAGTGTGCTGCTCATAAACTATATGATGGTGGCACAGTTCCTGAGGCCAGAAAAATGCAGATGTACATGAAATCATATCTTTTTCTCTCTGTTTTGGCTTCCCATTCACTGAGAACATGGTGACATTCTTTCATTCACTTTGAGATATACAGCGTCAATGGGAAGGTTTGACTTGTCTGGCTCACTACAAAAAAAATGCACCAGTTTTCATGTAATCTTTAAGAAGCAAAATAATCAAGTTTACCTTCTTTTATTGACTTTGTGACTAAGACAAACAACAATGATTGCAGCGAGCTGGAGCTTTCCATTAGAAATTGCTTTGCTAGACTGAAATAAATGACTGATGTTACTGAGAAGAAGATTACTGCAGCTTTCTTCAACTGATGTTGTCTTCACTATCAACAATCTCCACTTGCATTGGAAACTTGAAGGAGACAAAATAAACAGACCAAGCTGACCAATCACAGTCCTTGCGGTCTCCATGTGGTATCTCCGTAGCCACCTTAGCCTCAACATGTAGTTGTGTTTATGAGCAGGCGCACGTCAGCTTTGGCATAGCTAAAGAGGTTATGTGAAACCTGAAAGCTCACAGTGAAACTGGGGGCCTTCATCAATCATTACATACAATTGATGTGTCCACAACATATAGACCTATTTCGTTTCAAGCATACTGAGCACTTAAGGCCATTGGGTGGAGTAGACGTATGAGCTACTCATGGACATGCACAAATAGTTTTAGCACTTGGTGTATTTTCTCTGTGAGGTGCATGCAAATTATGACACAACTAAAATACACTGTAGATGACTGTTCCTGACTCCTGTCAACACAGAAATAAGGAACGAATAAATCCAATTGCCAGGTGATAATGACTCAAACTTAAAGGTTCGCAATTTTTCAAATCTGTCTTAAATCAATAGTTGGGTGCCCATATGGACATTGAAACAGGTTTCTCTTGCTGTAATCAGTCCTCTTGTTCATACTGGCCATTAAGAGATCCCCTCCTGATCTGCTTCTAATATAAGTGATGGGGTACAAAATCCACAGTCCTCCTCCCGTGCAATAATGTTTTCCAAAGTTTAAACTGAAACTAATATGAGGCAGTCTGACTTAGAAAAATCAAATGGCTATCATCCAAAGTTACAGACATTTTAGTATAGAATTCCATTTTTTTGTTACTTTCCTTTCACTGCAGCTCAACACTGCAACAACACTGACCAGGGAAACATAAGTTTCATACCAAAAAGACACAATAAACTTTTGAATACATCTTTGCACAAAGTGAGGAGTGTGGATTTTGTCCCACATCACTTTCATTGGAAACGCATTAGGAAGGGATCTTTTAATGGCCAGTATGAACAAGAGGACTCATTACAGCAGTTTCAATGTTCATATGAACACCTGACTATTGCTTTTAGACAGACTTGTGAATTGAGAACCTATCCTTTAATTTCGATACAAAAGATCAGTTTTCTTACACTGGACAATGCACACATGGATAATTTTGGTGCTTATGTCAGTAGACCAATCATTTTACCTTAAAGGTAAAAGGTTCTTTGGTAATTATGTAGAGAAAAAAATAGAGACCCGAGGCACTCTTAAAATCTGTGTCCATTAACTTACAATTATGATTAACCAAATAAAATAAAACCCCACATCATTTTTGTTCTTCACTGACCCTGTATGGGCAATTCTACTTTCTCATTTTCACAATAATTGACAATTGCATGGGCGAAGAAGATGTTTCATCATCCTGGGATAAAGCCAATCTACACATAATGGCTAATAAAATGTCTGATGAATGGACGCCATGGTTGAAATTAAGCAGACTATCTCCTCTGAAGTCAACTCTTTGGAGACGTGGGAGAGACATTAGTCGCTGAGCACGGAGACAATATCCAGATCTGTGTATCCCCTCCCCTCTTCTAAAGACTGCTTTTTGGCGTGCAATTATATTGAACAATAGGCCAAAGCCAATGGAGGATGCAACCCGTTACCATGGAAATGATTATGATGGATTTGTGGATAGACAGAGCAGGTAATTGGAAAAAGATTGATGGGTGACAGGGTGAAAGAGAGAGATAAAAAGGGATGGAAAGAGAGAGGGATAAATTACCAAAGCAGCAGTGGGAGGAGAGACATCCCTATTACACCCCATCTTTCTGGGATTTACAATTATATAATGATGCATCCTCTCTCTCATCAAGTCAATAGGCAATCATTCTTTCTGGCTCTTGCAGTCACTCCCTCTCCTCTCTTTCTTCCCCCCGCATTAACCCGTCTTTTTATCCCATTTCCTGTTTTCCCTCTGTATCCTCTTCTCACTATTGCTCTCCCCTGCCTCCAAAGAGAAAAGTGGAGAGGCTGGTTTATGATTGAGAGGTCACCGGTGAGGAACCGCAGGCCAGATTACAAATTCTAGGTGAAAATGCGGTTCTCTTCCTTAACCACCGCTATCAACCTGCCCTTGAGCAAGTGATTCAGCTCAGTGGCCAAAAATTGTTTGTTGTTTGTGGGCAGCTCACAGAGGAAACAAGGAGAAAAAAACATGACAGTGCTGCTTTAAGTGTAAATTTTTCATGAGCTCATATGTACACTAAACCAATATTCCTGGATGTTAAGTTATCAAAAAATATGAATATAGTACACAGCGGTTGACAACCTTTTGTCATGACGAAAACAAGACTAAAACTAAATAAAAAATAACTGATGAAATCTTCACATTTTTTGTCAAGGAATAAAAACTAAACAATAATGTGAAAGACCGAACGCTAACTTTCGTGATGCTATCAGAAGAATGAGAAAGTTCCATTAATGTCAACATTCAACCATCTAAATCTTCCTCTAGATGCTCCCTAAAGAAACATCACTACGTTATAATGTTTTAGCTTCCACTCTCAAGCTAAACCCAGACAGTTTACAGTAGTTTACTAAACAGGTGAGTGAATCAGCCTCTGAATGACTTGCTGCTGTACAGTGGAGAGCTACCTGTGGTAATGCAACGACAGAGAGAGAGAGAGAGCGGTTCTGTTCAGCCAGAGTTTGGAAATGATGATGCCCAGCTGAAGAGAGTCAGTCTGCTGTATTGCTGCGGAGCAGAGTAACGTGGACACTGTGTGTGTGTGAACAAGTGAACAGTGTCTTTTCCACTAACCTCGCAGTAGACGAGAACGATAACTGTAACCATGGTAACTGTACACCACAAAGATGGCGGCAGCTGTAGCCTCAAAATGCTTAGAAGACATGGAAATTAAAAATGTATGACAAAAATTAGACTTTAACTGAAATAAAGGTCTAAAACTAACAAAATCAAACGACTAACAAGACTAAAACAAAAACTAAATCCAAACCAGGTGCCAAAATTAACACTGATAGTAAATGCACATAAGTGGATGAATGGATGGATTAACCTGCCTCGGGGTAAAAACTAAGTTGTGGGCCCTCATTGAGCCCCTTGTGTTCCCCACCAAAATTGGTTTGAAATTGACTCAACACAAATTTATTTAAGAATATGCACCATGTAAACACAATATCAACTGTGATATTAAAGGTACTAAAACTAGACTGTGACACAGGGCCCTCCATAGGACAGGGCCTCAAGATTAGATAAGAATGCAGAAGCCACATTAAGGCCCTTTCCATTTCACTTTATATTAATCGGTTAATGAAATTACCACAAACTAATTGCCACACAGTGAACCTGGGGCTTTTGGGGCCCCTGAGGGTCTGGGGGGCAACAGCCAATCAGTTTAGCTGGTATCAGTGATATCTTTGATTAGTATACCGTTAATGTTTAAATCTGTATGGTGGAGAATGTAAAGCACAAAAACTGGTCCATTTCCCATGACTGGCGATGATGATTGTCTCGTTCAGTCTACTGTTTATCACCACGGCTTGGTGTTGTTAGACATTTTGTTCGACACCACTGCTGATACGATACATGAGTTTCGGTATCAAAATGATATTTTTAACTTTTAAGAAACACTTTAAGAAACTTTAAGAAACATGTTTTTTTTAACTTCTCAAATGTAAAATGTTGTCTAAACACAAGCAGCCGTACAAGAACTCAAGAGCCTTACATTTGAGTCCAGCTTTTGGTATTTGGTGCTATGGACCCATTTTTCTTGGTACCAAAAAAGTATCGAGGTCACGTTACAATAGATCACTCATTCATTACTCCTTCAGACACTTAATAGTTTACTCAGTAGTGAGCAGTAAATTGAGATTCCAGGCACTTACTAATCATCACTGACAGCTGTGGGGTTGCACAACGTTTGTTTTTGCATCTATAAAATGCAGTGCATTGCATTGTGGGATTGTCTGCAGGAAGTAGTGTCCATGCCAAGGCATGGCATTGAATTTTTCATAATAATAAATAATAATAAACTTTATTTAAACAGCAAAACAGAGTTACAAACTGCTTTACATGGCTGAACCAGGAACAAGAATATATAATACAAGAATAAAATGGAAAAGTAATACTGAAAATAAATAAATAGGAAGCAATAACATTAAAAAAATGACACAAGTTGGAAGTAAAATGGTGTGCTCGCATTAATAAAAGCTTTTTCTTTAGTGAGTTAAAAGATGTCACTGATTCTGCAAGTCTCAGATCTTCAGGTAGGGAGTTGAGGGCGCTACACAGTATATAAATTCAGACACTCAGAGTTCTAACATTCAGGTAATATGGCAGACCGTAATATATTGCAATGCATATTAAATAGGGAGAGATTTCGGAAGCATGTTTTGACATGTCAGTAGGAAAAGCACTGGTGTTAATAAAAAAACCCAATCATGGCTGAATTCCATTTAGCTGCTTCAGTTTCAGGGTCCTGGTATTGTTCATGCTGGCTCACCGTCACACCTTCATTGCTTACTGAGACACTTGAATAGAATGCGGCCATCAGTAATGTTATTAGTAACACCTGCACAGTTCCTGTGACAGTATGACAACTTAACATGTCTACTGTGAAAAAGTCTGTTGTAACAAACATTTACACCACGATTGTATTTTTGTAAATCACTTAATAGCATAAACTCACCCATCATACCTTGCAAGTTGGCACATTTCTCAAGTTCTGAAAACACTGGGCCTCATGCAAGAAGCGCTCGTACGAACAGATTCGTTGTGGCTTGTACGAGTGATTTAGGAGAACTTGCCCCTTTCACCAATTTTCTTGTATTTTGAATTTTCTCTTAGGTACAAGCACAATTTACGAGTGGTCCAGACCTGTCGTAGGAGTCATGTGCAATCAGTCTGCTGTTGTCCAAACCAAAGTTTTTCACTGATGGACTGTACATTTCATTACTCTGAAGCAATTTTGAGTTTGAAAACCTTATTTAAATTACACTTCATAATTATTTTTGACATTATCCTGTTTGATTCTGCAATTTGAATTATAATATAATTCTAAATGTATTCATACATCCTAACGATATCATCATATATTTAAATTGGCTATTGATGCTATTGTTTAACACTACAATATCAAACTTGAACGTCTCAAACTGCAAAACGACTTAAATTATGCACTAATTGAAGGTTAGATTTGTGTCTGTATATAATAAGGTAAAAGGGAAGTGCAACCAGGCGCGTCATGGCTGACTTACTTCTTTTGGGTGCCTTAGCGCGTCGGGTTCTTGGAAAGAGAGCGTGTCTTTGCATGAACACTTCTTGACATATGAGGCAGGACGTGTAGCCTTATATGGTATTATTGGGGCGTTAAAGGTGTAGTCCATGATTCTGGAGAAAACTTGTTGATATTTGAACTCAACAGCCAAACAAATACACCCCTCTCTTCAGTGCTCCTTCAGACTTGTGCAAGTAACACACAGCATTAGTTTGTCCTGTGCACGAGCACGAGTTGTGACATATTATACAGAAGTTTTTAGTGGAAACGTGTCTAAAGCGTCGGTATTTGACGACCCGGGTTGGTGGCTCTACCCAAGTCGCTCTGTTTGTTTTCCGTTTACAGAGCCAGGGCTGTGTATGAACACCGGACTTTTTTTTCAGCGCACAAACAGAGCGGAAAGCTAGCTGACCGCGAGGAGATATTCTCTGAATTTGACAAAAACTGTTTTGGATTAGAATCGTAGACTACACCTTTAATTATACTTATTTACAGTGCTCACGAACGCGTGCTCAATTACGCACAGGTGGCATTCATCATGTTTACATGGGTCATTTATACAGTTATCTGAATTTTAAGAGTGTTTGCTGAATCTGACGTGTCAGTTTTATAGCAGATTCTAGACAGCTGTCAGTTTCTTTCCAAGCCGGACAATAAGCTCACAGTAGAGATGTGTCGTTTTAAAGAGGCGTGTGAAATAGTAACATACACACTGTATGTGAAAGGATAAAACAAAGACGTACGTTCCATGCACACACACATTCAGCAATCCAACCACCCACACACATACGCAGACATGCTCTCATATATATCATGTTCGCAGATAATATGTTTGTATGCTCTTTGTTTTCATACACAATTCCAGCAGGCGCCTTCAGCTCCGAGGCCAACGCTGTTTAGCTTACTAGGAGTCCAGTGCTACACACACACACACACACAAATATACACATACACACACACACACACTCCTCCGGGGACAAGAGTCATGTCCTGGAGAGTGAGAGAAAAATAGAAATAGATCTCTGTACAGCCGGTGAGAGTAGGGAGAAAAACACAACTTCACCACAGCGTGAAGACATTCAGTAGGCAAACAATGTGTGTGTGTGTGTGTGTGTGTGTGTATGCGTCCGTTGGCCTTGACACATAGCCACATACACACACTTTTTGTCTCCCAGAATCTTGCTAACCGAGGTGCTGACAGCTGTGGAACATGCTTTCCTCACCGTAAACACTCCACTTGAGCGGTTAATCACTGGCGGACAATAGAGCAAAAATATCCACCTTTCTCTCTCTCCCTCTGTCCCTCTCTTCTTTTTCTCTCTGCATTGATGGCTATAATCATTTCCATTCATTCTCTACTGCTGTTTTGTTCTACTGAGCTCCACTGCTTCATTGTACACTGATATAAAGGATACAAAATAAGGAGTCAGGAGGGAGAATAGATCTGTGCCTGCATGTTACTGTGTTTGCTCACATGCAAGGTCTCATAAACTACTGGCCTGATTTTAAATTAAAGCTCGGTGAATGTTAGAGCACACTGCTTAGGGCTGGTTCTAGACCTGTATCAAAACAATTACCACAGATTGTGAACGATCCCTTTATTACTCTCCTCTTGTATGAAGAATGGTCTGCACACTGTATGTTGGGGTTCAAATGAGAAGGATCCTCGACAGCAATGCAGAAAATCTAGACTCATGTTTGCAGTAATAATAATACAGTGAAACATAGGAACCTTGGGTCAAAGCTGGTGTTTTAATGTCTCCCTGGCATTTTAGTTTGAACTCAAACTGCTGTCAAACAAATGATGGTGGAAGGATGATGATATATCTTGACAATACAACACAAAATGAAAATGTACGGATCAATCACCTGTCACCATTTTAGTTTTTCAAAAAGGTGTTTTGCAGTGTCTGAACTTTATTCAGTGTCCTTTCCTTAACAATATAAGGCCTTGTCATTAAGGACCACAGTAATTAAATGCTTCTGAGTTACTTATTTTTGATGTTTATCATCCACCATTCACAATGCTACTGTCCAGGGCCAGACTGGGATACTAATTCAGGCCACGAATCTAACGTTAGCCCAGGCCAGTAATATATGTATCTTCTAATTTTATTACTGCACACTTTATTACTACAAA
Source organism: Oplegnathus fasciatus (assembly GCA_003416845.1). Lineage (NCBI taxonomy): Eukaryota > Metazoa > Chordata > Actinopteri > Centrarchiformes > Oplegnathidae > Oplegnathus > Oplegnathus fasciatus. Next base: position 17,166 of record NTHP01000179.1, read on the forward strand.
CTGCTTGAAAAATAGATTAAAACAGCCAAGTGTCTTCAGTTTCAAGAGTTAGTCAGTTACACTTCTATAATTAAGGCTACCAATATTATTTCCATGCATACATATGTCCTGCTTTCTTACATAGCACGATTAAGTGTTGATGCCATTTATTTGTGTTTTTAAAAACATAAAATCAACTCGGGAAGGGTAGTTGTGACGTTATGACTATTATACATGTGATGACAGGCAGAACTCACACCATACAATCAGTATGCTTTAAACAAAGTGCTTTTTGGATGGTTGAGTAGGGTTTCACACTGCCCAAAACCTTGGCGCCACATTCAACAATTTTTGTAACTTTTCCAAAATTACTTTTTGCATGTACAACACAAAGTGCAACACCATGAATGCCTTTGGGGAGAAACTATATGGAAGTGTGCACCGCTATCCCCATTTGCACAATCCATTGAATTGAAACTAGACGTAGGGTTCTCGGAGGGAAGCGTTGTGATTCAGCCAGGAAGTAGCTTTGTTTTTACACCTGGTCAGACGAAACTAGTTGAACTAGGTGTTATAGGTGACCAGCATCTAGACTGCCAGTCACTTAAAGAATTTCTGCACTCAGCTGAATCTGACCCCGCTCATTTCTCCCTCAAATACAGTGGAACTAGAAAATCTCAAAGATTTAACTCTGATGGCATTGGGCAGGGTACCCATCCAGTATCTCTATTTTAAACATTCAGGGTTTCAAGTTTTTAAGCAATACCACCTCACTGTTAACTGTTGATATTTTTGTAAATACAGTCAGAGTAACAAATAGAAATAATCAGAAGTTTCCAGTGGAGCTCGTGGACCTATTGAGGACAAAAGATGTGAATCAAAGTCTCAAAATGACTTAGAAATAAGTGCAGAAAAATCACAAAGGCGAAATCACTCTATTTTTCCAGGGCTTCTGGGGAACTGTGAAAGCACTACATGAAGCAAAGGTCTGCAAACAATTTGCAATTGATTGGTAAAGTCAGTGAATGATAACAGATATAGCTGAAAGTTGTTAAGCATGGGTACATGGAGGGAGGGATGATATAGGAATTCCACTCATGTGTGAAAGCAGGTTTTATTCCAATTCATTTTGATTTTGCCTAATGTTTTAATGTCACTGTTGTCATCCATAATACCAGCAGGCAGCACCTTGCTAACTTGTAATATCCATTATGAAAAAGACCTTTAAATTCAAACATATATTTCCCCTGTGGTTGAGATTTACTGTGGGCACATGTATGAAGGACACTGTGTCACCTGTAGTAGGCTGTTGTTTTTTAGAGAAAGCGACGATACACAGGTTTTCCTTACATCTGATTTTTATCAAGAATGTCCATCGAGGTTCCTTTTTTCTTGTCAGCTTGGCTCCTTACATCCCTCTGTGTTATTGGCATGGATTTCTTTCAACACCTCCCTGTTGAAGTCAACACTGCCTTTGTCCGTTTCCTTGAACTGGACAAAGGCTTCAAAAGCTATTATGCTGTTATTGCTTCAAAAAATATCAGCATAACACATCTTTGCCTCCTCACTGCCTCCCTTGGTAAATATGTACTGTTCAGTGCTTCAGTTGGTTTGACAGTATAAAATAAAAAACATTATTATACTAATGGTTGGAAATTTGCATTGGTGGTAGATGTTTCACCTCTGTGAATCACTTGTGACGCTCGGGGGAAGTTTTCCAAACTTGAGAATTGAGCATATGCAGATAAGATAAAAACATTAAAGTACTGGAACAGGGAAGCACGGTTGACATTTTTAGAAGCTGATAGTGAGGCCAACACACATCTATGCAGGACTTTAAGCCTCAAGGTTGCTGTTTCCATACTCCAGTGTAAAGACAAAGTACAAAATGGTTTATGTAGATTTGAATAGGGTTTATCCACAATAGACCTCTTGTTTGGAGCAAGGTCTACAACAGTAGCAAAGTACATTCTTAATACAAGAGTGGACGCTTCTTACAGGTGTGCTAGCTATGAGCTTGGCTCATAAAGTAGCAAATTCATGATAATTCCATGAAAATCCTTTTTCTTCCTTGTAATGGGAAATTAAGTCTGCTTCAAGACATTGTAATCAGAGCCAAACTGACCTCGGTACTCTCAATATGCTGACAAGACAGTTACTATGGTTACATACATACAAGAAACCAGATTACTGGAACAATCTGGGATTTTGTTATTTTGGACATGAGGACAGTGCTACGACAAATGTTCCTTCCTGACATTCTCTTTTATGAATCTTTGTACTGTTGTCAAAAGTTGTACTGTTGACAACAGTACAACTTTTGATTCTTCTTTCTCCTCAGACTAATAACTTGCAGGCAAAAATTGGGAATTCTTACTTACTTAAAGATATAATCTCGAAGAGTGAGTAAACGGTTACTATGGCCAAACAAACAAAGAAAAGGTCGATGACTACAGACGATGAAACTTGAGACTGAAACTGAAGTGATAAACTCCTTAAAATGGCAATAATCCGTATTCTGATATTAACAATGGATCAAATGACTACGTGTAATGTGAAAGAAATTGCTCGTAGCGACAAGGTCATAGAGAATTATCCCCTGACTCAGCAGTTCCCCTCAGCTCTTCAGCGCTTTGTAACATTGTTCAGCTCATTATTTTGTTTTTATGGACCGCGTTTTATTGTTTCGTTCACTCTCACCGCACTCATAGCGCTGTTTAAACCCACTGTGCACTAGACACAGTCAGAGACTAGCTGGTGAACAGAGTGGAGCATTTAGCAGCTAAAGAACCAGATATTTTTCTCAGGAGTCGGTATAGACCAAAACAGAGCTAAAACGACAGTGAATATTGGACTTACATTCGCCAGCCAGTCAGAAACACAAATGAATGCTAATGTTGCTAACAAGTTCGCCATGAGCCAAATGACTAAAGAAATCAGTTAATTTAGGTTTAAAACAAAATGAATCAATTATTACATTGGTTCCCTTTTATTTTCTGTTAATTGACATTTTTTTATTCTACTAATTGTTTCAGCTCTAAGTCTGAGGGAATGTGTCCAGTGATTTGTGGGTAAAGCTGCTACATAGCTGCTAGCCGGCTGCTAGAGTAGATGAATGACCAGAAATATTATCTTTGATACCTGCCAGGCTCTATAAATTGTCATGCAGATGTAAATGTTAGCATATACGTGGGCAAATAACCAGGTTTCTCCAGCAGAAACCAACCTGTGTTAATCAGGTTTTTCTTAATCCCTTAACCTTGTTAAGGAAACCAGGATTCCAATTTACACATTTCAGAAATTAGGTTACTGCCGAATGCTGAGAATAATCTGATTTCTTAAGTGCATGTAAACGCAGCGAGTGTGTGACAGACTCAGATCACAGCAGAACATTTTGTCAGCCTGACACAGAGGTGATGATTAAGACTGAGGTGTCAACAGGCTGCGGGTTGGCCAGACAGTGTGTGTGTCTGTGTCAAGGGGGAGGGGAAGTGTGCAATCACCTAACCTATAGCAAACTCATGAGTGCGCTGTTTGCGCCTGAAGACACTTCCTCTCCAAATTGCACGCTGACACGCACACACACACACACACACACACACACACACACACACACACACTCAGCTGATGAGATGTTTTGTGAAGGGCTCCTCCTCAGCAGAGGTGGCACAAGCCTTTTAGCAGCTACTTATGACCCTCCATCCCCGACAATACACACTCACACACAGGCTCCAGGCAACTGACTCTCTCCCTCCCTCTTTATTCAAAGCTTGATTTCTTTTCATCAAGTCTGTCTCTTCCCCTTTTCTCATCTCCACCTTTCTACTCTGCTGGATACTCTTGTTTGTGTCAAATCCAATCCCTCCCAGCCTCTATCTCTCACTGCTCCTCCTCGCCCATCTTTGTCCTCTTTCCATTATCCCCTCTCCTGCCTTATTTCTCCTCCTTTTCTATCTCTTTCACCACTGACTATCTCTCCCTCTCCCCCTTTTATTTGCCTCCTTTTCTCAGTATCCTTCTTCTTAAGTCTTCCCCAACGCTCTTTCTCTATTCTCTGCTCTCTTTACAGCTCTCTTCTCCACTTGCTCTCTTCTTTTTCTCTTCTCCTCTGCGACCTCTCACCCTCTATTTTCCCCTTGCCTTTCTCTCTCCCCTTTTCTCTTTTTGCAGCCCTTTTCTCCTTCACTCTGGGTGTCGGGGCTTTGTGGACCCTCTCAGCCCCCGGTGGGACATCTAGAGGGAGAAAGAGCTGAAAAGCAAACTGTGGGAGCAGGGAGGGAGGGGAGAAGAAGGGAAGGAAGGGAATACAGGAAAAAAAGAGGAAAAGAGAGAAAGGAGGTAGGAAGAAATGACGGGTGGAAGAGGTCTATGTAAAGGAGATCGACCAAATGCCCATGTGGGTATGTTAGCAGGGAGCGGTAAAGTGGGCCCAGCAGGTATTTGCTGGACCCCTACTTGAGCTTCTTTGAGCATTGTCTAAAAAATTGTGATTTTGATTCACTTCAGAGGATCCTTTAATTTCAGTACCCCTTCCTTGCATTTGCTCAACTATTTGCTTGATAATTGGCCTCATTTATAAACTTGATTAGTTTCCGATAAGCTATACCCCAATTTAATCAAATTGGACACTTTGGCTGATTTTTTCTTTGCCCATAAGAAACCATGTAGTCAGCCCACATCTACATGCCATGTGGGACCCATGTCGTCGGACCCATATGGACACCACAATGTGAATCTAGTTTTAGCCTGTTCCTAGGCCTCATTTACCCATTATAGGGCCCAACATGTTAGTTGGAAATGTGCCAAGTGTGGGCACATTTGGTTTGGTCATATAACAATATATACCTAATAAAATACACACAATAGACTTCACAAAAAAAATGTAAGGGTTATACTGTGTATGTGCAAAGAGATAAAGTAAAACAATAAATACCATGAAACATCAGTGTGGTTAAATTCAGAGTGGTCCATTTCATCACAAAATGCAATGAAAAGGGCATTTGTTCATGTGCAGCCCAGTTTCCCCAAGAATCATGTTCATATTGCATGACTCCACAGCGCACAGTTCACATCCAGTTCACGTGAACGCTCAGTGTCAACGCAAAAAGAAGTGTGTCCTTTATGTAGCAAGGGGGAACATAAGGGTGTGGAGGTTGGGCTGTATGCAGGAGACCCTCACAGATCAAAAATTAAGGTGCTTTCAGACAGCGAGCAGTTGCACAGCAATGTCAGTGTTCTCTGAATTTTTTTAATCAGCAGCAGCTGATCACCTGTACACCAAAGGCTGCTGCTATTCACCTAGTATAATCTCATCACGCAGCTAAATACAGTGGGTTGTAGCTTAAAATAGAGGAAATGGCTGGCAGGAAATGGCTCTTTAATAATTTTCAATATGACATGATACAATACAGAAAGTTGTGCTGTAAATACAAGTGAAATCAGCTCCTGTATTGTTCCGTCGCTTTAGTTTCGACGGTTGCCATAGTCACACGATTAGCCATGGTGGCAAGTAGAAAAAGCTCAACACCTAGCACTTTTGATGTTTTGCATTTTGAAACTGTAACCATGATCTCTGCCAACTTTAACAAAGTGGTTTACTTTCCTAACCCTTCAGCTGTACTAATCAATATTATATTAACAATGCATCAGTGTGCCATAGCTACAAACCCTTTGTATCTTTCAACTCAGTGAAAAAGCTCTGATAAACCCACTGTACGCTACCTGCCCTGCACCAAGTGACAGACAGAGTTAGCAGCTAGCAAGCTAAAGAGCCAGGTATTTCCCTCAGGAGTTGATGGAGACCAAAACAGAGCTAAAAAAAAAAGGTGAACAGAAACACGTCTCCAAATGATCTGATAATATGTCATTGTTGTGTTTACAGCTTTCTGCTGCCATCATTTGGCCCTGCAAAAAAACAGTCAATTAAGGTTTAACCATACCTTACCCAGTCTTTATTTTCCATAACCACATATCATTCTGTAGTTGCTATGTGCTGACGTTTACGCGTAAATAATTAAAAAAAACGTTAGCAATGAGGTGCCAAGGTAGCCTAGAGGTTTAAGACACCAACCGTGAGCCGCAACATCCCTGGTTCTAGTCTTGCTGCATATCATTCCCCATTTCTCTCCCCTCATTTGCTACAAACTCTCCAAAGTCAAATCAATAAAGGTATAAAAATGCCAAAGATAACCCACTATAAAATGTTAATGACCGTAATCAACACATTTGCAGAATTGCATAATCTTAACATTCTGTCTGTCAAGGTCCTCTCCCAGTTGGACATGGCCAATGATGTCTGGAAGGCTTCCTAATCAGATGCCCAAAGGACCTCAGCTGGCTCTTCTCAAAGTGAAGGAACAGCAGTTTTACTCTGAGCCCCTCACCCTGTCCAGACAGCCTGCACAGGAAACCCATTCTGTCTGCTTGTAACTGCAATTTCATTCTTTTCAGCAGTGACCAAATTAATGACATGATGGATAGAAGTGGCCAAAATGAGTAGCTGAACAGAAAAGGACCTGTAATTACACCAGTCATGGAAACTCTAAAGCAAGTGTCATGGTAAGTCACTTGACTGGGGGCAATATCGTGGAGACAAAAAGCAAAAGTGAAACTAAAGGTAAAAGCTGAACCAGAACATAAAATAAAACACAAAGAATGATTTTTGCCGCTGATTTCAGCCCTCCACTCGGCTCCTTTCACTCCAACAAAATGGACTCCCATCAAATGAGAGACAGCTATATTTGAAATTGCAGACGTTACTTCAAAGCCACAGAAATCAAACAGTCTGTCTTCTATCCCATCTTTCTTTCTCCCAGCCTACCCAACTCTCTCTATTCTGCCCATTTCTCTCTCTGTATGGGCTCATTGGGCCCTGATTGGAGAGTGTGTGTGTGTGTGTGTGTGCGTGTGTGTGTGTGTGTGAGTGTGTGCTATAGTGCTCACATTAGCCGACGTGGTGCTTGCTTGAATGCATCCTTCTGTTTGTGTGTGTTTGTGATTATTTGTGTGTGTGAGTGTGTGAGTGTGTGTGTGTGTGTGTGTGTGTGTGAGTGTGTTGTTCCTCGCTCCCTCATTTGCATGTTCAAACAGGATTAAGTGTATTGAGAGAATCAGCAATAAACAGTTCTTTGACAGGAGACAAATACGGCAGATTAGCATTGCAGATCAGATAACGTCAAGAAGGGAAGCTAGCTCTCACCCTGTTAACGCCTTTGTTGTGTGTGTGTTTGTGTTTGTGTGTCTGACCAAAGTAAAGCTGGAGTTTTGCTTCTGTGTCAAGGTGCTGAGGAACCTTCATGGCTGGGAAGGTCACTGGAGGTGACGCGAATATTCTCAAAAATGTAGCTACAGTTTGTGACTACAGCAGCTACGGAAATACCATGTAGAGACCACTTGACCTGTGATCGGTCGGCTTGAGCTTCTACAGTTTTCTCTTGGTTCTGATTCTGGTTACTGTTGACAGCGAAGACAACATAGAGAAAGTTGAAGAGAGGCTTAGTCATCTTCTCCTTTCCAGTAGTGCAAGATGAATCTCTTGCTAGCAAAGCAATTTCCACTCCAACCCTTCCTATTGTTGTTCTGTTTCATCAAGTGAAATGAAAGAATGCACACCATTATGAATAAAAGGCCACATTTTTTTTAATTTTGGTTCATTCCTGATAATTAGCTTGTCTGTCTGTTGGCTGGGAATCTAAAAAAAATATTATATTTCCCTGAAGTTTGGTGGGCAGATAAAGTGTGGAACATGGTTTGGCTATTTAGTTTTTTGTAAAGAGGTACTCCAGAAAGAATGGTCACATTCTTACAACCCACAGAGCAGAGAATCCTACAATTCCCATAATGCAGTTCAAAGGTGTCAGTAGACCGTCCCTGCCTGCTATATGCCCACATCTTTCAAACGCAGCATACCCAGTTTGTAATGCAGGCTGTCTGTTATAAATTTGTAGTCTCAAGCCCAATTTGAGTTCACCCTGATGACATCATCAGGGTTATTTTCTGCCTCCAGAGACACAGAACACACTGCAACTGCTTTCACAGGCAGAGCAGCTCTCCTCCAGAGAAAGTAAACTGAACTTCATGTGTATAATCGGTTGAGTGCCCATTTAATCATTTATAGCCATAACTATGAAACTGGCAGAGGACTCAGAGGCATTGTGACATGTAATTGCAGGTCAGTCCATAAACCACTCTGCCACAAGATAACGTGGAGTTTCTAAAGACAGACAAATGAACACATATAAACAAAGAGTAATTAACCAATCAGAGCTGTGAAATTTATTTTCTCTGTTTGGTCATCTGGCAAATGAAATCTGACAAGCAGTGAAATTGTGTGCGTGTGTGCTTCTGTGTGCACTGTATATACACTGATACATGGGTGGTTGCCTCTGATTGCATGAGAGGACATCTACATGCATGTGTATGCAAATGCCTCAGTGTTTGTGTGTTTACATTTGGGAATTTTCTCAAGTCCACCTGAGGTGGTGTTTCATCATCATGGAGCCCTGCCGTAATGATCACACTCACCATACAACATTCATTAACAGAGCAGGCTCACCAGTTTGTGATGCCCTGCACACACCTTCTACTCTCTTCTCTTGCTTTAATACACCCTCTCCACATGTTCTTCATAAAATACATTTCAACGTTGAATAGTTGACAGAACACCCTTCACTGGTGTTTAAACTCATTTAAATGCTAAACACATCCTTTCCATGACTTGATCGTAACCATAACCCAAGAGTCCTCATTGAAATCTACAGCCAATAAGCACATGTTTTGTTCATAATCATTAAAACATGACATACATAGCATTTTAAAGCAACACAAGAAGCTGAAATGTCTGCAATCCACAATCGAAAAAAAAGACAAACATTTGCACACCTTTGGTTTTCATACAATTTTGTAACCTCTCAACAACATAGTGAACATTTTATTTATTTGTATCGATGTAACATTTACCTCTTACACCAATAGCTGGACTTTTTCCCCTTCGAAAGTTCAAATGTAAACTGAGCATTTTCAATAATGATCCATGACGGGCCGTTCACACGTACAGACTGCTATTCGCTGTGAATGAGACTGCATGTTGCAGCCCAGCGCCGCCTGCTGAGCTACAGAGAATTAAAAGGCACTCAGCAGCACTACAGGGGAAAGTTGAGAAAAGCTCAACTTTATGCAAAAGTCCTCTGACGCAACGCACACAAGAGCCAATCACACTCGTTTTGATTCCCACAGAAATGGAAGCATGGAGCTGTTAACTTCTCCGCTCCGCTAGTGGAAAAGGGATTGCTTCCAACGCAGATACTGGACTGCAATGCCAATCAGACTTGCCCGCTCTGGCGCTGTTGTATTAGAACAGTTTCAACAACATGTACCAGAAGGTAACAAAAGACAGCAAACAAAGCTATTCTGTACTTGGGACTGTGTAACAAGAAATGAACAAATTTCTCGTGTGTAGTGCGGCTGCGTAATGTAAATCCAATATTCACTCATTAGTAGGTTTATCAGAGCTTTTTCACAGAAAACAGCTGGAAACAAGGTTGATGAGAAAAGATGCCAAAGAGCTCTACAGAGTCCAGTGATAATTCTCTGTTGGTTCATGGCTACAAGTGACACCATTCACATCACACATAGTCATTTGCTCCATTGTTAATATACAAATATTGATTAGTGCAGCTTTTAATCCACCATTGAAAATACCCCTAGGGTAGGTTGTCCTGCTCTGCTGGATTGCTGTTTGTCCTCACTATCAGTAACAGGATGGTCTCTATTCACATGCAAGGGTACACCTGCACAATGGGCCCCTATCATGATTGTAGATGATCATAGGTTTGTTAAAGGAACTGAAAAAAGCACAAAAGTCAGAAATGTATATATAAATAAAATATAATAAAAGCTTTGTGTCTTTAATTGAGGAAAACCACCGCCTAGCATCTTCATACTATCAGCCCCTCATGAGCCTGACCTTAGACTGTGACTTTCTATGAATAGTAAACATCCACAGAAAACAAATATCATATATCTCATGAAAATGCACACCGTATTACATAATGTTAGCAAGGAACAAACAATAAAACTGTAAGACTGCATTCCAAAATCAGCTTTCTGCTCTCAGTTTACCCACTTTTAGGACTTTTTCAATGAGTAAGTCATCACAAGCAGCAGGGAGCATAAAATGATTCTAGCTGGCAGAACGCAGCTCACGTTTCAGAGGTTATCGAGCATATCATAGGGGTGCACAGGAGAAAATCCAGCTTTAAACTCTGTATCATCGCCTCGCTGCACTCTCTTCTTCACCTCAGCCACCACTTCCATCATCATTGCCCTGAGCCATCATTTTACCCTCAGTCACCCTCCTCTCCCTGCTCCATCTCACCACTACACTCTATCATCTCCACCCATCGTCCTCCCATCCACCCCCCACTCCCCTCACCATCCTCTTAATGCAGCTAACCATCACACACTCCAAAAGGGATCTCGAGTTGTCGTGTATGTGTGTGTGTGTGTGTATGACAGTGTGTGTCTGAGGGTGGGGGGTGTGGTGATCCATAGGTTCCAGACCACTGCACGCAATGAAGGTACCCTGGGTGGGGCCACATGCTCTATGGCCCCCCCTACTAAACAAACTCACACACACACACACATGCATGAACACACACTCCATATGAGTCCATGGCGTGGTAAATGTAGCACCAGATGGCTAGCACTCGATCTGAGGAGGTATCTCTGTGACCCTAAACAAACCCAAGCGGGAGGTTTTGTGTGTGTGTGTGTCTGTGCGTGTGGACCTACAGCAGCGTCACCATACAAAAAATGAGTGGTGTGCAGCAAAGCATAAATCTGGTGCGGTACCGTGTTCATTGGAGTGTCCGTAAACATTTCAGCTGGGAGTGGTTGGAACGCTCAAAAGAAATACTGGATGTTTCTTTGGGTTGAAAGGTGGAACTGAAAGAAAAAGATGCTTTTAGTAAGAGAGACACTGGGTACGAGTGTGTTCAAAAGGGAAATGCAACCTGATATAACACTGTCAGTTACTGTTCTAACCTTATACTATTATGCTATTTTAGCCACATTATTAGCATGGCTCATGGGATGGCAATGTCTGTTGGTCTGCCACTTTGTTCAGACTGACATATCTCAACAACTACTGGATGGATTGCCATTAAACTTTGTAGACAAGATGAATCCCAATGACTTTTGTGATTCCCTCACTTTTCCTCTAGCGCCACCATGAGGTTCACATTTTTGGTTTTATGTGAAATATCTTGACAATTTTTGAATGGATTACCATGAAATCTGGTACGGATATTCAGGCTCCCCTCAGGATGAATTGTAATGAATCTGGTGATCCAATGACTTTTAAAATGGTAGACATTTGCAGAAGTTGGACTAAAATTCTAAGACTTGGTGCTTGTCAGTGAATTTATTGATGACTAAAACAAGGCTAATATTTGATGTGTTCTGTGTCATGCTTCTCTTTGACTAAGATGAGACTAAATATCCAGTGTTATATATCCATTGACTAAAAATTGACTAAAATTCACATGAACTGTTGATTTCAGACTAAGACTAAATCTAAAACTATCTGACAAAATAACATGCGCTCCACGACGTGACAAGATCATTAAGAGTGCCAGTAATTATGGTACATCATGGTATCTATCTATTTAAACAAATGTATTTTCCATATTATGGTAAAGATAGCATTCATGCTGTTAAATTAATGGATCTGTTTCCTCTGTCCACACTGGTGTTCTGCCACCTGAGCTTGGCACCAGACAAAGTATCTGGGTGGTTTTGAGCTTTTTTCAGGCTCAGGACGGTTATTTTTAAATATGATTTATTCAGACATTGCTCTCTCAATGTCATTTTTTCCCAAACTCAAATTCAATTTCAAAAACAATTTGTAAAAGTGTCATGTGTCACCTTTTATTCTAGTGTGATGTTCAGAAGGTGCAAATCCAGTCTGATTGCATGAACAAACTGATATCAGAAGCTTCATTTATGTATATTTATATTTATTGCACATATTGTTTTATATGTGGCATTTGAGGTAATTACAAGAAGGTTGACTGATTATTTGTTATCTGTCTGTCTTGCCTTGTGGTTAGGAAGCTGTTTACTAGACAGGGTCATAAAGCCTGGAATACCTTTACCAAATGTAGATAATATTTAGCTGTTACATATTTTTATAATTTGGACATAGGCAGAAGAAATGTATCTCTGTTTTAACATCTACACAAACGATTACCTGTTAAGACTTGGCTTTCATTTAAAGTTTTCATTTCTACATGTTCTGCCAGTTGGAGTGGCTGTTATCAGGAAACAGTCAAGTACCTACTATGTCATATTTCTTAAATATAAGTTAAAAATGACTTTGTTTCTTCACATAGATGCTTAATGATAATCAGTTGGGTGGGTGGAGGGCTGGGTTGTCTGAGGGCAGGGTGGAGCTGTAGCTCCTCCAGAGTGACACATATAAGTTTTATTTATTTATAAGTTGCTTCTCATTCATTTGGTTATTTAATTTAACATTTAATTTCTCAGCTATTTATTTATTTCTTATTCAATTTAATTTAGGGAAAGATATTTCTATTTTTCATTTGAAAAATGAGTGTTTCCAAGTGATATTATTGTTAGCGCTGCTGTCACAAAGACTACCTCAGAGCCTAGCAACTACCAACAACAGGACACACTGCATTTGTTTCCAAATTTCTGTGCAAAAATGATCAACACCACTTTGGAAATCAGAGAGAAGAAAGATGCATGTTCATTGAAGAGGTGAAGTGAAATTGTTATAATTTTATATTGAGTGATAACATAGTTCGAGTATTGTTTCACACAAACAAGTAACTACAGCAGGGGTTGGCGTCGGGGTGGAGGGAGGAGTGAGTTTAATCATTCATTTAGTCTATAATGGAGACATGAAAGCAGATGGAAATTCTTTATTATGTGTTGAGAAAAGCGAACTGGGTTAGTTCATTTTTACAAAATGAAAGAAACTGCGCAACAGAGACGGTGATAACTTATTTTCTGTCAGTTGATTTTCATATGAACAAGTAGATGGATCTGACTGGATCAATCTAGGCTACATGTTCATATAAAAATCTACAGACGGAAAATAGCCTATGTTATCACCGTCTGTGGTGACTGGCAATCCAGTCAGCCTGACTGGTAATGTTATTCTGGTAATGATCCAGTAACGTTATTTTCTGGCTGTGGGGCTGGTAGCTAACAGGAAGAAAGTCCTCTAGAAATAAAAAGACAAGTTTATTCAGGCAGTGTACTCGATGTGACTAAAACATAGTGTACGCAGATATACGTTGTGTGTCATCAGATTTGCCTGAATTTGCTCGAAAGAAAAATGGCAGACAGACGAGAGGAGAGAGAGCAGCGCGAAAAATCGTCATACAAATGTAAGTAATTTTTCGTTTAACTTTAGATGATATGTTGAAGTTTGTTTTACCAGTGTCTTGCCATGTAATAAATTGTGAATTTATGCATTACGCCATTACGGCACAAATCACCGCTAGCGACCCAGCTCGCTAATGTTAACTAGCCCTCTTCTGTACAATAATTGCCATTGTCAGCGCCACTAAGTTAAAACTAGATGGGCTGCAATTTTTTTAACTCGTAAGTAGCGAAATCACACTGGAGCGTCATATAAGCACTGGAGAAATATCGAATTTATTTTAATTTCTTCAGGGACCGACGACGATGTGGCAAATTTTATTCACCTGAGGAGAGAGAGGGACCACCTCTTCTCTGGGAAGCGTTTTGGCTCTGCAGTCGGATGGGAGAGAGTTATGTCAAATTCTTGTGAAGGAGTATCAAATTTTGATGTGTATTCATAACAAAAGTAAAATGACACTATCTTTTAACTAAATTGCGGCCTATCATCATTGTTAATGATACTGATAGATTAATTTGTTGTTTTTCAATATACTTGTGTATACTGTGTTCAAAGATATGGGCCTTGCTGGCATTTTGAGTCCTGGCTGAGCAGCCAAGAAGTGGGAAAACTTAAAAAAGACATTCAAGGTTTGGATTCATTATATTTAACCTAGATAATGAAAGCATAGATGAAAGATCACAGTTACTGTTCTCTTTAACTGTTTTCTTTGCTGTATTTAGCATTTTAAATGAACACTACATGAACTGTGCACTACAAATATTTTATATAAAAAGTTGGTGGCAGGTCATCTATTCAGCCTCCATGCCTCATTGCCTCAGCCTGGGGAGAGAACCTTTCCATTTCTGAATCAGCACCACCTGATTCAGTGCCATGTGAGCCAGAGAGTCAGACTCCAGAGCCAGGGAGTGTGTCAGGGTCAAAGGAGCCAGGGCCACCAAAAAGGCAATTGCATGACACCACACTGGAACTGCTGGAGAGGACAGAGGAGAGGACCAGGCAAAACGAGGCCAGGGAGGGGAGGCTGTTAAATTTATTAGAAAAGATAGTTGAAAAAATGTATTAATTAAAAAAGACAAAGAAGTTTGTTTATTTTCAATAATAATAAAATTGTTATTCAAAAATTGATGAGCACTGACTGATGAGAACTGCTATCTACAAAGCAAAATCTAACATATCAACATTTCCTTAACTTTCCAATGGGTTTAACAATGTCATGGAGAAGTTACAGGTCAAAGGCTATATTGTTAATAACAATTAACACTATTAGCAATAGCAATTGAAACTATTTAGGTGGAACAAAACTTGAACCAAAAAACTTGTGTGAATGAGTTTTGACTTTTACGTGTCTCCTTAATAATAGTCATGGTCATGAAGAGCTGGAGGAGTGTTGTTTGGTGCTGAAAGAGCCCACGCAGATGTTCCCCACACTGCAAATCTGGCTGAAGCTGGCCATCTCTGCCATCTGGCCCCAGTGCTTCTTCCACAGGCTCAAGTGTGTGAGGCAGAAGTTGTGCAAAATGGCACAACAAGCAATGACCTTCATTGCAAAAGCAGGGTGCACTTTGAGAGCCCTGAAAAATATTGATCGCCACCTGGTCTTCATAATGCCAAATGCCCTTTCTGTCATAGTTTGTCTCCCTGTCCGTTGCCATTCCCCTTAAATCCACCAGATGCCCTCAGACTCTTCACTCCAGTTCCTGCCACTTCCCCTGCAATCACCTCACTCCCATCACCTGGGCTTCCCCGCCCATCTGCTCACCTGTCTCAGATTCCCTCATCAACCACACTCACCATATATACCAGCCCAGATCCATTATTCCTCTGTCAGACTGTCATTGTTCTTTGGACTCCTTACTTGCCATATTCATTGTTTCTTTGGACTTGTTACCTGCTATGTTTCTTTGGACTCTATACCTGCTATGTTCATTCAGACTCCATGCCTTTGTTGATTTCATGGAACCTTGTCTGCCTGCCTGCCTGTCTATTTGCCAGTAAGCCTTCATTAAAATAACCTTTGGTCTGCATCTGCTCTGCCTTTGTCCTGTCTGCATTTGGGTTCTGTACTGCTTCTCCTGGAACCTTAACAGTACGATCTGACCGATATGGGCCCAGCAAACAGAGACCATTCTGTGGAGGAAGTGGAGAAGGCACATTTCATGTCTACTGAACCTCTACAAAGACTGTCGCTGGCATTAACTGAGTTCTCTCTTCACCCCGGACTTGTGAGGCAGCTACCTGAGTTAAAGGAGAAACTGTCAGCCACTCTGTCTGCTAGTCTCCAGCATGCTATTGTTCAGCCTGCTAGCCTCCAACCCGCAAGCCTCCTGTCTTCACCTCAGCCTGTATCTCATCATCTTTTTGGGCCATCTGTGGACAGTTTTAAAGGCCACCCTGACATCCAGTAGTCTCCTTGGGCATGACGATTTTCACAGGGTCCCGTGGTGGCTACAGAAGGAGACGTGGTCATTAGGGCTCTCAACGTCATCAGCAGCTTTCGCTGCCCAGTGTACCAGAGTCTCTGCAGCACAGCTCCACAGAGAATCCACTGCACAGCTCCACAGAGACTCAGCCTCCCAGCACCACTAAGCTGCCACCAGTCCTGTCTGGTTCCATGTCCACCAGGTCCTGGTTCCCCATTGGCGGCCCGGCCGACACCTGCTCCTGGTTCCCAGTTGGCGGCCCGGCCAACACCTGCTTCCAGTTCCCTGTCGGTCCAGCCCGCCGATGCCAAGCCTGAACTTTCTGGTTCCCTGTCGGCTGTCCCTGCTGACTCCCAGCCTGAACTCTCAGACCCTCGGTCCTCCAGAGCAGTCCTGTCTGTCTGGTCAACTCCCAGGCTGTCCGCCAGAAGGCTCCTGCTCCGCCTCCACCCTGCCCCCAGGCTGCCCGCCTGGGGTTCACGGTTCTGTCTCTGCCCTGCCCGCAGGTTGTCCGCCTGAGGCCCCCTGCACCGCCCCTGTCCTTCA
This sequence comes from Oplegnathus fasciatus, assembly GCA_003416845.1. NCBI lineage: Eukaryota > Metazoa > Chordata > Actinopteri > Centrarchiformes > Oplegnathidae > Oplegnathus > Oplegnathus fasciatus. The sequence goes on from NTHP01000179.1 coordinate 33,525, forward strand.
GTTCCCAGGTCACTTGCCCCTGAATTGATTTCATGGAACCTTGTGTGCCTGCCTGTCTACTTGCCAGTAAGCCTTCATTAAAATAACCTTTGGTCTGCATCTGCTCTGCCTTTGTCCCGTCTGCATTTGAATACAATAACCTTCAGGTGGGTACAGTCTATGAACATACAATGGACTATGTTTAAGAACTCTGGCATTATAGACTGAGCCTGGGTAACCAACAAATATGTCCAGAAACTGACAATGATGAT
>NTHP01000179.1:43299-71044 GCA_003416845.1 Oplegnathus fasciatus
TTTTTTTAATGTTTGACCAGCTCAAACTCTGAAAACACCTCCTAGATTCAAGTCCTAAAACATTAGAAGGATTACTGACAGTCATCTGTGCCAGCTGCCTATAACTAGCGTTTACTCCAGCTCGCATGTGACCATCTATTACAGTAGCTAATGTTAATTTCAACATTTTATTTCACTGTGTCTTTGAGCACAATTGCAATATCTCAGAGAAAGTAGAATTTCAAAAGAATGCTTTTACAGGTTATGAGCTGTGTTGTATTGATTTTTTGTTAGCCCACACACACACACACACACACACACACACACACACACACACACTCTTTGCTAGAACATGATCATGCTTCTGGTGTTTAACCATATTTTATTACTCTTTCTTTATTCTATCATTCTCTTCTCCCTAATCCCTCGACATTATTAGGTGTGTGGGTGACAGACAAATGTGTGCATAGATCCATGTTCGTACGTGGAGATTGAAGGTGTTTACAGGTTCATGCGCTTGTGTGTGTGTGTGTGTGTGTGTTTGCCCACATTTGGAATATATTAAAGAGATGTTTGTTTGTTTGTGTGTGCGAGTGTGTGTGTCTAAGTGTGTTTTCCCGTGCTGTTGTTCTAGGTATTAGAATGAAATGAAGTGTGAAATAAGCTTTTCTGTCTCTGGAGTGTAGCTGTGGGAAGTCCTCCCTCAACACATCACACATGTTTACCATGAATTCCTCCATCTATATACCCTCCCACCTTGCCCATTAGGCCTCCACTAAAGCTAAAATTTGATAGTAACAAGGTGGGCATATCATGATGGATATACTGCTGATGAATAGGCACACTGAAAAGAACGTGGGGGTATTATAGATTGTTTAAACCCTTTTGTTTTTAATGCTAATCTGCTTATGAGACAAAGATATACATTCCTACTACGGGTATACATATACATAGTAGGAATACTCAGTGACTGTATGTCTCTCACTCATAATATGTTCTATTTTATGCAGCTTTGCATTTTCCTTAAAATGGATTTCATTCAAGTAGTAACATTCTCATTGTTGGAATACATACTTTATTTAATGCTGCAAGAGTAGACAGTGGCAGGTCGCTGTGTGCAGCAGATATTGCGAGTCTCCTGGAACTTCTCCTGACCTGTAGCTGCACAAACTAATATTCCTGTAGTTTACATTTAGCCTTCAGTAAATACTGTATTATAGATACAGTCATTATTGTTTCAAAAAATCACATTAGTGACAAAAAAGTTAATGTTGCACAATAGCTACACTCCTTATCATGAGCCTCAGCAGTAGTAGCATTCTTGCAGATATGAGACTTGTGTTTTCAAGTGTATTTAAAGCTGCACTACCCAATATTTGTATATGGACAATAGGTCAAGAGACTGTGTAATGTGAAAGGGAAAACTTGTAATGACGAACCCACAGAGAATTATCAACCAAATTTGCAGTTCCCCTCGGCTTTACCGGAGCATTTCAGCATCTCTCGGCTCATTATTTTGTTTTCTGGCCTGCAACTTATTGTTTTGGTTCAGTTTCACCTCATTTCTCACCAATGCTTTCAGCAAAAATGCTCTAATAAACTTACCGTTCGATATCTGTCCCAGCACCAAACTGCAGACAATCAAAGTTAGCATTTAACTGGTGAATACAGTGGAGCAGTTAGAGGCTAAAGAGCCAGATATTTCCTTCAGGAGTTGGTTAAAACAGAGTTAGAGGCAGAGTGAACTTGGACTTGTTAAGTTGCCAGACTCCAGATGAATGCTAATGTTGCTCTGTGTCTGCTGGATGAGTAAGTAGTATCTGTTTGCTAAAAGGTTAGCAATAACTTTATAAGGTTATAAGAAGTCAAACGTTTGTGTGTGATGTTCAGCTTGTTGTAAATTTCTGTCCCTGAGTGGTAACACTCTGTTGTTACTGTGCTTTATTTCCTTTATTGTGAGTTGTGTTAAAGAGTAGTGAACACTGAGTGTTGTCTAAATTTGACTAAATTAGTGATAAACCCACAATATTACTGTATTTTCTTAAAATTCTGGAGAAGACATACGACAACAGCACGATTCCCCTCACAAAATCCTTCAACTCTGCCTGTAATCAGTTCTGCCATCTTGAGTTGACTGTCTATTATACGCTATGCATTTTGCTGTAACTAATTCAGATTCATATTCGAGTAGCTAAAGTGTTGTAATACAGAGAGCTGTAGTGTTTGTTCCTCTGTTAAGTCACACCAGGGATACAAAAATGTACTTGGCACTCAAATCACAGTAAATGAGATTAATGGAGTTCAGCAAAGGCATATGTATGTGTAGACTTTAAATATTATGACTGCCACATTGTAATATCAGTGTCATTTTATTTGGTTCTCGACATTGATGCAACAGTTACAGTTTCTTTCCAGGATGTCATAGCCCTGTTGAGAGGAAAATATGTGAAAATATGGTCCTTGCTCAAAAGTTTTACAGATGACTCCATTGTCAGAATGGTTTTCTTTTGAATTTAGGTCCTTAAACCAGCAATATCATCATTTCTACAGTGAATGGAATAGCCAGATCAGCATATCAGAATGAATGTACAGAACTGTGGCTGCTTACACCCCAGATTGCAATTTCCAGCCTGTACATGGTAATGTGTGCAGTGGATTACATTTTTAATCCACAACCGTGTCCCTGAGGGCCGGCCCTCCAACCCAACACTGGATCTCCATTAGTTGAAACCTCCAGAGGAACGTCGTGGCCTCACCTTGCCCCAAGGCTCTGCTCTAGTTTTCATTTACTGGCAGAGGACAGACAAAGACACTTGTCAGCATCCACATTCACCCAAGCACACACACACACACATACACACACACACACACACACATAACACAGAGCCATTCACACACACAGCCTCACAAGTGGGTGGGATGTGCTGTATGTTTTTAAAAATCCTGAAACAAAAAAAAGCACTGCCTCTAATCTCAGTGTATTTTTTAAATAATAATAATATCCATGATGCTGCAGGGAAAATGTTACCTGCCAACGAGCCCACGTTTTTTGCTCAGGCAACTGCAACACACTCCTAATCAGAATTTGGATGCATGCTAAAGAACACAGTGTGCAGATGGGAGGTGACAGGGCTGCAAATGATTAATTTCCACTCTGATGGACAGCATCTAAAGTCAGTCTGCTGCTGATAAATTTATCAACATCAGACGCCACAAATTTAAAATCCCGGTGACTCACACTTTTCTCCTATGTCTTTGTTTCCTCTCCTCCATTGGATTCTTCCCCCCCTCACCTCTCCTCCTCCTCCTCCTCCTCTCCAGCTGTTAAACCAATTAAATGTTCACAGAGGGTAGACTGCCCACTCTCCTGTTGAGAAAAATACATGCAATAAAAGCCTTCACTGTGCAGAGCCATTGTGCGACGGCAAGGCCGCCATCTTTAATTATGGCCTACGCCTCCACCCTTCTCCTCACTGAATAGAAGTGGGCTGTAGGTACAGACAGCCACTGGCGCTGGATCAGGTTTTTGTGTTTTGTGTGGAGTGAGCGGCTAAAAGGAGGTGAGCTGGTGGATGGTGCTGAGGTTGCATTACAGAATGTTTGAATAGCTGATCTCAGGTTGAAAACTTGGGGAGAAAGAGAAAAGGTTGAAAAGGGATAAGAGAGAATAAGGAGAAGAAAGTATAATTCCAGGTATCAGATATATGTATAATTTAGGTATATATGCACTGTGATTATACCAATCCAACCAACAAAACTGAATTAGGGAAGAGGATTTCGGGAGTAGAAGAGTGAGCGAGGGTGTGTGGGAGTGAAAGAGAGAGAATGGATGTAGGAGATTGAGAGAGGAGAGACAAGGTTGTTAACTGTCAGTTTTATGGCTTGGTAAAAAAAAAAGACAGAGCAAGAAAGGGCATCAGTAAAAGCTTAGGGCTAGAGAGAGAAAACGAGAAAAAAGAGACGTGGTGGTGGTGGGGTCTAAAAGAGTGATACTATCAGAAAGAGAAAGGGAAATGGGGGCGTACAGAGGCCCGTGCCCCTCCCAGTGCCCTGTGCCTTGAGGGGGGACCCAGGGCAGGTCTGGGGAATGTGAGGCATGAGGGGGGAACAAAGCCGACTACTGTCCCCCAGAGAGAGGCCTTGTTCTGTACAAGAAGTCAGCCGCTCAAATGTATGAATAGATGGATGGATGGCTGACCGGCTGTCTGGATGGATGCTGGTTCCCCGGCTGGCAGGCAGGCTGCCCTGCTTGCCCACAGAGCAGGCATGTAAGGGAACCAGGGCACGTCTGGGGAATGCGAGGCGTGATAGGGGAACAAAGCCGGCTACTGTCCCCCGGAGAGAGGCCCTGTCCTGGGCTACAGGGCACAAGGAGTCATCCTCTCTGGATGGATGGATAGATGGATGAATAGATGACTGGCTAACCAATAACCAGTAGCTTCAGTGATTACCATGTACTCACCGGGGTCTCTTCTTCTCAAACCATGCAGAATCTTGTTCTTAAATGAATTCATATTTTAAATTAATCTGTAAGGTGCACAGAAGGATGCACATGCTTAACTCGGGTACAGGGTTTGATCCAGAACTACTGCTTCAAACTACTCAAGAACACATGTGGTCAAATGCATTTTATAACATTGAAAGAAGAAGTGTATTGTCCACACATGCATACCCAAATACACAGTAATTTTATTCTATGTGTCAAAGTTCAAATACTGTTAACTGCGACTACTCCCTGTGACTTCTTATCTCTAACTCCCCTCTGTTAAAGCTGTGTGACAGACTGAATGCAGGACTGTAATCAAAAAGATGAATGCAGGGCTATACTGTATGCAGAACTCAATGTAAAGTTGAATAATGTAGAAGTGAATGAAGGACTGAATAGCACAGTTGTGCCAGGAAGCTACAGCCGTCTTGACAGCGCACTCCTTTATTCTAGAAACACCCCCCACCTCCACAGCCCACCCACTCATCTTTACCATACTGCTGCTCTTAATGATTGAAAAATGCATTAGAGTATTTATTTAATTATAAAATCATATGGATGAAAAACGAGGTGAGAAAGTACGAGAAATTACAGCCCTTATGTTTCACCAGAGCTTAATCCATCTGTCTATTCATTCACTAAAATGCTCCAGTCTGTACAGGCCATCAGTCTATCATTGGGCTAGGTCAAGTCAGTTTACTTAAAAAGTCCATTTAAAAGCAACACAAGCTGACCTAAATGCTTTGCCAGTTTGCAAGGAAAGGTTATAATATCAGGTGTGCAAGAACTAGCATCACAGATATCACAGACATGGTGGGACATGTAAGGAAATTGCAGAGCTCCAAAAGCTAAAAAATGAAAAATAGCCTTTGAGTAGGGACTTTTCAATGCAAGTTTCGATTGCGAGGGCTTCTCTCTAAGGCCTTGGGGTTAAAAGCAGAGGTGTAGAGGGTGGGTGGGTAGGTTGGGGGGCTTTTGCTGACCCATGTTCACAATAATGTGGGTAAACTTGAAAAAAAACCTTCTTTTATCCACTTTGGCCTTCCATCTACACCAGCTAAAATGGATCTTTTCAAAAAGGCTCTCCGAAGTGGTTACATTTGAAAATAGTCCTGTGTTGAGCGGTTTATTGGAATAAAAGAGCCTTTCAGATATACTGAATTGTTCTCTTGTGATAAACTTTGCATTAACATGGCCGACTTATGTCTGCTTTCCTGAAATGTTATGAAACCAACAATGTGTTGCACAAGAATAAAATAACGGTTAAGGGTGTTACTTTACAGACTTACTGTTAGCTTAAAGGCAGTTTCAACCAAGTTAAAGTTTCAACCAAAGTGCTTGTCAGATGATTGAACGCCAGCCACCCACACACCACACCTTTCTGATGTTTCTGTGTGCTGTGCTTTATCGGAAGTGTTTTCAAACAGTATTTTGGGGGTTTTACAAGAGAAAAGACTTGAAGGGGGGAGACTAACTGGTCGGTCTGGTAAATGTATGTCTAGTTAACTGTCCCACCCCCGTTAAAGAGAAGTGCACAGCTGCTAATACCAAGCAAGGTTTGAGAGAGAAACAAGTAGAGTATATCATCGGCCTTGGTTATCAAAACAGCACACTCATTCAACCACACTTCTTGCCAGATGGTGATGATAATACACCATTTTGTTGTTGGCCAAAGGTCATTAATCAATATCAGAAATTTGTAGGGTTAGGGGGTATCAGACAATTTGACAAGTACTTCATTTGAAGCACACTAACCCCTTGGAAGATGGAAAACAGTTTGGCATGTAGTATAAACTGTGCTTCAAGATTTATCCCTGATTGTGTGGACATGGGCTCTTGAAGAAATTAACTCTGAAGTGATTCTGCACTTAAATGTTTGTTTTGCTTGGGTACAATCCATTTTGCAAACTGTGTGCAAATGGGAAAGTTGGAAAAACATCTTAATAGTGGACATAAATATTCCCATGTGTGGTTCATTGTGATAGAAGAACCACAATGAAACAATAGAACCGTAGTGAGAGAAAAGCTTCTTTGTCACAGACTATAGCTATACGCTGAAAATGCACGCAATTAATACTAAATTGAGCTGTGCACACACAACTCCCTGGTGTTCTTCTCCATCCAGTTGGACCAACTACCTTTCACAAAGACAGCAGAACTTCAAGCAAATTGCCAGTGTTACCATGGTTATCACAGGTAATTCCAGGTTATTAATGCCTAATGTGCCAATCACATTGTGGTATGTCACCCCTTCATTATCCTACCCAGAGTATTTTCTCTCTCTTGCTGTTTCTAGCTTTTATTATTGTCTCAGTCCCTCACTCATCCACACTGAATCACTTTCTCTTTTGTCTCTCTGTATCTCTTTATTCAGCGCGTCCTCCAAAGCACTGTGATTTGAGCTGCTGTGATTGAAATTGGAGCTGGGGGAAGATAGAGGTACTTCAATGATAGCAAATAGAAAAATCAAGTTTTTCTTTTTTTAAGAAATTGGGGAGGGGGGGGGACACAAGCATTTCTGGGTCCATTTCATAAAGTCAATTTAAGTTGACGAGTTGCACAGAGGAAGCCGCCGCCAGTACAGAATTTGATTATGTGTTCTGCAAACCAGTGTCAAAACATTTGGTGAAATGAATAGAAACTCTGAGCACAGGTTACATGTTGTGACGGAGTAAAAGTTGTAGATATTTGGCCGGCACTGGCTTCAGTCACAGTCAACTATTTAATTTAATTGATTTACTCTAATTTGAAGGAGGACAAAATGTCTTTTTTTCTACTGTTATGCAAGCTAATGTTACCAAAGGCTTTTGAGCTGTATCACATAAACAATTTCCTCATGGCAAATAGTAAGAAAATTGTCCAGTTTCATACCCCAATGCCCAATAACTTGTGCAAATGTGAAATGTTATGTGGGCAGTGGGCCTTGAGTATTAAAAATAAATGTCTGTACTAAATGGCTTTGTCCAGTCAGGCAACCACAGCTTTAACATGCACAAAGAACTGAGCTCCATGACAGCTGAGTCAAGTGGAGAAACTGACTGAAACACCTAATAACATCAGAGAGACGGGCCTCTCTAAAAAAGCATTAGTCCTTTGTTGAAGCAGCTTAAAATGTTCACATTCTGTGCCAACGCAGGAAGTGGTGTGACGTTCTTATGAGCCAGTGAAAAGTCTTCAAGAGGAAGTTGAGGTGGATGACTGTGCATACAGCTCTAACCAAGACCACCAGCTTTCTGTTGACTGAATAGTTGTAGTTGCCCAAATGAAACCATAACTTTACCGTACTTTACTGTTTCTGCTACTTTATACTCCATACATTTCAGAGGGGAATACCAGTACCAGGTACCAGTTACTTTGCAGATTCATTTCACGTAAAAATATATGATCAGTTTATAAGATGTGATGCTTTGTCACAGATTAAACTGCCCAACAGTATATAAAGTAGTTGTTGCTTACATGTTTGTGCATCAGCGCTAATAATTAAGTACATTTTGCTGATAAGCTGTATGTAGTTTTACTTACAGTGGTAGCAAAATAATGAATGCAGGATTTTTACTTTTAATTGAGTGAATTCATTTCCTGTGTTGTTACTTTTTCTTCAGTAAATATTTGTGCATTCCCCTCATGAGCATTTCCTTGTGCACTAGCAAAACAGCAACACAAACTGAGGACAAAAAGAGGACACACAACCACCACAACTCTGACTGTTGTGTTTTCACTTAGACTAGTATTTTCTTTTTTTGTTTAAAGATTTTTTTTGGCCATTTTTGCCTTTATTGGACAGGGAAAGCCAAAGACAGACAGGAAAGGCGGGTAGAGAGAGAGGGGATAACATGCAGCAAAGGGCCCGGGGTTGGAATCAAACCCCGGCCACTGTAATAAGGACTAGTATTATTGATAATGCAGGTATCCAGACCTCCAATTAAACTGATATTTCTGTGCAACTAACCAAGTAAAACATTAACCCTTCCATCTATTATCTGTCTCCACTTATCCTGGTTTGCAGAGGCTGGAGACTGTCCCAGCACAATGAGCAAGAGGCTTTCTTCACCCAGGCCTGTCTATCACACGACTAACGCATACAGACAACCATTTACTGTTACAGTCACACCTGTGGGAAATGTAGAGGCTCCATTTAACCTAAAGTGTTCGCAGGCATCCCGAGCAAACCCAGCAGGCAGAGACTCTCGATGGATTTGACGCAGGTGAGGTGGTTAGCTGTCAGGTGACAGTGCTAACCACCATGCCACCCTTAAATTAAAAAATAGTGTTTGTAAATGTTTGTTTGACAATTTGCAGTATTACTGAAGTGAAATAACTAACAGACAAAAAAATGGTGGTGCTTTTGTACACTATGAATAACACACTGCCAAAGTAGGTGGCCTATAGAAACATACTGTGATTTAAAAAGTAGTTTCTGGAAATGCGAGTTCGTATAGTAGCTTGGCTCCAAGTGTGCTTGAAGGTACATAATCACAAAAACAGAAAGAGAAACACAACATGGAGATGTTAACAAGCCATTTACTCCCCACTTCTGGTTGCCTAGATGGAGACCAATCAGAAAGAGGCAGAATGGCCAATCAGAAACAGTAGCCCTGGAAATAGCTAATTTGGCCTGTTTGTCTGCGAGGACAAAGGAAGTGATATTGCAGAGTGATTGCACCAGCGCTGAGCCACACAAACATGCTCAAATGACACCTTGCTTGTTGCCTTCCAACCCTAATTTTCCAGGAGTGTAAGATCTTGATTGCATCGGTGCCGGCAAGAGAGGACGTCTCATTATTACACCAAAACAATCGCCACCTCAGAGGCAAAAAAACAAGATTTTGTTTTCATTAGGGAGCTATTGAGTCACCAGCTCTCAAGTCAAGGCCAGCACACACACACACACACACACACACACATACACACATACACATGTACTGAGGCTCTAGTCTGGCAATTTTATTCAAAAGATTTGTACCTTACTCCAGTCCACTTAATGAAGCTGTAAATTTAGAGACATGAGAGCCTTTACAGTGCTCCTCTGAGAGCTGCTACAATGATCCTGGGACTGAGCTGGTTAATTAACTGATTATTTGCTTGGCTGGAAGCCACAGAGAAATAGGGTAGATGTGGAGAGAGACAAGAAGGAGAGGGAAAGAGAGGACATTAGGGGAGAGGACAGAAGAGAATGCGAGTACAGAGGCAAAAGGAAAAGAGACCATAGATGAGGAACACTGGGCGGACAAAAGGAAAGTACACAAGTAAAAAAGCGGAGAGAAGAATAAAAAAACAGTAGAGGAATAGACAACAGAAGGACAACAGAAAAGGAAAGTAGGGAAGAAAAGGAGAAGAGATGAAGAGAGAAGAAGGGAAAATATCCAGTATCAACTTTATGCGCTCAGTAATTTTCAAAAAAGTAGGCAAAGATCAGGAATCAACATGTGTCTCATATGTGCAAGATAATATAAAACAGTAAGTGAGACTACTATTTGAATATAGTAGTATAAAATAGTATTGCTGCAATATAGCTTCCAACCACCAGTGGCAGCACTGAGTGCAGTGCATAGGGCAGGACTCAGACTGAGGAAGAAATCCTGTGCCATATTTGATTTAACATGGTATGCATTGGATTTAATGGGAATGGACTGAATCATGAGTAAATCACTCACATGACAGCCACCTGTAAAGTTGCTAAGAAGGAGTTCAACATTCTTCCTGTAATGAAATGAAACCCACAGGAACTGAAATGTCCGGGGTCTTTCAGATGGCCATTCAGCAGAGAGAAATAGTTTAAAGTTATAATGTTTTCCCTTTTTACTGGGACATGTGTGTGTAGTACACCTGTATTTGTGGAGGGAAAGAGGTTTTACTATGTAATTTATCTGTTAATTATCAACATGTCTATTTACAGATACGCTTCTATTTGAATCAATCCAGCTGTCTACACAGGCTGCGTAACGGCTCGCTCTTTACTCATGCTATACGCACACAAACACGCCCAATGCAAGTTTCTTCCATTGTACGTGCAAAACTACAGTGATTGTGTGTTGGGCTCTGTGCGCTGCCAAAACACGGGTGTATTGCGCCTGAACGCATCCTGTGTAGACACAGATGGAGCACTGAAGCAGCTGCTGCTCTGCAAACGTCCTGAAAAGTTGTGCGATTTGAGGTATTTTAGAGGTTTTCAAGTGTCCCACTGAAAGTAATCAGAAACATCTGGGCACTGATCACCTTGTCAGACAGACACCTGGAGAGAGTTCAGTCCACTCAGCTATTGTACATAATGTAACTTTTATCACTGCTGCTGTAAAGGACATTTGTACAACAGGATATGTGATTTGGTTATAGCTCTATAAAACAAATCTAGTAACTAAAGGTTGCTGTATAATTTGGAGGTTTGGCAGATTATTCATTTGATAATGTTTATACATCCTCTAACTCCCCAAAGAGAGAGAGGAGGAGCATGCATATGGACAGAAGTGGAGGCACAAAACTAACTCTGTCTGACTTCCAGCGTCTCTGCCATCCAGGAACCTGACATGTGGTATGGCTGTCTAGGACACCTGCATCTCCAGTATAGACCAGTCCACCAGCTGATTTATGTGTGCAGCGACGCTGCCGTTAGTGTGGTGACAGAATGGAACTGAGCGCATTTTCACTGACAGTGAGACAATGGATGATGGGGTTAATAATGTACAGCAGTCACTCCTCCAACAGATCAGGACGGTCTAAATGAATGTGGAATTTATGCAGTCTCAAAATACTATTTGAAATTGGTTATGATGCTAAAAAAATAACATTAACCTTGACGACCTCCACAATATAGATATATAAATGTTGTGTAAATTAAACTCCAGGTGACATCCATTGCTAGCTTATCATTGTAAATTATTAAATGATAAATTGTTCCTTGCAATGTAAATAGATACATACATGCATCAATACATCACTTATCAGAAATTCAGAAATGGAATTTCAGTAAGAATACGTGTCTGGAGAGTACCTAGCTGGCAAGAAATCTGAAGTTTTTTGTTGAAACAGTCAGCAACAGCACAGCACAGTCATTGTGGCTTGGATTTTGCAGATGAAAGAGGTGGAAGTAACGAAAACGAATTTGTCGTAACACACGTTAGTTCGGATCCAAACTAACCCTTTAAAACACGACACAATAACACAAACAAGCTAACCGATCGAGGCAGCGGTAGATCATCAGCAACCTTCGTGTTCTGCGAGGTAAAATTACTGTTTTTATCAATGTAGTCTGGTGGCTTTGAAGAGAGCGATGTAACTGCTGTTTATGGTTAAACAAAGGATCTTACTCTTTAATGAAAGGTCTATCTCTAGTCATTCTGACACCCAAACATGTAAACATAGGGCCCTAAATAATGAAGTTTCCCTTTAAAGAGGTGCTGCACACTTAAACATGTTTTTTGAGCTGTAAACTGAATGATATGACTGTACTGTGATGAAACACATCAATGCTGCAGTTAATATTGTCATCATTTCTGTCCAAATATATAAAAATCTGCATTTTATGGGTTGAAATCCGCTCAACTTATTTTAATGGCTATGACTATGCTACAGCTTTTCCTGGACAGACTTCTTTGTTACAGTGTTATTGCGCGGATTTACAAGTCAGATGCCACTGCAGTAATGGCGACTTGTCTACGTCCACCTACAACCCGGATTAATAACATTACTGGTCTTCCACAACTGACATCAAACATCTTTTCTCATTTATCTTCAGAGTCCATTTTACTCTTTTGCGTATTATGAAATAAACGGCCATTCCTGTTTCTAATTTATTATTAGAGACACATTTTGATGCTAATGAGGCCTAAATAGGGAGCGTTTGCAACCCTTTGCATAGGGCTCATAGGTTAACTCATTTGAGTGAAGCATATTTCTAAGAGTCAAAAACATTTTAGTGGAAGTCTTATTCTGCTCCTTCTGCTGACAATCTCTGCAAAGCTGGATCCACTGACTCCCTTTAAGCCGTGGCATTAAACAAAAGCCTTTCCCTGGTTCTTGCATAAACTGTTATATTTCAAAAGAAGCAGTGGCTGATCTTTTCATGTCTTAAAATCACACATTATCTTTAAAAGCATGGTACTACAGTCGGATACACACAAACACACGCACACCAGAAAGCGTAGACGGAAGCACAGGTTCATGTTAGAATCACATTTTTAGTTTATTCATTGCAGTTGCTGTAGTGCTGAGGTCTCCATTGTAACTGTTGTAAGAGGTCAAATGTCAGTCAGCAGTTAGAGCTTCTTGCTGGTTCTCTTCAGCACTACAGAACCGGCTTTGGAGGTCTGGAGAGAGACAGAAAAAGTAGTAAATATTTTATTCCAGTGCCTTGTTATACATTAATATATATCATCACAAGAGAGAGTTGTGCTCCTTGTCACAAAAGTGTAAGAAATAATTATATGCATTTTAGCTCGTGAATGAGGACTCTAAAGTAAAATTAAACATACAGAAATGCGTATTTTCACAACTTTCACTCATAAAATCCATTAAAAACAGTCATATAGAGAATTATCTCACACTGACTCAAGTTTCAAAGGTTAAATGTGAGACAGAATTGCTTGTTAAGATGCACTCATCTGCACAACTCTGTGTTTGAGACAGTTTTTCTCATTAGCAAATGCCTACCCCCGGCTGCAGAAATATAACATTAATGACTCTAATAATCCCTGCGGGGTGTTGAGTATAATAACTGCTGTCATCACGTTAGGTTCTCAGCACTAAAAGCCTAAGTGAGTGTGTTTACCTCGATGAGCTTGCCTCCGCTGATCTCAGAGGTGTGGTGGTAGTTGGGGAAGGTCACACTCAGCTTGCCTCCCTCCATGTGCACTGTGGCCTGAAAACACGCAGGTTATAATCAGTCAGGGAACCAGGGTGCATTCATCCTCTATTCCCTGTCTGTCTTAGAGTCACCTTCATGGATTCATATTTCTGCCCTGCACAGCTGGAACTTTAAGCTCCAGATTCTTTGCTTCCTACCTTGAACTTCTTTCCTCCGATGGTCTCCATGTCGCACTCCTTGCCAATGGTGAACTTGTTGGTGACCTTGGCGTCTGTGGGGTAGATCTGGGTCCAGGAGAAGTCATTGCCGCTCTGGGTGACCTCTGTGATCAGCTTGTAGTCACGGCCCTTCTCAATGACGTCACTGGGGATACCTTGAGTGAGAAAAGAGGAGCGTGAGGTTATGATCGCCCAAATTAGTCCAGAAAATCAGAGAGAAGAGAAGTAGAGAAGTAAAAGGCACGCGTTGTTTGGCTGAGAAGGGTTTTAGATTCAGTCTGTCTCACCAAGCAGCTTGCAGAACTCATCGTATCCCTCCTGGGTCTCAGTTTCCCATTTTCCAGCAAAGGCCATTTTAGTGGTGTTGGTGGGTGGAGGCACCAGAGCAGAGATGCTGAGGCAAGCTGAGGAAAAAGCAAGGTACTGAGACCAAGACTGTTCCCTGTTTATATACTGTACACCTCTCGCCACCTCCCTCATCTGCATGTGATGACACAAGAGAGCAATTACGACTGAAGATGATGACTACAATGGGCTACGAGGGAGAGGGCAATAACCTGCATAAATGGGCGTTTATGGAGTTCCCAAGCAGTGAGTAAAATGCTGACTGCTCATCAGAGCGAGCTGGTAGCTCACCTCCAGGTCAGTGAACTCTCCCGCAATGGCTTTATGGTCGCACCCTCCACTTTTACTGCCGTGAAGTCTAAAATCAAATAAAGAGCTTTGTTTTAAAATACAATGCATCTATTTGAAGTCGTCTATTATCTTTTATTGTGAATGGTCTGGTCTGTAAAAAGATCATCATGTACTTATTGAAGGTCTTTACTCATATGCTGGCATTGAAAAGACTCCAGAATATGATGAATCGTGATATGAGTCATTTCAGTGCTTTATAACTTATATATTTGTGTAAGGGTTGCTATAAAAAGTGAATTGAAGGCTGGATTATGGACCAGGCAAAAGCAGACAATTGCCCTTGGATTCTCAAAACCTCTGATGCACTGTGTGTCAATTTTTTTAAAATTTATTTTTAATTTTTACTTGATCAACTGCAAATCATTTGGAAATTTGCACCATTAAAGTCCAATATCAACTTGTTGTAATCTTGTTGCTCTGTCTGGTAGAGGGGCCAGGTGACAAAATCTTGTTTCAAAACCTTCATAATTTAAATGTATGTTATACTCACATGGTACATATTTCTAAATAAAGCTGTGTTTAAAGGAGAAGGCTGCTGATATTCTATTTTTTTTTATCACTGTCACCAAGTACCATGAAAAGACCAAAACCAACAATGTGTGCAGCACTCCATGCCCATTTGTTCCTACTGAAGACATAAATCATTAAAAATGAGTCATAAATACAGTATATACTTTCATTTTGTAAAAAGGCAAAGAAAATTCCCAAAACAGCTGATCACTGTAGCTTTTAGCCAACGTTACTCAAAGTAGTAGTGCATTTGTTGAGGACTATTTGTAGCAGATTTGGTGCACTTGCAAGTAGACGCTGTATGCAGAATAGACTCAAAATAAACTACAGTGCCCACACTTTTAGAGTTAGTCAGCCCCTCATAGTTTTTTTACTTTTATGTCATATAATCAGTGTCATCAAATATTCAGGCCAATGCAGTAGATTTCTTGTCCGTGCGATTACTTGATCTGGAATCGACTATATGACATGACTACTCAATCCACAAAAAATGTCAGAATCAACATCCATACTCTAATATTGTGATATTTATCAAGGTGTTTGTGGATGAATTGGATGTCGGGGAAGTTTGCATTTATTCTTTTTTTAAAATGTTTTTTATTTATTATTTTGATTCCATTTATAGTCATATTTTGCTTTTAAGTGTAAGTCAGTTGTATGAATACGCATTTGTGCCATTCTGTGTGAACAATCTGAAAACCTAATAACAAGTTGGTCTTAGAAATATTATAATAAAACCATGGAATATTTGATTTCCAGCAATCAGTGTAAATCTGCCTCAATGTCATTAAAGTATTTTTTTATATGATTAACTGAAACTGACACCACAAAATATATGGAGTAATATTATTCCCTACAGATAACTGTAAGACTTCTAGCAATGGATGCGTAGCAGCAAAATTGAATAAAAACAGCAAACTAGTGACAAAAAAAAGCACTTCTTAAATCTTCCTTTAAGAAAAACACAGTACACAGCCACACTGTTAACAGAATTACAGTATAATGCTGCTTGTACACATCGGTGGCTGAAAATTGTCCATTAAGGTGACTACATGACTGAAGCACCTCGGGCTTTCAATTCTGACAAACTGTGAATAGGTAAAAGCTTTTGATGCTGCACTTAACTTCGATTCCGCACAATACAGCCATTTTCACAGACCACTGATAGTGTTTCTAAAGCATGAAAAGTCAACATGGCCTTGGAGCTCTTTATAGATACATAAAACATCATATTGGCCAACATCCTATAAAAGACACCCACTATCTCTACCTCTCTTTTTACTGTCTCTGTTA
This sequence comes from Oplegnathus fasciatus, assembly GCA_003416845.1. Classification (NCBI taxonomy): domain Eukaryota; kingdom Metazoa; phylum Chordata; class Actinopteri; order Centrarchiformes; family Oplegnathidae; genus Oplegnathus; species Oplegnathus fasciatus. The sequence continues at coordinate 59,282 of NTHP01000179.1, forward strand.
TACTCACACACGAGGTCAGTGTGCTGAAGTGCACAAATGCAGTTTAAAAAACCCACTTCTCATCAGATTTAACACGGTATCCCCCCACTACAGCATCTTTATATTCTTTACATCAGCTGGGTGAATTGTCCTCTACAACGTGACATGACATCGGGCTCAGGTTGACCTTTAACTCTCTTGCATTTGACCTTCCACATTATACTTGACGCTGCAGCATTTTCTGCATAATATTCAAGCTACTGTATGAATTAGTTGTTCATGTGGTTTCCACTGGTATTCTTCTGTTTAAAGGCGCCTTGTACCTTGTTGTAAATTAATAGTTGAATCAACTTTAATAAAGAAGAACATCAGCATCTGCAGTATGTTGAGTTTGAGGTAGGCAGTGATGTAACTAAGTATATTCACTCAAGTGCTGTACTTAAGTATAATTTTGTGGTACTTGTACTTTACCTGAGTATTTCTACGTCATGCTACTTTATACTTATATTCCACTACATTTCTGAAGCAAATATGGTACTTTTCACTCAACTACATTTATTTGACACCTTCAGTTACTAGTAACTTTGCAGATTCAGGTTATTTAAGACAAAATATAATCAGCTGATAAATCCTCATGTATTATTAAGCTATCTGGAAGTATATAAAGTAGTTAAAATCAGTCCATTTACCTGCTGCAACACTAGTGATGCTTACACATTAATGCATCAATAATTATAATAATATAATATAATATATATTATTCTGAAATTGTCTGTTCTGCATAATTTGTACTATATTTTGATGCTAATACTGTGTTGTGCTGTACTTTTACTTAAGTAAAATTTCATGTATGACTTTTAACTTGTAACAAAGTATTTGACACTACACGTTTTATACTGTGGTATTGCTACTTTTACTTAAGTAAATGATCTGAGTCCTTTTTCCACCACAGAGGTAAGAGTGAGTGGATCAATACCTAAAGTATCAATACTACTGTAAGTCTTGTTTTGGAGAGTTTTGGCAAATCACACAATTAACATTCGTTAATAACCATTTCACACCGTCTTGTGTTTTAACATTCATGTGATTAAGTGATTAACAGGTCATAATGAAAAGAAATGCTTCACGTGTGGCACGTCATTCAGCTCTCTCCTACATTAGCAGCTTTTAATAGTAAAATAATATCTGTGATTCTGGTCCTGACCCCGTCTTTAGGCATGTATTTGAATACTAATCCACTTTAACTTATACAACTTGCAATGCAGAGATAAACCCTCATGACATATTTAATACACCGTGCATCATATGGGGTAGCATTAAAGCTTTTTTCGAGACTGAAACTGACTTTCAATTTGCAGTTACTGCTGGTTTTACAGTATGATGATCACCACCTGGAGGTTACTACTTTTTCATTTACTACCAAGCCACAGCTTACCACATATACATTTAGATCATACTGTGTCTGCTGCATGTGTAGAGCGAGACACTGTACACATGCATAAATCCCGGTTGTGTAGTGAGAGTCATCTCAGCGGTTTTCGAAGTGGTGTGGCCCAGAAATACAGTATATGGAAAGTAAGTAGAAAGTTAAGTGTGATCAGATCGAGTGAGAGGCTATATGTTAGCGTTATCCATATGTGAAAATATTGACACAATAGTCAGGCTCTTATTTCTCCTGCCACTAACATTACATTGTATGCAGAATGTAACGGGCTAAAATGATTAGTAATCGTTCTCTGGGTTTATTTTTGCTTATTTGTCTCAAGGTCAAACCAAATCTAACCTCTCACAGCAGTGAATAGTGAGCAAAGTGCACTTGTTGGAGTTTATTGTCGGTGTTGTAACCTTGTGGTTACACTTTAATAGTAGGCTGTAATTTAAACTTTTGCTGAAACATTCCCTTTTTTTTCTGATCTTTCAGTTCCCCGACTGTGAATCCTACTTGACAATAAGTAACTAGGATTACTGGCCACGACCTAATGTCCAGTCACGTCTCGATGAAGTCATGCTTTACTTTTACCTCTCTCCTTGCTCTGTGATAGGCATCTCTCGTTATATGCGAAGAAGGGGAGAAATAAGGACGACTAAGCCGAGCCGACGATGCCTGCGAAAAACAAGAGAAGGAAAAAACAAGAATATGAACAAATGAACAAGGAGTTAACGAAGAGCAAGAGAGGGGGAAGGAAGAAAAGATTCTAAAGAAAGATACATATAGATAGATTCCTTTTATCTACAGCTATAAAGAGGGGATTTGCGATGGAGGAATTAAAGGAGGGGAGGCCTTGATATGCAAATGAAGCTGCTGCTAATCAAAGCAATAAGATTAGCCTTCCAAATTGAGATGAAGAAAGGCTCCATTATCTGGGCCGAGTGTCATGTTTAATAACGCGGAACGGCATGGTAATTCACTAGTGATGCAACTGTAGCCTATGTGGGTGTGTGTGTTTATGTGTGTGAGAGAGAGATGTGTGTGTGTCTCTGTGTGAGTTGAGTGTGAACGAAAGAGAGAAAGAGAAAAAAAATTATATATAGAGAATTAAACATGTGAAAGGCAAATTGTGACCTTGTCTGTGCGTGCCCATGGTGTCACCCAGCATGAGTTTGTGTGTGTGTGTGTGTGTATGTATACGTGAGAGAGAGAGATAGTGACAGAGGGAAAGAGAGGGCGCATGGTTCCCATGAGAAAAAGTGTGTGTGTGTGTGTGTGTGTGTGTGCGTATGCTCGGCTTTGATGCTAAAGTTTTGTGCCATGTTGTATAGATGAGATGAGCACATGGGTAATGATATGGGAAAATGCAGCTTCAGACAGACGCTCCCGTATGCTCACACGGACCGTACAGCCTCACCTGGTTATATTAGATACATTTCCTCCAAATTATGACCAATGAATGAAAAAGCGAGATAGAGGCGGACAGGTGTAGCTGGATCAACTGAAGGTGACACCAAGAGGACCGCAACTATAGATATTAAAACTTAAAAACGCTTCAACAAGCACACATTCCAACGCGTGATTGACTTTGTACCAGTCTTGTTAGAAATAATGTGGAGACTGTCCTTGTTCAACTAGAGGCAGAAGCTAGTTTTTGTTGCTTTTGTAAAATCTTTTCAGCAAGTATAGGTTGTAAAAAAAAATATTCCGCTGCTTCAGCATCGAGAGTAAAAGTACTCTTTATGCAGAATGGCACCTTTCAAAGTGATATATTATTAGTATATTATATTATTGGATTATCATTAAAGATGCATAAATGTGAAAACAGCATTTTAATGTTGAAGCTGGTCAAGGTGAAGCTAATTTAAACTACTTTAAATACTGTTGGGTGCTTTGATCTGTGACAATAGATCACATTTCATAAACTGATCATATATTTTGTGTTTAAGCTTTGTAACTGCTAAGTAACAATTATAGCGGAGCAAAGAGTATAATATTTACAAAATACATATATATATTTATTGAACTACTTCATTTAAGTACAAGTTCTTCCAAGTCATACTTTAGTACAGTACAGTACTAAATGTACTTAGTTACTTTCCACCACTTCTAGCCTTTGGATTTTTGCGCTCTCTCACAACAGAACTGTGTCATGATCCAAAAAACCGTTTCGATTGGACTCGCAGACTTTATAAGACGAACAAGAGAATGCTAGCTGCTTCTACTGACCGCTGCACTGCATTTAGGGTGAAGTTTAATCGACTGCTTCGCACCACAAAGGGAGATTGACTTGTGCATGTAGGAGGAACATAAGAGCGTGGGGGGAGAGCTTTATTCTTCCAGCATAGCCAGTGTTTCTCACAAAAGCATATGGTGGAATGAGTCAGCCATAGATGGAAACATCACCTGCAAAAAGATTAAAGATTTCCCTCCTCAGGAAAGCAGAAAAGAAAACAAATGGAGCGAATGGAGGGGAAGGAGGAGGAACAAGTAGAAACATCTTCTTCGCAGTAAAGTGCTTTATGGCAAATATGAGACACGGGACTAGAAATACTGGTGTGCAAGAGAGGCTTCCAATTGTTTATGGTAATTATACCAGTCTATCACAACTAATTTGACCATGACTGTCGATGGCTGAAAAATGCTGCACATAGCACCTTTAACTTTGAAAAGGCTGACAGGGAGAGATGCCTCAGTAACTCGGGCAATGAGCCAATATAACCATTAAACACAGAGACAGAAATAGGCCACGGTAGCCGCCAACAGTAAGCATTCTGTTGTTGTTATCTTTACCGTTTCTCAATCCATCCTGACAGCCTTACCATCCTTTGGGGAAGGAAACGGCAGTCACTGGTGATTATAAAGCCCCCACCACCCCCACCTCCACCCCCCATCCAGGGAGCCAAATTATGCCTGCATTAATATTTCATATTACACAGGACTTGCAGAGAAACCACATGTGTACTCAGCCCTTTGTCTTCATGTCAAATGAAATGTGCTCGGCAATCATCAGAGGGTGAACCGAGGTGGTGAGAGGAGGGGCGGTGGCAGGAGGGGAGGAGGAGAAAGGAAGGGGTGGAGGGAGATGAGAGGAAAGGAATGGCGGGAAGGAGACATGGGAGGGGAAGGAGGAGAAGAAGAAGAAGTGAAGCCAGGCAAAGAGTTGAGAGTTGAGGGGAAAGAAAGAAGAAAGAACAGAATCTACTGGTGAGGGGAGAGATGAGACAAGGAGAGGAGAGGCGTGAGGAGATCAGCAGAGTAGATGAAAGGCAAGTAGAGCAAAGAAAAAAGTGCAGGGAAAGAAGAGAAGGGAGGAGAAGAAAGGGGGTGTCGAGAAATACCTTGGTGCTTTAAATAATGTAAAGAGGTGAAGGCGTGCGCTGGGCTGAACAGAGAACAAAGAGGTTTGTAATACATTGGAGAGCAAGCCAGTGACCAGAAGTTTTAATACCTTTGGTTAGCTTTTAATATCAGCTGATCTACATATTATATTGTCAAGAGACAATGAAGTATTACTGCAAGATAGAAACATGGTTTAAGGTGTTGCTGTGGATATATAAGCATTTTAACTAACAACTTGTCTGATATTACTGAAATTTCCAGGAATTTCATCTCAGCGCTTTCAGTGTACTGTAGGTCCTGGTTGTGTTGTGTCCTGGTCACTGTGCCCATCTGTTTATGGTCAGCAAATAGAGCTGAGGTCCCACCACAGAAAAAAGAAAGACAACCACAATACAGCTTCAGAAAACGTACTACATTTATGCATCAGTGCCACTTGTACAGTCTTGTTTTGTTCTTCATTTCTCTCCTTTTGCGTCCATGAAAGTCTTGTTCTGTGTGACACACTCATTGTCTTTCTCCTATGGAGCACCTGAAGGGTCATGGTGGGATTTTGTTTCTTAAAGCAGAAGTAGGTAACTTGTATAAACATAACTTTTAGTCATATTCGCTAAAACTGTCACTATGTCCTGACAGTAGTACATGAGACAGATGATCCACCGCGCCCGAATCAAAATAACCAATCAGAGCCAGGAGGAGTATCTGACTGAGTGTCAATCTCTGCTCCCGCACACGCTACGAGCAGCTCCCTTCCCCCTTGCACGCTCTAAGTCGGTCGAACTCGCAATGGCGGACAAACAACCACTGAACAAGCAAGCAGTGAGAAAACTAAAGCTAAAAAGAAAGAATTAGACCGAGCGACTCTGTGGAGGAGGGGCTTTGGAGGCGAGCTGGAGCACAGCGGAGCGGGAGGGGGAGGGACCTGGAAGTTGTACTCGTTCAGATTTTCCATTCTCTTCTCAGTCCTTTTGTGTTACCTCACAGTAACTTTTGTGTTACCTCGCATTCAGTTTTACAATGCTTTCTTGGCTAATGTTAATAGGAGCCTCCCTCCAGTCAGTCCCAGACAATGTCAGTGTTTTGGACTTTGTCAGTGTCACCTACCAAGTCTCACTGAAGACTGAGAACAAGAAGGTCGGCAAACAACACTGGTGCACCAGAGAGAAGTGAAAAGGGGGTCATACAGTTGTCATACTGACATTAAAGTGGCCTTAACTAGGTCCTGAAACAGCTTAATCTAAACTAAAACCGTCATCACTGTGAACATGTAAATAGGTGTTTCTCAAAGGTTGATCTGTCTTGTCTGCTCTGTAACTGATCATGATGCAGTGGGATACATCATTCAATTTGGATTGAATGGATCAATCTAAATTAAAGCTCAATATAAGTTTAGAGGCTTTAGATGCAATATAAACTGTTGTTTTGCTTGGTCATAGATAGGACCATTGTGAAATTGAGTTAGTGAAAAGTTAGTGAAAAGCAATTTTGCTTATATGTGGCAGATTATGTGTGACACTCGCCTCATGTAGCTCTAAGTATCTGTTTAAAATTTAGAGAATGAAATAAGAGAAAATCATGTACTTTTTAGTTGTGAATGTGTGAGTAGAGAAAGGGATCGCAGTTTAGGCACAGTGATTGGTTTAGTGATTGGTCGAAGGCTTTCAAGTATCTTGTAATGTTGGGTTTGTGGTGCCAAAAATAGTAATTTTCATTTTGAAGTCTGTTATTTGACCTGCTGTGTTTGCTGGCAATACGCAGACAAAGAAAGTAATGATGCAAGACACATCTTCAGGGTTTTTTATTCTGGCGACTGACGTCAATGCAAAATGTTTCATTCTGGACAATGAAATCAAATTTTTAATGGTACATACGGCAACTACATCAGCAACCACCAGTGGGAGATTTGTGATAATTGTGTGAATTTTCATGTAACAGAAAACTGCTCACAGCTCTGGCTCAAATGTCCTCTTTGTCGCTCTTTTGAGTGGTGAGGACTGACCATCATAAATGATTTTATCCGTCACTAAAAGGTGTACTCACTCAGTGATGTGTTGTATTTCTTTCAAGTTTTGATTTCATTCATTTCCTGTGTGCACAGAATATTAATCAGTCAGACACCAGGAATTAGGGCTGTCAGATTTTCATAATAGCCTTGCCTTTATCCACTATTATGGCGTCAAATCCAAAATGCTTCCTCATGTTGCCCCTCTGTCGCTTAGCACGATTCGCTAGTTCACTCCATTTTGCGCTTGCTAAGAGAACGACAACAGCCTACTTTACCGACAGCACACCTGGAGTCAAACGGACAGTGCATTTTAAGAACACGCTTTACTGGAGTTCAAGGTAGGCCCCTTGATCAGATCATTACAGATTTAATATTTTCCCTATATTTAAAGGTATAATCTGCAATCCTAATCCAATACACAAATACAGATGCTTTGTCACAACTCGTGCTCATGCGTGTGTGTTACTCGCGTGAGTTTGACCGCAGGATCATTTGTGTTTATTGTGAATATTCGCCTCTCCATCTGTCTCCGGTGAGTGGCAGTTTCATAATTGGTGTGTCAAAATTAATAAATATTCGCTGTATCTGGCAAGTCACACGTCAGCTGAATTAATCTGGTTTACTACAGTGGTATGATCCCAAAATAAACAGATTTTGCTGTGATTTAATCAAAAGGATGCTGAAATAACTACATCATGATGCAGATTTGTAAAAAGTCTGAATTCATGCTCTGTCCGGTCCGTCCGCAATACCACAATCAAACAACTTTTAAAATGCTTGTTTTCTGAATGGAGTTAAGAGTTCAAATATCAACAAGCTTTAAATGTGGAAAAGCAATAGTTTGAATTTCGAATAACAAGACTGAGAGTCTACAGCCATGCTACTTTTGCACAGTTGTGCTTTGAGCTGAATGCTAACATCAGCATTCTAACATGCTCCCAATGACAATGCTAGCATGTTGATGTGTAGCAGGTATAATGTTTATCATATTCACCATCTTAGCACCATCTTAGCATGCTAACCATTTAATAGTTGTTGAAATATTCCACTCAAAATGTCAACATCACGGTGGCACTACAGGAAAAGTCAGTATGATTAATCATCTGGGAATCACAATTTTATGCACATAATTTTGTGCCAATTCATTGAATAAATTAAAAATCTGATGCAAATTTGACCGGCTGCTAGAGTAAAAGTCAGGTCACCAAAGTCATTAGAATTCATCCTTAAGGGACCTTGAATAAATGTAGTAAATTTCATGTCAACCCATCTGATAGTTGCTGAAATATTTAATTCTGAACCAAAAATGTCAGCCTCATGGTGGCATTTGAGGTAAAGTCAGAGGATCATCAAAGCCATTAGGATTAATCCTCTGGGAACCATGAACATCTGTACAAAATTTCATGGCAACTGAATTGTTTTTCAGACTGACAGTGCCACCCCTGGAGCCACGCCGCTAGCAAGGCTAAAAAGTGACAGCTGTAGCAGAAATCAATTTGGACTAACAGGGCAAATTTACAGAATCGGGTTCCTGCAAATGTGAATCAAATGAAATAATACCCAGTGGGCCTGAAACAAACCTCTTTATGCCCGAGATTGTCTGACTCACAACAAACAATAAAAGCCATAAATCAAGCTATCTGCCTGTCAAGATAAATGGCACATCCCCCATATGACTTTGATAACACAGATACAGGTGGCATTGGGTTCATCTCATTGTCCATAAATGGGGACGATGTCACCAGCAGATGGGGCTTCTCTTGTTGAAAACAAAGAAACACATGGACACGCACATACGCACAGACACAAGTGATGACAAAGTGACAGATAGATGTTTTTTTTTTAACAGATGTGATTCATACTCGAGGTTGAAAATGCAGAACTTCTCTTCTCCAAGAGTCTGTATTGGCGACTACTTGGAGCTTCACGCTTAATTACACACACACACACACACTTGACAGGGGGCTGCTAGCTGGTTGGTTGGCTGATTAACACTGGCTTGCCAGTGGTTGAGTGTGCTCCCATCACGGTGAGATTGCTGCAGCCTCTTGTTAACCCTCATTGTATGAAACAACCCAGTGGCTCACCTTCGAGCACACTTATCGGCCTCTTATTCCCAAACCTCTCTCACTATCAACAATTATGTCCGTGTGTGTGTGTGTGCGTGCGTGTCCTTGTGTGTGCGAGTGTGTATCTCTGTCCCTCTCACTAGCTAGGAAGTTAGCAGCAGCAGCTTTGAGAGCGCTTCAGTGTCCTCTCCCTATAACCTGATTATTAATTACAGTCTGCCTCTAGCTGACCGCAGCCCAAACACTGTCTAACACCGTTGCCAAGGAGACCGACACAAAGTCATTCACAAACAAGACTCAGGAAACAGATTTAAGCACATTCACAGCACAGCAGTTGCTCAGTTTTTTTTACTCTATTCATGTCTGTATCAGCGGTGGCACACAAAGTATTAACATGCATGCCAATCGAAAGTTATTCAATCATGTCAAATATAAGTGAAAAGCGCTAAGGCTGAGGTGACACCTGTAACTAGCTTGGCATCATCTCAAAAGCACCGTAACTCACTAAACACTCAAGATGAAAACCATCATCTGGTTGCAAAAATCGTAAGTTGATCAAAGCGCCCGTGTGCCAGAAAGTCAGTCATGCCTGAGCTGTGCGGCACTCAGCAGTAATCAACCTGGAGCTGTGCCTGCAGTGAGGCCGAGGGACACCACTCTTTAAATGGGCTTCTGGCAATCAGCTGTGAGCTGTGTGTGTGTGTGTGTGTGTGTCATAGACTGTATGGTGTGTGTGTGTGTACGTGCATGCTTGTATCACACTTGTGTTGAGATGGAGAGCAGATTAAGTACTTGCCAGCAGCAAAATATGGCTTCTAATGCTACACAAGTGTGTTCTGCGTTATTTTAGTACTGACCATACGGTGCTGTACCACACACACACACACAGTCTGCAAAATGCTTCGTGTCTGATGTCAGCCAAATGTCAGACATCACACAGCCTTCAGAAGAGCTTCTCATCTACCAATAAAGAAAGCAGGCAAAGTCTGAAGTAGTTTTCTCACCAAAGTGTGTATCCTTGAGGCCTAGCGGATGTGTCGGACCCCCTTCCCTCCTCAGTACACACTAGCAAAGCCAGTTTTTAAAAAAATGAAAACCTGCATTGTTTAAATCCATATTTGCTAGCTGCCTTCTCTAATGGTCGATCAGTGCAGGACTGAATGTCACGTATGTGCCTCCACATGCACATGCACAGGATACAAACAAAACTGGGATCCCGGTCACACAGACATTGCTCCACAGCACTACTAGTGGTCAGAAACTCCTACCCTGGAGATTTAGGGTTGGGTCATATTCGGATCGACCATAGCAATGCACGCTGTGGTACTTTATAAACCACTGTGCAGTGTTTTGGTGTCTGATAAGTGTTCAGAGCCACTCAAACTGGGCTTAAATTCAGCTTCTCATCATAGTGCTGTTTTCCACTTAAAAGCCACTTTGTAAAACAAACAAACAAACAAGGAGCAAGGGGGGACGTGTTGTTTCAGGTATCGGGGAGATGATGAAATATGATCCAGGAAGTGGTTTTCCTGTAGTCTTGATCCTTCTGGCCTTGCTATCTTGAAACGAGTGTACATGTGTGTGTGTTTCCTCAAGAGGGAAAGCCAATAGTTCTTGGAGGGGTGAACAGGTTGAATATCTGGTGTACTTCCCATACAGCTTCGGAGATGTTTCCATCTGCTGATTGGAGGGTGGAAGGAGTTTTAGTTCATTCTGCTGCCAATGTTGAACTTCCTCAGCAATTTTGAAGCAGTCTCATATTCCTTCAACATTATACAACCAAGAAATCAACTGTTATATTGAGTCACAGGAGATGGCTTCCGAACTTGCTCCAGATCTACCGCCATGTTCAACAGTGAAGGCCTAATTTGCTTTTCAAGCTCATCAAAGAGGGTGAAAATGTGTCATCAGACCATAATAAGTCATTCGCTGGCCTAAGTTCTGTGCTCCTCATGCCAGATATTTGAGTATTACTTAAATGCAAATAGATTTTGAATTGCAGTCCGTTTACAGTATACATATTTAAAGCTCACAATAGAGCCTTTCTTCATGTCTGACATTTGAATTGTCCTAACAGGAAAAGCAGAGGTGTGACTAATAACATTAATTGTGTCCCCATTGCATTTAAGTGTCCAATAAGCCATGCCTATGAGCAAGCGTACAGAGCCCTGGAACTGAAGCACATTACTGGCACTCTGTCATCATTAATGTTTTTAGTTACACCTTTGTTTTTTCCTGCTGTAACATTTAAAATGTCCACTGTGAAATGTCCAGGTCCATGTACCCTTTTCAAGTGTCAGAGCAGTTGTTATTTAGTTCTGTGGTCACTTTTGGGTGCACTCTTGTCCTGGCATGTAGACTTTGTCATAGTTTTTTCATTTTACCAAGTGACAGCCTTGCCATATTAAAATGTCCATTTTTGAAAACTTTGCAAGCTGTTTCATGTTGCTTTGAAAAACTCACATGTGAAGGGGTAATTCTCTGAACTTTGTGGAGTTGCCACATTGTGCTGATGGTATTAAAATGACTTGCCTGAGTAGCTGCCACTGGAACTTTGATTTAGTCACTTCAAAGTGCTTTTTCATGTGGTGTTCTGTTATTTTGTCCGCCCCCTGTTGAGTTTGGAACAGAGGACGGTCGAAACCAATATGCTGCTGGAGATAAAAGTAGAGAAATGGATAGTGAACTGAATGGGAATAAGTGATGATGGCAGGGGAAATATAGTGCAAGGGAGGTAGATATGGTAAATGCATTTACTCCTCTAATAGTTCTTTCATTTCTATCCACAAGGGGGAGCGGATGGGATCACTCAACTCAGGCAATTATACTTCTACATCGCGACAGATGGAGCAGAGGGGGATTGTCGGGTGGGCTGGGGTTTCCCCATTGGCAAGAGGGATTAAATGCAAGAGACTGGGGAGGGGAACCATGATCTAAAAAAA
>NTHP01000179.1:76221-87970 GCA_003416845.1 Oplegnathus fasciatus
TTATCCTATATTGACCTCTTTTCATCCAGCTTCCCATCTAAATACATCCCTTACAAAAGTTCCCACATACAGTAGTACCTCATAGAACATGTATGCAGACAGGCAGACCATGGCAAAGTTGTAAACTATCAGGACTGGTTTAAGGTTGACTGGCTGCCTTTTCACCATCAGCTTTGGCCCCACCCATATAATGACCAGGTAGCACAGAAAGATGCAGCTGATTGGCACAGGGGAGTGGACCAGCAGCCAATTGTCTGTCCTCTTGTCTAAAAAGAGAAAAGGCAAAAGAAAAGCAAGATCAAGCAATGATTGTGCTAATATCTGACACAAATATCGAACAACACATCATTGAAATACGTTAGAAATTAATTTGATAAAGTGAAAATTAAGACTTGCCTCCATTTTCCAGAATCCCTTGGTAGAATAACTGTAATTTCTGCCATATGGTGAGAGCCTGAAAACCCTGAAATGGACACACATGAGCAGTAAAAAACTTTCATTTCAAAACTGAACCAAAACACAGTGTACAAAACAATATTTGGAAGAGGTGCAACTCAAAAAATGGCTGATACAATAAAGGAAAGGCACTACACTCTTTGAAGGCCAAAAACAGGAAATGCATTCAGGGACAAGACAGAATATTTACAAGAAGTCTTTCATTCCCAGTGCAAATTCAACCATTTAACCATTTACATTATATTTGCTTGCTCTTATTTCTGATATTCTCTGACTTAATGTTATATTCTGTAAGGGTGTAGTCAAAGATGTATTTCCACTATAATTAAGTTGTATTCTGTTGCACTGCACTGTATTGAAACATGGCTCTTGCAACCTTCATCAGGGCCAGTAAGTAAATGCAGAAGAGTCTTCTGGAAGAAGTGATACTTAATGAAGATATATCACAGAACAAATCACAACCATTTGTGATGGGATGTTAAAAGTCTATTCTGCATTAGATATGAGAAGAGTATTATTTCAAAACAACTGACTTCTTGCAGCTTTCTGTATTTCATGCGTTCATAGATGACACCCTCCTTTGAAAGGTCTTACGTAAAGAAAAACACTCCACTGCAAATTTGATTAAGACACCCAGAGATAATCTGGATTATAATCCAAGGATTATGTTCACTAATCCAAACGTATCTCTTGATAATGGATAATAACTAATAATCCTCTTGATGAATGGCTGCCTAATGTGGACGACAGGGTGATGAATTTCCGTATATGATTAAAATGTGACAGTGCTGCCATCTAGTGTTTGCAGATGAAAACTCTGCACACAGCATATCAGTCACTTCCTCTCTTTCAATCTTCTTTTACAGTATGTTTCAGATAGAGCTGAGTTTCATGTCTATTGGTGTCTTTTGTCAGGACTTGAGCTCCCTCTCGTGGTGTTGGTCCATTAATCAGCTGAGTTTTGGTCTTTGGTTTCGGTCTATAAATGTAGAAACTCCAGCACAGTCTTATTGTAAGAGAAAGCAGATGAGCAGGTGCACTTATCCTGCACAAAACTTCAATTGGGTGCTCTGTCTCCAAAACGTCAGGCTTCCTTGGTATTGTCTCGGGGAATTTGTGGGTTTAAGTGGCGAAAGGAGTAGTTTCACATTCTAAAACCACACAGAAATGTTTTGAAGGCTATTTTTTTGCACTGAGGGTGCACTGGGGGAAAGGGCTGCATCTTCATCTCTTCCTAAGCATCTCTCACATTTTATTTGACTGCTTCCCAGCACTCAATGACCCAATCTCAGTGCTTTTTTAAAGTGCACTTGAACAGTTTATCCACCAATTTGTGGCATAAATCTTTACTTTATACTCTCGATCCACAGTTAGCAATGTGCAATATGAAATGTACACAGTCCTTTAAAAGGGGAAGCATCAATAAATAAATATCTATCGAAGCGTTTTGTTTAACATTCCACCACTGAATGTAGTGAAAGCACTAATTACTGGATTGGCAGAAGCAGCAGGCTGTGTAGACAGAGCAACAGTAAGTGGTTTAGCCTCTCCAGGAGACTCCTCGCTGGGATTTACTAAGGAAAATCCCTTGCAGCACCAGGCTTCTACAACCTGGTGAGGTTTATCAAGTAGGTTTAAGACCTGCAGCGTGGCTAAATGGAAATCTAAAGACAGTATTATACATATATATAACATATAATCATTATGGCTACAATCATCATAGTTATAAAGACAACAGCCACCTCAATCTGCAAAACTTAAGACTCACAGTATACAAAGCTGATATTGTACTGTTCATTCAGTCTGGTGTTTAGACAGAGACCCTACATGCAGGTAATTATGGGATATTATGACAACCAAAGGACTTACGTATACTTAAATATTTCATGTGAAATACTATACTCTACTGAGAAAGTGACCTTACCTTCATTCTGATGGTGGCTGATGATTTTTCTCCTCAGCTCTCCTCAGTCAAAGCATGCTGCATCTCAGCCATGTGTTAAGCAGCACTGAGGTAATCCACCTGTTCTCTCTGTGTGTATACGTGTGTGTGTGTGTGTGTGTGTGTGTGTGTGTGTGTGTGTGTGTGTGTGTCCAGCATGACATATGGCAGTGTGCGCCTTTATTCTAGTGTAGCAGGTCAAGTACCTGCCAGCTAAATCCCAACTATCAGTTCCAGTGTCATTCAGTGAAAGAGGACAGAGTAACCTCCCATCTCCAGTTACATGAACTGTACAGGTACTACACAAGTCACAGAAAGAGTTACCTATACGCTTTTAGAGACACCTAGAAACAAACACTTTCAAAATGCATTTTCTTTTTAATGGGGAGAACAACAACCTAAAGGTTCATTCTACATTCAGGTACATCCACAGCAAATTAATTGATTGATTAAATGGAGCGAAGTGCAAGTACAAGTGAAAAATACTGCGTTTGCTGGTGTGATTGATAATATTGGATATAATATTTGATTAGTAAACTAATCTAATTCATTATACCACTTCCCAAAATGCTTGTACACATTCAAATGAATGAAGGACAGCGCTTTACACTCTTGAAGCTCTTGTTATATGTACATAGTAATGTAGTAGCACAGCTTATCACTTCCAGATCCTGCACGAGACAGGGTTGACAGAAGCAGAAACTGAACAGGAAGCAAAGTGTTTGGACAGCAATCTGACTGAGGTTTGCTCAGCAGCATGCGTACAACATCCTCTGACTCTGTCTGGGTGACAGTAACCATGAGTCCCTCCGGTCTCTCCACACACATCGATCTACAGCCTCCTGCAGGCAGGTTTTACACCGTAGACTTCATTAATGGGAGAAGACCGGATAGCGCTGGCTACCTTACCCACACAGAAGACTGAGGTGTGGAGATGCTAGCAGAGAAACCACAATCTGATTACTGCTTAAACAGATTCAACTGCTCAGTGGACTTCTGTGTACCTGTATGTTCAGACGTCAAAGTAAAAATATTTCACCAAAAGTAAAATACTAAGTAAACTCATCCTAACTAACTAAAGAAGAAAGAAGCAAGGAAAAACTCTAGTTATTTAACTGACATCCTAATTATCCACTTCCATCCCACCATGATGACTCTGGTTGCCAGGCTGCTGCTGCTGCTGATGACGATGGTGATGGGAGTGATGATGCTGAGGATGGTGGTGATGATGACTGACAGGATGAAGATTCGCGGTTTCATTCTGACTTGTATCGTGCCGATGCTGGGGCTGATTCTGGTCACTGGTATGACTGTGGTGGTGATGAGGATGATGAGGGTGATGATGGCCGTGGTGATGAGTCACCTCTCGATCATCAGTGTCCAATTGAATTGTGGGTATTGCAGTTGCCTGGTTGACATTAAACTGCATTGTCACGCTCTTCATGGTGCTTGAAAAAGTAGAATTAGCCTGGGAAAGATAGAATATTATAGTATTAAAATATTATTCATATTATATATAAATATGTTATAATTAGATTCTATTTTGTAATTTAAAGCTACATTAATTGCATTTATTTGGCAGCAGAACAATCTCACCAAGTTGCTATTACAATTGCTTATTTACACATCCGGCTCACATGACACAACATTATCATTCATTCAATTTTAAAATGGTCATTTGATCCACTGTTAATATAAAAATATTGTTCAGTGCAGCTTTAGCTCAAAGAGGGTATGGCATTTTTTTTTTTGATTGATTGAGTAATTCATACTAAACACTGAAAATCACTTGTGAATGAATGTGTGTTACCGTTCACAATCACTTGCATGTGACTCACAGTGCAATTGCAGATGTTTTTAAGATAAGTGGCTCTGACTGCAGCCTCTACGTAGGGGTAATGCAGGAAACTGTAAGGCAGCACTATATGGAAGGTGAGCAGACCGCACCTGGAGGAAAAGCAGACAGATAGAGAGAGAGAGAGAGAGAGAGAGAGAGAGAGAGAGAGAGAGAGAGAATCAAAAATGTAGATGGGAGTTACTGTGATTTTATCGGTTCCTTCCTCATTTTCACATGATGCATAATCAAATTATGTAGTTATGGTTTTTATCTCTAGATTCATTTGAAATACCATCCATTTCAAATCATGACATAAAGAAATAATCTAAATTTGATCTACATGTCTTGAAGAGGTGGCTTGCCGTACCTATCGTAGACCAGGAAGTCATCTTTGTCACCATCCAGAGCCTCCCACACGTCATCCTGAAAGGGAGCCTGCTGGTACACAGGAACACCAGGGGGCGCTCTTCTCTTCAGCTCCCAGTACATGGCTCTGGACTGAGCCACACGCTCATTTACTATCATAAAAGACACTTCTGTCAGGTTGCTGCGTTTCAGCTTGTCACGCAGGCCTCCAATTCTACAGAGGGACAGATAGAGGAAGAGAGACAGCTGGGAATAATCTCATCTCACTGCTGATGCAGACACTATAGACACAGACTCTCAATTGAAATTAATGCACAAGGAGTTCTTGAATATCAGTTTGCCCAATCATGTTGTATGAGCTGTCATGTTGCGATTAATTTGTCTGTATATGATTCTTTATGGCTATGGCTTCAACTTAATGTGAAATATGAGCATCTGTTATTTAAACGGTCTGTTGAGCCGTTGTGAGGTCTTTATGGGTCAAATTCTCTTGAAAGGCATTTCCACACTCAACCCGCTCTAACTCAAGAATGCTAATGGAAAAAACAGCATGCAGAGAAAACTGCCACAAACTGATGACTGGTTGACTCACAGTATAATTTACTGAGCAACATACTATACATCATGGACACTACATTTGTATGCACACTAAATGTGCAGCAGCTCAATGTTTCACATAAGAGGCATTCAGCCAATAATGCTGCATTCAGGTGCCTGCCACAAAAAACAGGTAAAAAAAAAATGAATGTACAGGAGCAAAATGATGCAATATAACGGACAGATAAGACGGAGAAATCAAGATTTTCTACAATTTTTGATTTGGTCTTTGGCAGGTTGTATTTCCATGTATACCTAGACGAAAGCTGTACAACAATGTGTGTGTGAGCTGAAGTCACTTAATCATTTGTGTGTCACAGGGTTAATGTTTAAGACTTTGATCGTGAAGTGGCCATTTCCATTTTGTCACAATAAAAAGCTCCTTAATTCTTGTATTTTTGATACTGGAACATCTTCCAAACAGCACCATCTTTCACATGTTTTTGAACTTTTTTTGACTTGAGGCATGTGTTCGCTACACAAGTGTTGTAAACTTGTAAAGAATTACTAGTAAGAACTTTAATCACCTCCACCAACAATTGTAGAAAAGATACACCAAAATGTAACTCATTAAAAATCCATTCAACTAAACATGTAGGGCATGTGATAAACCTTAACACTGATTATTTTAAAGCTTGGGTAGGCAGTGTATTTTAGAAGCACTTTTTCTTATATTTGTCGAAATTCTCTCAATAAATCAAATGCTCTGGCAAAAAAAAGAAAGTAATCTGGTGGCTGTCACAGGACTGTAAAAAGTGATCCGAATGAAATAATTGGACGGGCTACCTGCCTGTCTACCTACGTACCTGCCTAACTGCGCGCACTCTGCCCGTGCACTCATTGTGCATGAGCGGAGTCTTCCACAAGGCTAGGTGGCTATAGCTAGCGAACTAGTCGCACAAGAATGGCAGAGAAAGAAAAGAAAGACAGAAGAAGAAAAGGCTGCGACCAAAAAGAGGTTGGATAAAGCGAGAGGTATCGTATACTTTCAAAATCTAGCTTACTCTTGCTGGTTTCTTCAGCGTTACCAACCCTAGCTTTAATGGACAGCAGACATTTTGACTTGTGAAAGCAGGAACATCACAGGTGTTACTAATAACATTAACGACGACTCTGTTCTATTCAAGTGTCCCAGTAAGCCGTGACAGTGTGACAGTGACTCAGCACGCACAATACCAGGACCCTGAAACTGAAGCAGCTAAATGGAATTCAACCATTCAGGTTAACTTTGGCCAAATCTTTGTAATGTTTAAAGATTTCCTGACCCTAAAGATGTTTTAAACAGTTAGTTTTTACACTGTCTCTATCACCAAGGTATGTCTATTGAAGTACTACATTGCTCCATGAAGTCTGTTTTCTTACTTGGCGGCCTGAGTGAGACAGAACTGTCAGCTGGCCTTCAGCAGCGCAACCACAACCACATTTCCCAGCAGCTCTTGCATGGGTGCATTTCCATTTATCTCCCAGTGGGGGGCGGGTTTGCAGATCCTGGAGGGGTCATTGTCCCCCTCCACAATCGTGCTGACATGTGAGGCCCACAGCAGACCTGGCAGGGCCGCGAACAGCCACAGCGACGAGAGAGAGAGCATCGTCCCTCCCTGGCTGGCTGGACTGAGTGTACCTAAATGAAAAAGATGTGCTGTAATCCATGTTTGACCCAAAGGCACTTTGGACATTGTCACACAGGTGCTACGTGTAGCATTTTTAATAAATAATAAATTAAAATAAAAATCATTAATATAACATGACATACATATAATTAAATAGAAAGAAAGAAAAAAGAAAATTCAAGAAGTCAGTGAAGTTGACTCATCATCAACCTTGGGTTCAAACTTGAGCTAAAGCCTCCACACTGTACATAATTGCAATCATGATGACATGAATGCAGTCTGTAGACGACAGTGCAGGGCAGCACGTGCAGGCAGTCGGGGCTAAAAGCAGATCCAGTCTTTGGCAAGTTTCCCCCGCCATGAACCAAATGGCCAGTCAGTCTGATCCCCAAATAATTAAAAGAGTAAACCCTCATTGTCTCTCTCATCACATGTGGAGATAATCTGCAAAAAGAGTTTATTATGGGGTAAACAGCCAACAGAGAGAAGAATGTCGGGGGCAAATGGACAGACAGGCGGGCAGGCAGAAAGACAAAGAGAGGCTGGGACAGAGATATTTACAGCCACAGTGACATCCAAAAACTGGACTGTCTGAACAAACAGATAAATGTGCCCTTTTTGGTAGTTGATTTAAAATCACTTAAAGTTTAGTTATTAAACTGCAAATTTGATCTCAATCTGTAGCTACGTCAGTGGAACACAACCTCACAGCTGCAGGTTTACCAACATGAAGGAATGGCATACCTACAGATTATATTAAGTGTCTAAAAGTGCATTAACAAACCTTCAAATTAATTAACTAATTAAAACTAAGATTAGTTTTAGAAAAAAAACTACCCGTCTGATAAAAAAAAGGACAAAAAATAAGATACAATTGGTTAGTATTTCATCATTTGAATTTCAAAATAAAAGACTGATAGTTATTAAGACAAAAACAAATTTGAGCCCCAAAGGAGACACTTACCCCTGTCCTCTCTCTGTCCTGTGACCCACATAAACAGACAGTAAACCCCTGTTGTTTTTAAAGCCTGCGGGGTTGACTAAGCACTTCCCCCAAATCAAACAGAAAGAGAGAGAGAGAGAGAGAGAGAGAGAGAGAGAGAGAACCAGTATCTGTACACTAACACATACTTAATCAAATTCAGATACTGGAGTAGTGATATAAATATGTACAAGTTGCAGACAAAATATGGTGAAACCCTTGGTAACAAAGGACTTTGATTTGAGAGTATCAAAATCACCAGTGCAAACAGAGCTACAAAGGTGACTCATGTTGTGTTCAATACCACTAGAGCCATTGTTGATGTCAGTAGTCACACCTGTGATTTTTCTACTATGAAATATCAACTTCGTTATCTGAGTGGTTATACTCAACTTACAATCAGTGATCTACCAGCTGGATTCTTCATTTGAATCACTCCTGGCTCTTCCCTCAGTTAATGCTCAACATGAACTTTTAATATCAACTTTTATAAAAGAATCAGTGCGACTTCTCTTCAATCTAATAGATCACGTCTGTTGTAGAGCAGCAGTGTTTCCACCAGGGTGTTTGTGTGCTGCAGTTATCGATTTAGGCTTTTCCTCTTGCGCCAACATGAGGTCCATTTTTAAATTGGCCCCAACATTTGGTTCATGACCAAATACCTGCAAAACATGGTTGACATTACCATCCGCCTCAGCTGTAATGTGTGTTTAGTGCTAATTAGAAAATGTTAGCATGCTAACACACTAAACTAAGATGATGAACATTGTAAATATTATACCTGCTAAACATGAGCATGTTAGCTCAAAGCACCGCCGTCCCTGCTGGCGTGACTGTAGACTCTTAGTCTTGGTTTAGCATCAAAAGAACTTCTCATCTGTGATATTGATCTCAGTACTGAGTGGTATTTACTTTAATATGTGTGAGTCAGGCTTTTGACTGTGTAGAGGTGAATGCCACCCTATGTCAAACAAACTCCACTTTTGTAAGAGGCAAGAGGCCAAAATCAATGACAATCAGCACGAGAGGGTCAAAGTGACAGATGTAAACTGTACTGTATGCATGGGCTGTAAAGCTACTGTACTTAACTACATTGGACAGTCTTCACAAACATTTGTCACTTGTCGTATTAATCTTTCCACCTAAATGTTTTCTTCCTGTTACAGTTCAGCTTAGGTAACTAAAACAAATATCTAATCTCTCATGTGAGTGATTTGCTCAAAGTCCGTTCTGGGCCAAAGTGTCATTCTTTGTTTTTTGCAGGGTAAAGATAACTCGGACAGAAGCTACACACATCACCTGATAGGCCGGTGTGAGTATTTAGTAACTACAGTGGTATTTAAGGGGACTTGCGGTTAGGTTGTGGAGACGTGAGCTTTCATTTCAATTCTAATGTAATGAGTAAGTAACAGTAATGACAACACTGCTGTTCATGTGTTACTGCTGTGCCTGTAGATGTAGTGAAATGTGTACATCTCTCTCTCACATTCACACACAATGAAAAATACAGGTAATTCTTTACAGTTGCTTTATTTTCTCACAGTGTTTGGGATATTGAATGTCATGTGACTTACTGTGACTAGCCTGGGCTTTTTTTTTTGATATCCTTTGTGGTAACTATAACTGCACTGCAAATTGGAACACTTCAAGAAAGAGCAAAGAGTCAAATATCCAACAAAATGAAATATACAATCTACCTAGTGTAGAATTACACTACTGGTAGTTATTTACCAATGGAGGCTTTACTTTTATTTCCTTGTTGACTACACACAGCTCTAAGGATGCTCTCCTTGATAAATTATATAATTTCGGAAGGAGATTTTGGAAACTTCTGGTTTCAGTTTTGCAAATGTGATTACAATAGGCTACATGAATTGATATAATCAACCCTTATTTTGATGACAGCATATGAATGATTTGTAATAGAGGTTAATTAACAGCACAGTTTGAGACCAAACCCCACTGATTATGTTTTAATGCAAACATCTTCCCAGACACTCACTTTTATCCCAGTTGTGTGTTACTGCTTTACACACACCATCAAATGATAAATACTTTGGGTGAATTTCAATAAAAAATAAAGCTTGCATAATGTACAGGAAACAGTTCATAGTGTAACATATTTACATGCCACAGTAGTCCTCATAATATCAGAATACTCAAGCTGCCTAACCCAGGATATGAGCTTTGAGTATCCTGAATACTACCAGGGTTTTATTGTGAATGTAAACGCCATCAGCTGTAAACACATGCTGCAAATTCAACAGGCTTTGTGCAAATTCAGTCTACTATTTCCACACTGCGTCACAGACTACACCGTACACCTCCTCACACGTTGCAGCGCATACTGTAGCTCAGCATCTTCATGGTAAGAAACACCATAAGCATAAACCTAGGCTAACTGCAAGCTCCAGCATCTCACATCAGGTGAGCAAAGCCGTGTCTTAGCGGTGCGGATCACAAGCACAACCAGGTGACAATTCAAATGAGTCAACTCACAATCTCCACCAAGTGAAGCATACATTTATACTGATGCTTAAGTCTTTCATACGAAGCATAATGCGCCCATCTTCTGTCACTTGACGTTTGACAAATTCTCACATTCTTCTCTTGGTTAGAGTCAGTGAGTCATGCAAACTGCCACGATCAAGATAAAACACCAATCAGTTCCTCCTCATCATTGTCCCCGACACCTTCTGTGGGACTGTCACAGGTGGCCATGAGCCCCAGGCCCAGCTCCGCCAGCTCCTCACAGCTCATGTCAGTCGTCACCATGATCTTAGTCTCCAGGCGGTTACACAGAGTCCTGTAGGAGGGCAGAGGGTATCCCAGCTCTCTCAAGTACTCGTAGCCTTTTGTGCCAACCGCACAGCGGATCTTTCGGGCCTTCAGGATGGTCTCTGGGGACCAGACGGCACGGCGGGAGCGTTTGGTGAGGGACAGGGCACGAATCTGGTCCTCGTACAGAAAGTTCTGGAGACCCTTCTCGATCCGGTCGAGCCGATACAGACGCTTCTTCATCTCCTCTGCCTGACAGAGACAGAGAAGAAGACGGTTTGTTAGGACTATTTATTGAACATTCACGCTTGTGATTCCCTCACTGATTTACTTTCTCACTTAGTGCATCTTAAAATGGCAGCTGTCCACATCGAAGTCAATGAAGCCAATCGATTATTAGAACTAAAAATCTAATAACTAGGGGATGTAAGCTAACGTGAAGTTAGAACAGTAGAACTAGCATAAACATTGTGTAAGCAGAGAGAAACTTATTGAAAGAGACCCCAGCAGCCACCCTACCTCCTTCTGTAGCCTTGCAGTGTGCTGCATCTCCTGCTCCAGCTGTTTCTTGAGGAGCTGACACTGTGTGCAGGGCTGCTGGTCCTCAGCAGTCCTGTCTGCATCCTCCTCCTCCAGGCCGGGCAGAGGGGTGCGTCTGGCGTAGCCATGGTCCCCGAAATTCAGCTCCTTCTCCACTAAAGACACAAAGCAATGTCCTACTAATATTGCATTTCCTGGCTGGAATCGTTGCAGTGCATTTTACATGTACCTGATCTTACAGGCATTACATGCGTTGGCTTTGTAAATATTGCAAATCGGACGAGGATCCAAACCACACTAAAGAAAAACACTATATCATTTGCACAAAAATACCTGTAAGTGCAATGTGTTTCTGGTTTATTAGGCTGCCATTATTGTCTTACACATTAATCATGAGCAATTTGCCAAACCTGTTAAAACATTTTACCTTAGGGAGGACACAGAACAAGCTATTGTAGATGCACATTTTTTCTGGTTATTATCCACAATTAAACAATTGCCAAATATAACTGCTTTTAGGCCCCTAGGGCACAGAAAAACACCAAAATAAACAGAGATACACACCAACATCTTATATAAAGATCTTATAACACATCCAACAGACATGGAACAACATAAGCATTTATTTGGAGTCTGACCCA
>NTHP01000179.1:90634-103929 GCA_003416845.1 Oplegnathus fasciatus
ATTTAGTGGTCGATTCATGGATCAGACACTTGTTGTGATTTTTGCGGTTAATCACCTTGTTAGAGAACAGCATGTTATGCAATAAGTACTGAAACATTGAACAGTTGGACAGTTGGCATTTTAGGTGCATTCTGAAATGTCATCCAAAAGCCGAATATCCCTAACTTTTTGTGAGTAGTGTATGTCATCACATGCATCATTGTAACTGCTTCATCTTACTGTCTGTATGTTTGTCTGTTTTGCCCGTTGCAGTCACCTTCTATGTCACATGATTTCACCAATTTAAAAAAGTAGTAAGTGGTCCCTGTGTTGTTTTAGGAGCTGAGTGGTCTTGGAAACAGGAAATCCTTGCTGGCTGAGTGAGTTAAAAACATTATTGGTCCTCTCTCTGCACTTCTTACTAACACACACTCACCTGAAGTAGTACCAACAGGTTGTCATGCAAGAAGCCTTGGATGTAAAATATGCTGTTTGAGTCAGTGCCATGCCATCGCTTATTAGTGTTTGCACATCTGGAAGCTCGTCCTTACCCTTGCTGTCATGTTTCAGATCTATAGAGGACAGATATAAAGCCATATGCCATGCAGCTCGCTCTCGCTCCATCCTCTCCCTGGGATTTGCCTGTTACAAGAAACTGGACTGCAAGGTACAATAAGATGATGCATACTTTGGACCATATAGTGTATATAAATGATCACTATATTATATTTCTGATGAGCGGTTCTCACACATGATCTGTCTCCCACAACGTCGTCACATTTAAAGTATCTCATGCATGTCAGGTAGAACTTGACACTGCAGCCTTCTTTAATAGGACATATGTTATGTCCGTGATGTTTATCCTCTGCCTCATCCTTCCTTTATCTCTTCCCCACTTCCCCAGGCTGCAGACACATACCTGGTCCAGGTGTATAACCTCACTCTGCTGTGTTCAGAAGAGTACATCATTGAGCCCCAGTCAGTCCAGTTCCTGGTACAGCATGGATTTGACTTTAACAAGCAGTACGCCTGTGGAATCCCTTACTGCAAGGGCAATAATAAGGTGACGATCTGTACAGCTGGTCTGTGTTCTGTGTGTCCTGAGCCCACTGTGTTCTCGATTGTACCTGTCTGAACCCCTGTCAATTTTGTTTTATCTATCTCGTCCCGGGTCACCAGTACGAAATGGATAAAAGCGCCATCTTGACTTGTATCTTGTGACGGACGATCTGATACCTCATATTGTGAAAAGTTAGACGAGAATCATACCCTGGTCTCCCACATGGCAGTTCACTGGTCATACCAGTACACCGTGTTGTGCTAGTGTCATTACTACATACAGCGTATGATGATGGCATTTTTGTAACATGATTTCAGATTTCTTTACAAGGTTTACAAGGTTCATTTATGATGGACAGTTAAAAAAAACAAAGATCATTACCAGAGAAATCGTCCTTTTTAATCCACGCATTCTTCTTCCTCATCAAAACCTAGTGCCAACCCACAATGCAACTTGACTGCCAACAGTTTGCTAACTAAGTCCACACCCCCCAGATTTTTCTGACTTCACACAGCTCTCTCTGGGCCCCAAAAAGACTTTATACAACTTTCTTTCACACATGCAGTAGTGCTCCCCAAGACCTGTAAACACACTTTTAGGTGTAAAATCAGTGTGAGTTCCCCTTTAAAATCATTTATGGTATGCTAATTACACTGTGGACTGCACTACATTTACATCCTTGGAATAGATCATTTCTAAATGGGTGCTTATCCATTAAGTTTCTCTTTATTGTATTTGTTCTTTTTTGTTTATTTATATGGAATAAGGCAAATTTAAGTAGCATTGCTCTGCTTCATGCGTCCCAAGATGCGCGCATCATGGCAGATTATATCCGTCTAATGGTGCAGGGCACATATTATATAGGACAAGATACAAGCAGACAGAACTGAATGCCTTAGGAACTCTATGTTACAAGACCAATATAACAGGACACTACAAAAGATAATTGACTTTCCTCAGATGTTATTATTTGATTTCTAGTTGTCTTTTCTCTCTCTACCTTTGTCAGGCAGGATCAGATGACCGGGGAGTCCACATCCGGGCCTTATTCACTGAACTGCTGCGTGCCAGGAAACCCCTGGTGCTCCACAACGGCCTCATCGACATGGTCTTCCTTTACCAGGTAACACCAAGTTATTACGTTTGCTCAGTTTCATTCTTTTTCTGTTTTTGATTTGTTTGGATGATGGTGGTGCCGTGGGTGGTTAGCACTGTCACCTCACAGCAAGAAGGTTCTGGATTCGAACCAAACAAACAAACAGACATTTGATGGTGTCACCAAGGTCTCTGGGAAAATTGGATGGACAAGTTATTTACCATCATCTGTGGTTAAAAACGCATGTTGCATATGCGCATGTCAAAATTCAATATAATTCATGATTTATATTGGCTTTTGAACCTCATTCCTTTCTCACAGGATGCTGCACTTATTCAATGACTTGGTTTTTTAATGCAATTGATCTTGTCTTTTTCGACCAGAGTTTTTATGCTCATCTGCCCGAGCGCTTGGCCACATTCACGGCCGACCTCTCTGAGATGTTTCCTGCTGGCATCTATGACACCAAATATGTCACTGAATTTGAGCTCCGGTTCACTGCCTCTTATCTGGAGTATGCCTATAAGAAATGGTGAGTATTGATTTATAGTTCAGTATATATATACTGCATATACTGTGTGTGCTCATATAGTTAGTTAGTTAGTTAGTTAGTTAGTTTATTTATTTCTGTGTCATGCCAAACATCTGGCCCGTCCCACATGGGATTACAAGACACCACTATTTTATAAAAACATACATCTTCCGGTAATAGAAAATAACAAATTTGAAATAACTATTTACAGTATATATATACTGTATATACCTATATATACTCATGACAACTGTTGGAATTGATTAACCTCAGCTCAAAAATCATTATTTAAAACACACAGAAAATGATGGATGTGACTGAAGTGAAGAGTAGAGCAGAATGGTGTTTACTCCACGATGTCCGTTTTTTTCTATATCAGGACACCTCAGGGTGCATCATGGTGCTTTTATCATTGCCATAAAAAGGGGTTTGTGTCGATGTTAGTGTATGTTTTAATCAGTCATAGTGTCCCTCTCCATCCCCTCATATTGTCTTCTCCTCCTTCTAGTAAGCTGGATAACAGTCGCAGTGTGACCTCTGGAGGTACCGGGCCTCACGTTCATGTAGAGTTCTGCCAGTATGCCGGTCACATGTCCAGCTATGTGGACTACAGAGAGTGTCCAGCTGTGGCCTCTTCTGAGGGACAGACTAACATCTGCCAGCGCTTCTCTGTGAGTTTTTAACTTTTTAAAAACTTTTTTAAATAGAGGAGTCTTTCAGTTTTACTAAAATTCTCACGCTGAAGTGAAATTAAACAAATGAAGTACTTTAAATAAGCTTTCAGTGCTTAAATTAAAGGTACAGCCTTTTTTTCTTCCTGTGTCTTTTTCCATATATATTAGAACAGACAAGCCAAAAAGATGGTAAGTATTTGTGTGTAGATATTTTTACTCACCACCCTGTCTTCTTTCTGTTTGTATGCGTTTGTCTGACAGGCGTTTGGCTGGTGTCCGAATGGCACCCAGTGTTCATTATCCCATGACACTGACCTGATCATCCTGCAGGACGAGAAAGGCATGGAGGACAAAAGAAAAAAGAGGAAGAGACAGAGAGAAAGGAAGAGAGGTGGAGGCAAGGCAGCGGAGGGCTCTTATATGTTTGACGGTGCCCCCGAAAACAAAGTACGCCACATGGAGGTGGATCCCGAAGAAAAACCAGATGACCAGCAAGGGACTGTGCCATGCCCGGAAAGTGGGCCTCTGATGGACAGTGACGAAAACGGCCAACAGAATGAAGGGGAGAACCTGAAAACTGACAGCGAGGGGAACGGAGTGTGTGAAGACATCACAGACTTCAGAAACTCTGCAACAACCGCCACAACTGACAACGACACAAACACAGAAACCAACACAAACGATGGTGTTGAAAGCAGAGCGGAAGACGGAGGGAGAGAAAAGTTTAGTGGCTACCCATCTAAGACTGACGATCTGAAGAAGAAGGCTGACACCGGAACGCACCGGGCGGGGTTTGATGCCTTCATGACGGGATACATCTTTGCCTACTCATGTACCCTCATCAAGAACGCCGGAGAGGGAGCTGTAGAGGAGAAGGAGCACCAGAAGGAGGAGGAGCAGTCGTGGCTTCCTACCTGTCTCAATAAAGTCTACCTCAGCGGCAAGGCAGCTCCCCTCAACGTGGTTAAAAGCACCTTCTCCAAATCTTCCAAGGCCCATGTGCAGAAGATGGAGTTGGTGTGGGGAGGGAGAATGTAGTGTGCAATTACAGTGATTACATGTGCAGGTTCACAATTTATTTTTTTTAGCCATCCCCTGACTTTTCCTCTGTTACCACCTTGAGGTTGACATTTTTGTTTTTTTATAGTCTCAATTTATAATGTCAATATCTTGACAACTGTTGGATAGATTGCCTTGAATTTTGGTAGAGATGTCCATGACCCCCTCAGGATGAATTTGAAAATCTTTGGTGATCTCCTTTTCCTCTAGCGCCATCATCAGGTCAAAGTTTTTATTTGTCCAGTATTTTGAGTTATGACCAAATGCCTGCAAAACAAATAACATTTCCATCAGCCTCAGCTGACTGCAAAATGTTAGCAAATGTCATGCTGAATATTAGCATGTTAGCATGCTGACATTAGCTGACAAAGCGCCGCCTTGCATTAGTACAGTCTCAGACTCTTAGCCTTGTTTGTTTTGATCTTTTAAGAACAGGGGAAAATGTTCAGTCTGACCTTGTAGACAATCTAGGGAGAAAAAATTTCACATTTTTAAAAAATCCATTTTGGTCTGTTCCTGCTCTCCTATAGTTTTTATTTGTTTAGCAGCCTTTGTGGATTTTTGACCCACTAATCAAACTGCCCAGAAAAAGTGAATTGGTGGCATTAGTGACTTGCCATTGTAAAATAAATTGCAATACAGAGGCTCCAGTTTTAATTTAGTTAGCAGGTATTTCTATGGTTTCTCTGGAAGCATCCAAAATGAGATGATGCTTGATATGCATTTATCCCACATTTCAGATTTTGTATCATTTCCTGTTTCTGGAGTTAACTGTGGAAATAAACTGATGCTCTTTAACAATCATTCTTTTGTCTTTATTTCGTCTTCTGGGTTTATCTGGAAGAATGATATAGAACAAACTGTCCAACAAACTGTCCAGAACCAGAATCACTTCATATAACCAGTACAATAAATCAATAACACAGCACACACAGTGTGAATGGACAGTCCAAGGTACAGTACTAACTGCAAATAATGTTGTAGAATCACCGTTTGTGTTCAGGCTGTATAGGTTGCAGTAAAAAAGTGTATGTAGTTCTACAGTAGTTCCCACTCATACAATATGAGTAACCATGGTGCTGTATATAACAAGACGAAGAGTCTACAGCCAGTGGCTCTTTGAGGCTGCTTAGGCACAACTAAATGCTAATGTCAGCATGCTAATATACTGCTGTTTAACAGGTATGATGTTGACCATGTTCACCATCTTAGTAAATACACATCATTATTAAGATATTTCAGTCTGGAGCACAGCGGTGGACTCACTGACAGGCCGACATTGTCATTCATGGCTAATAATATCACTAAACTTGAGGAATCACACTGGTGCTGTACTGTGCAAAATGCCAGAGGTTGTGTGGTTCGATCAGGTAATGCAGATGTGACTTGTGAGCACTTTAAGATGTTAAAATAATGCTTATAGTTTAAAAAAAGCAAAAGCTGCAGAGTTGTTGCAGAACATTCACAGGATGGCAGTTCTTGGGAAGAGGCTGCTGAGAGCCTACAGCATTACACACTCAGTATTACACACTCTGCATGCTGAAGTTTCCCACTGGACACGGTCATCCAGCGTCCTCTGTTCTCTGAAATATCCTGTTTTTTCGATTTCCCCAACAGTTAGTTTCAGTTAAAATGTTGCTCAAGTTTTAAATGAATTCTGGAAATTTGGAAAACTGACACTAGAGTATATAACTCACATTTAACAAGTTTTTCATCTATGCAACACCTCTGCTGTGTACTGACCATGACAGAGCCATCAGCGTGGCTATCGACTTTTAGCTTTATTGTATGTGTGTGTGTGTGATGGAGGAAGCATTATTCTTGTTTGTCTCAAAAACTCAAAGTGATGCATTACCACTTGAAAGAGTGCCAGCACAATATTGCACTGTGAGTAAGGGTCCTGTGTATGAAAACTCTGAAAACTCTAGTAGCAGTATAAGCCTTAAAAGTATTATAAATCATGTATACGTACATGTAATTTAGATCTTTGTGCGATCTTCTTGTAACCATTGATTTATTACTTAATAGATCTGTATTGGTGTGCTTTGACAGACATCTCTTGATGACAATTAAGCTCTCATTATGCTCCATTCTGAAGTGCTTCTACCTGCTTGATGTGGTCTTAAGTGCTGATCTTTGATGGTTCCTCACACCTGTTGGATATGTAGGAGCTTCTCAAATCTGGAACATGGACTGATTCTGGCTTTTACAGACTTGTCCAGATAACTCAGTACACCTGCTTGTTGAAACAGTTGCTTTGGAAGCAGTTCACAGCTGCTTCACATTTAATGTAACCTTCAAGGGATTTACTATTCAAGAAGCTTCATGTTAACCCAACATCACTGAGAGTAAAGGATCTCACAGAACACAGCATCATTTTACATGTCGAACTTCTTCTTTTATTTGACCGAATTCAACATCAAAGCAGTCAAGTGTAGAAAGTCTGGTGCTGAAGGTGGTTCAGTGTGTTCAGTGGACTGTTGTGGTGCTGGAGCTTGGTTGTGTGATGCTGGCTTTGTGTGGTTCGGTTGACATCCACTCTCAGCGGCTCCGGGAATACCAAAGACCCAGAAAGAGTCCTGCCCTGTGATATCAAGAACAAGTCATGAATATGGATCCTTCTCTTGGTCTGCTGTCAGTGTCCCTAATCTGCTTTCTTTTCGGTACACTATAGGCTGATTAGCTCAGCTTAGCGTAAT
Organism: Oplegnathus fasciatus; assembly: GCA_003416845.1. NCBI lineage: Eukaryota > Metazoa > Chordata > Actinopteri > Centrarchiformes > Oplegnathidae > Oplegnathus > Oplegnathus fasciatus. The sequence goes on from NTHP01000179.1 coordinate 97,734, forward strand.
TATATTACTTTTACAGTTGAGTTTTTTACAGGTTAAACAATGGATTAGTTAATTAGTGAACTTCAGAATGAGTGCGAATGAGTGTATTTCCCAAGATGTCGAACTATTCCTTTAATATGCAGCTTACCTACTGAGTGCACTGAAACACAGCTAACCACTGCGCTCCATCTGGTGGTCGGTCATCCTTCTCATCTTGTCCGGAATAAGCATTTCTTCTTCGTCGTCCAGGAAACTCTGGGTGCACTTCAGGAACTTTGAGTCTGTAAAAAAAGACATAAATACTTAAATAAATAAGAAGAAGACAAATCATCATTGAATGAAGCTCACCTTTTTTCCCACATTATGTGAACAGCAGCAGCTCAGGCAGTGGAGTAAGATAACAGTGGAGAAAGAAAAAGAATATGGTTAATAAGATTAATTACTGAACAATATTATATGGACAAACAGGTTTACACAGTGGCATACATGATTTTCTCTGTCTTTATGTTATTGTCTTTTTGAAGTCACTTTCTTTACAAGTCAAAAGTTCATACTCACATTTTTCTCCACAGGTGGTTCAGTGAGATAAAGTCAAAATGGTTAGTAAGGCAAATAATATTTGAATAATTGACTAATTAATATTATATGGATAAACAGATTTGCACAATAACATCCATTCCTTTCTCTGTCTTTATATTAAAGCCTGTTCTAAGTCACTATTGTTACTAAGTCAGAAGCTCGTACTCACCTTTTTCGTTAGAAAGGCAGCCAAAATAATCAAACAGGTGTTACACACAGTATGTAGCTAATCTACACAATGATATACATTCATTTCTGTTTTTTAGACCACAGCTTATTCTAAGTCACTTTCTTTTATCATGCTCCTTGTTCGTCCACAGTGAACAGCAGCAGCTTCGGTGGTGGAGTCAGATACGAGGAAAATCACACAGAAATGTTTAATAATCTTTGAATTATTGACTAAATTATATTATACGAATAAACAGATATTTGTACTTACTTTTTTCATCCATATATCAGTGAATGGCTAAAGTTTAGGGGGTCCTTTGTTAAATCCAGGGTTGGTGTGTTGATTTCCAGGTTCTTCTACTTGTATAAATTAGCTATGAACTCTTTGGTGCTGATTTTTGGATCCCTCTGAAGAAAGACATTTGTTAGCTTCTTGTAACCCTAACCCTTCCCTCCATTTTCTTCTCTCTCTTCCTGTGCAGTGCAGTCGATCGCTGCTACCTCTGGTGTTGACCTGGGGGAGGACTGCAGACGGCCACGTGCCACCTCCATGACACATGGTGCTGCCAGCCACTACTTTTCATCTGCCATCCACGAGCTTCACTGGGAGGGCGTGGCACGTGGAAGGTTCGAGCCAGCCACCCCCAGTTCCACCCCCGACTGTGCAGACCCCAGACCAACCAGTAGGAGTCAGTACTGCTGTGACAAGGAAGACTGTTCATTTGAACACATGACCGAGAGGAAGGTACCTGCCCTGCCAGATGCAAAGGCTCCATGCACGGGCTGTCGACAGCCCCGCCAGACGCAAGGGCTACCTGGGGAATTACAGGCCCTGCCAGACGCAAAGACCCGTCCTCAGGATGAAAGAAAGGTCGATCCAGCCAGCGTGCCAAAATGTGGAGATGGTCCAACAGGCCCCAGTGCAAGACGCTACCTGGGGTGTCTTCAGCCCTGCCAGACGCAAAGGCTATCCCTGGAATCACTGGTCCTGCCAGACGCAGAGGCCAGTCGTCAGTGTGGTGTGGTAGTGAGGAAGGTTAAATGGTAAATATGAACATGATGATTCCAGGAGGACTTCAGCCATGTAGAGAGTTGTGGAGTTAGTCCTCGTCGCTCTCATCCGACCACCGTGGCCTCTTAGCAGCAGCCAGCTCCTCGTCGGTCTCTTCCCTCCTCCTCCTCCTGGAGGAGCCGAGGCCAGAAGTGGAAGGTGAGTCGGGGTCTTCTTCCTCAGAGCTGTCACTGCTGAAGGATCCTAAGGGGAGTGGCCCAATGTTCTCAGGGGGAAGTTGAGGGATCTCAATCCTCTCCTCTTCAGCCTCGTCAACAATAGCAAAAGGATCTGCATCAGGATCATAAGGAGGAGCATAAAGAAAAGCGTATGGATCATCAATAGGATCAACAGAAGAGTCATCATCAGAATCATCATCAGGATCAGCGTGAGGATCAGCATAAAGAGGAGCAAAAGGATCAGCATAAGGAGGAGCAGGAGGAAAAGCACGAGGAGGATCAATGTAAGAATCATCATCACGATCCGCATAAGGAGGAGCATAGGGAGGAGCATAAGGTGGAGCATAAGGTGGGGCATCAGGAGGAGCATAGGGAGGAGCGTAAGGAGGAGCATAAGGTGGAGCATCAGGAGGAGCATAACGAGGAGCATAAGGTGGAGCATAACGAGGAGCACAAGGTGGAGCATAACGAGGAGCATGAGGTGGAGCATAAGAGAAAGGGCGTGCAGGAGCATAAGGAGGAGCATAAGGAGGAGCATAAGGAGGAGCATAAGGAGGAACATGAGGGAAAGCATGAGCAGCATAAGGAGGAGCATAAGGAGCATTCAGAAAAGCATAAGGAGAAGCGTAGGGAAAAGCGAAAGGAACAGCATAAGGGTAAGCATGGGGAACAGGATAATAAACAGGAGTATAAACAGCATGACCCTGTTGTCTCCAGTCCATCCCAAAGTTTGGTGGTGGGAGCTGCTGAAGTGGAGGTGAGGGAGGTCTGACATCATCATCAGGGGGGAGTGGAGGGTTGTCGATGATCCTTTCAGCATCGGGGCGCTCAGTGCCGTTATGCAAAGGCCAAAAGAAGCCACCTGAGGGGGAACACATTTATTAAAAAGTCACATTCTGCACTTTTAGGCAGAAATCAGGCTGAGCACATGATACAAAATAACAACCGTACCAGTTTACTATGTATAGAAAAAGGTCTGTAGCCCATAAAGGACATACAGGATGTGATACACATGTTTTTGTCCACCTGTGAGCCACACCATCAACAACCTAAGTAAGGTAAGGTATGGCCTACTGGTTCTGAAAAAGTAAAAAAGTCTCCTAAGTGTGATCTGGAGGGAAGAAAAACTTCTTCAACACCAACATTTTGGATACAAACATTGAACACTGTGTCACCTCGTGCTTTAACTGAGGAATCTGACATAAGACCCTTTTTCTAGAAACAATAAATACAAAATGTCATTTCCTTTATTTCCATTATTTGATGATGTGTCTCCCCCTGGTTCCAAAACTCTTTTCTGATATTATGTTTACTGCAACAGTAAGTTAAAACATTAAATAACCAATCTGTCTCGTAGGTCATTAAATGACTCTTGTGTACGTGCACTGAGTAAAAGCTTCTTTTTCACACTCATACATTATTAGTATTTTAATATTTTTACTGTTTTTCTTTTAAATTCTTTGGAAAACGTAAAGGGAGACTGTTTTCACCCCATCCCCCTCAGAGGAAGCCTTCCTCTAACTCTGATGATTGATTTCCAAAATGAAAGTCAAATTATAACAGACATATGAAAGGATGAGTAAAGGACTGTTTCCACACTGCAGCAGAAAGGGTAAACATCAAGTCAGTCAAACAGAGAGTCTCGCACCATCCGTGCGTAAAAATATGGACACACGTCTAATGCACTTTGTCTTGTGTGAACTGTGTGTTTCTAAGAAGACGTCACCGTCTCCAACACTCCCTGGTTTACAATAAACTAGAAATTACTGACATATTAGCCCGATAATCAGACTTTACTGCAGTGGAGGTAGAATTATTCAGATCTGTTACTTAAGTAAATGTAGCAATACCATAATTTAAAAATACTCCATTACCTACTCCACTTTCTGCACTCAAAATCTTACTTAAGTGAATAAATTTAAATCAAATTAAATTAAATGTACTTCATGTACGTATCAACAGTAAACAGACATATAATACAGCAGGATGGCCCCTGTGAGTGATATATTATAACATATGATATTATTGGATCATTACCACTGATGCATTAACACGTAGCAGCCTTTGGTAAATGGCTTCACTTTAAACTTTGGGTACTTTAATCTGTAGCAATGCATCATATTTTGTCTTGTAAAATCTTAATGTTTAAAGTACCTGGTGATTATAGCCTTCACATAAAGCAGCAGAAATGGAATAAAATTGAAAAATGGAAAAGTACAAGTATTTCTCAGCCAAGTGCAATACTTGAGTAAATGTAGTTAGTTACATCCCACCACTGTTTAACAATCATGAATTCTTCACTAACTGAATCACTGAACAATTCGGAGATGTGGGCAGCAGTTCAGAGGTCTTGAACCAGGCCACTCAGAGAACCAAGCACCAAAGTGCGTGCGTCATTACGCACGCGGAACCGCGGGTGCCTTGATTAAATCATGCGCAACTGACAACAGCGCTTCTCCAAAATAACCACACAACGTCTGTGCGCACCAAACTAGTCGTTTAATGCCGGTCACTGTCACAGTTTGAGTTGTAAATCACAGAGTGTGAAGGAGACGGCGGCAACGTGGACGCAGCGCGCGCACACTCACTCTCCTCTCTTCTACCTTCAAGCTCAAATACCAAATCACATTTCAGCTCATTATAATGATGAAATAATGATGAAAATAGCAACATGTCAAGTCCAAGCTCTAAGAGCGATGACTGAACACAGCGGCTCTGGTCCAATCACAGTCAGACACTTGGAGTTCACTTGATCACTTTCACTCAGGCTCATACCAACACTGATCTGTTGCTGCGCTTGACTCCTTTCTGAAAACTAAACTTCCTTCATCTTATAAACTTTGAACTTAAAGGACTGATAACAGCTCCGGATACATTAGAAGCAAAACTTCAACAGCCTCAACAAGCAAACTCTGCTATCACACAGAAGAACAGGCCCTGCTCTGTTTACACCTGCGCGTTCTGACGTCCTGACGTCTGCACCGAACAGTTCCACCGTCTCCATGGTGAACAACAAAAACTCATTTTGGGGGCATTATTCGCAAAATGGTGCATCTTTTTCGCCATCTTTTTTCCCAAACTGTCGACGACAAATTTGAAGAAACTGATGCCCTCAAACCAAAATAAGAGTGTTTTCAAATCGCTACACCTTTGTTAACACATCCTCCACCTTTCCCGGGACAATCCGCACATTCAACCACCTCATATTCATTTAACACAGAGAAAACGTCGTGTGTGTCTGTTTCCACCATAACTGTGTTCTTCCACAGTTCCACTAAAGTCCGTCTTTAAATTCAACAAGTTACATTAACTCTATTCATTTTGTACTGAAAATGTTTTAAGGATCTCAGGAAGATGAATGAATAAATTAGGTGTGATATTAGAAGATGTCTTACCTGCAAAGTTAAACCACCGTCTGAGTCTGGTCAGCAGGTGCTCCTCCATGGGGGGTCCACTAAAAGACATTTTCCCAGCAGCAGGTCACTTCTACAAGAACGTTTTCTTCTTGGTTTTCCTCTCGTTCACTTCTCCAACAAATCGTTTTCCAACAGAAGGTTTCCAGGCGATCAGTTATCAAAGAATTCAGCTTCCAGCAGACAGGTTGTGTATCAGGTCAACTCGTGTCAAGTCCAAGAGCGAATGATGAGTCGCAACGGCCCGCAGCTCTGATATAGCCTCGGGGCATGTCACCATTCTGTTTCCATGACTTTGACTGATGCACGTGCACGCGTGTGCGTGAGAGCGATTTACAGTAAATGGATGATATTAATTATGGACTTCTGTGTGATTAGTGATGTGTATGACCCTTCATTGCCTCTGTAGACTGTCAGAAAGTCTTGCAGCACCTTGCGCCTACATGATGATAATCACATGGCCTACGTTTTTAACTTGTCACCTAATTTATTAATTCATGATACATATAACCTGCAGAGGCACACGCGCTCTCAGTGTTGTCAACAGATTATGTTTATTTGAGTTTCCATCTGTTCAGAAAACGTTATTTTCGTGTCTTTTTGGCTGAGGCGCACACTGAACACCTCTCCATATTAGCAAAAGAAAAAAAGCCTTATAGGCGTCTGACTGATTCCTACCAATACTGGTTTGAAAGACTGTTTGTAGAATATGTACATTTATTTTTATATACCTGTAGGCCTGTGAATATTCTCATTCATCCAGGTCATAATTATCTCAAGGAAATTGAATCGAACGCAACTGGATTTTTGGTTTTGTCTGTGAAGAC
>NTHP01000179.1:119021-136689 GCA_003416845.1 Oplegnathus fasciatus
TTTACTGTAAATCGCTGACATATTTACAGTAAAATCTACAGTATCTAATACAGTACCTTACACCCATGGTCCTCCCCACACTGACATCTATCAGGGTGCAACTTACACCTTTATCACCTTTATTCACAGAACCTCCCATAATCTCTGTTTCTGCAAGGCCTTTAAAAAACATCTATGGAACCTTTTTTGTTATTTTTATTATTATAATTAAGAACAAGATTTTTTTTCCATTAGTGTAGCCTCCTTCTCACTCACTGTGAATAATTTGACTTTTTTTAAAAAAATAAAATGTGTTAAATTCTTGACAGAATATAAAATTGTATCAAATTGAGTTTCATTTAAACGTCATTGACAGAAATACTCCTTTAAATAGACCTTTATCACAGTGGATATTTAGGTGAATACCATTCATGATGGCTGCATTCCATTTAAGTGTTGCAGTGACAGAGCCCTGGTGTTGTGCTCGTTTCACGTTTCACTCAGTGGAATGGAGCCATCGCTAACGTTATTAGCTCCAGCTGTGCTTTTCCTGCTATGACGTGAAAACATCTATTGCGCTTGTTACTAAATCTAACCAAACTGGATTGATTTGATTTGATTGATTTAGATTGTACTGTGTTTGCAGGGCACAAAATGTACTTAAAAGTGCTGACATGCATATCCTGGATAGACATTTTTCACAGCAGACATTTTGACTTGATCACAGCTATACTTCATTTTTCCATAAAAATCACCCTAACATTGCGTATGCTAGACCATTATTGTGGAAGAAGGATGGATGCTGTGTTGGAGTGATGTAAACAGCTACATGAATCCTGATATGGTCGTTCAGACTGATGTAGCATTGTCACAAATCAGATATGTATTAGCTTTAGCAATTTGAAATTAAGAATTTCATGATTGTGTATTTTCACAGTGTCAATACAAACTCTCATATGAAGTTACATGTATGAAGGGAAACATATCTGATTTGGGCTACTTCTTCTGCTTCCTGGACATAGCTGTTGTTTGACTGCATAAGCATTTTATCAGTTTTAAGCACCTTCATAAAACTTGCATGTTCTCCTTTTCACATAAAAGCTGCAAAAACAGCCACTGCAATTTACCGTGAACGTTTCCACCCCTCGATAACGTCACAAATTAAAATCTTGGCTCTCTGTTCACAAGCTGAGATAGAAAGTTAGTCGATATTGATTAAAGAGTCCGGGATCATATGAATCACATACGTAAACTCTGTGGATTTCACCTATACTGTAAAGCATCGCTCCCCAGAGTTTGCAGACAATGTTCTCCAGACAAAGTTATGTGCCACCGACCCTTCCCTCGCATCAACTCTGAAACCTCGCAGTCATTAGCAGCCGATTGATGAGGGAAATGGTATTAGTCTGAAAACATTTGCAGCTCATCCAGAGAAGGGGCCATTTTTACAATTGGTTAAGGGGGTTATGAATGTGCACATGTTCTGTTTGAAATAGGCAATGTTCATTTTTTATCTGTAATTGTTTCTGGAGGAGGCTTTTAGTGAGAGATGAGTTAAGATTCTATTAGAATCTGCTGCGCGCCTTCTTTCTGTCTTTTAGAGATACAGAACTCTTTGTTTTGTATCCGTGCTGATGTTATAAGGGGTAAAGTGGATGAAGTTTGGAGGTGACTTTTAAATGACATAAGAACGTGTAAAGTATTGCCACAGTGTATAAAATAGCAAATCTGTGCTTCAGTAGGAAACAATGTTTCTTTCACGGCCACAATTAAATGAGTGATTGAACATGAGGGCAATGATGTTCAGGATAACTGTCGTCTTTGGTAATGCTCATCGCCATCTGCCCCCTTTGATGATGCTCAGTGCATAAAAGGCCTTGAAGAAGTTTTCTCTTTGTTGTCTGCACGTATCAGTTTCATCTCGATCATCATTCTGTTAGTAGCCAGGAGCACGACTGATGTCAACCTGAATACAGCAGCCTCTCTGTCCGTTAGTGACACAAACATGTATTCAGTACCACTCACACACACACACATGCCCAGTGTGATGTAGGGAGCGTGTCATGTGAGTGATGATCAGTAGGTATGAAGGGGTGAGGGATCAGGAACTGGCTAGCGTGATGGATCAAAGGGTTGCATGACAGCCAGACGAGGACTTCCTGCTTGACAGAAACATTCCTCAAATGGACAGCACGGCGTATCAAAGATGATTTGTGTGTGTGTGTGTGTGTGTGGAAGAGAGAGAGATCAGCCCCCAAAATAGACAGCGTCCAGTATCCAGGATGATGTGTTTTCTTCATCTCAGGTCATTCTGTCTGTCTGTGTCTTCATCTTCATCACTTGTCTCTGATCTCTCCCTGTGTCTCTTTCTTACATACACATGCATACAAGTACAAACGTACGTGTGTATATCAAAATAAATGTCTCCTCTGCATGAAGTTAATATCTTTATGGTTTAGCCAGAATATTATACCATAAGTCATGTGCAGTTTGTTATGTTACACAGTTACTGTAAGTATCAGTTACAAAAAGTTTTGATAGAAAACAGAGATAAACAATCAGATAGAGTTTTTTTATGAGTTGAGGGAAGTTCAGGCTGTTCATAATGAAGTCATTCACGATGCTTTTGTCCGAAACCAAAACATTGAACAGGGTTTTATAATATGATGGCAAAGGACTGCTTTGGAAGTTTATCAAGGTGGAAATAATTTTATCTTTTCATTGTGACGACTGCAAAATAAACATGAGAGAATACACAGTTCATGTTGCAAAGTCATCTACCAGGAATGGTGCTTGCACATATATGTGTTGTTTCTGTCTTGCTGATTGTGTTTTGTGAATGTTTCTTGTTCTCAGGTCTCTCTTGGAAAAGAGATCTTAATCTCAATGGGACTGCCTGATTAAATAAAGATTAAATAAATAAACATATTTGAATGGCCAGCGCAGGACCTTGCCACATAACTTCACATTGTGTTCCGGCAAAAGCAAAAGTTTTGCAGGCAATGCTGCTTTTTTTTCTTGGGTTAATGTCGGTCTGAACTTGAACTTGCTGACATTTATACACCACCAGCCAATGGGATTTTTCACAACCCGGCAACCCCAAATTTGTTCTTACAAATGACTTATTACTGATCTATAAAGCCTTAATAAATGATTCATTAACCATTAACAGAGCCATCAGTTACAACTTCTCAGCCATGTTAAAAGTGTGCCTGGTTAAGGTGTGTTAAGACAGAATGTGAGGGGAATTGCATTGCAATTGCGCATGAAATCAGTGGAAAGACACAAGTGTGTGTGAATAGACAAAAATTCGCTCCAGTGGAATCTGCGCCAGTTGCAAATATTTCAACTTCAGCAAAAAATGTGNTTTCATCTAATTTCACCTGGAAGGAACATCAGGGGAATGATGTTTGAGGTGAACACGACAACAACAAAAACAGATTTTTTTTTTGTCTGAAACATTTGCACCACTCATGCTTTGGTTCTCCTCGTGTAATAAACGCTCTCCCTGTCAGTTTTTGCTTCCATCAAATCTTCTTAATACTTAAAAAAAGCGGCGTATGATTGATCTGTTACATTCTGCACAGAGGCTGGTGAGAGAATGACGGGACACGCAACACAAAGCAAGAGGTGAAAGAAAGCTCACCGGGTTGCGAGTGCACTGTATTTGCGAGACATCATGCAACACCCCACTTCTAATTCAGTTTTCCTTTTTTCGGAGCGAAGACTTTCTTTGTGCTTTTGAGGAAAACCGCAGCCTTGTAGCCCATCTCCATGTATCACCACGTCCAGAAGCCCACGGCCTTTGGGAGGGTATAGAATCACACGGACCAAACATAATAAAGGTAATTTACTGCCAAGGCAAATTCCATAGCTCTGGGCCTCCACCCCATGTTAAACAGCCTGCTGACCTTTAGCGTCTGATTTCATAAAGAGGGACACAATCCGATTAGGCCCGGACAGGAAAGGTCAAATGCACTGGCAGTTGTGGTGGGAATGTCGCCGCTAGCTGGCTGGAGATGTACGGAATGACCGCGGCTGTGTGTGGACGGCAGCCCCTTGCATGCCTGAGTGTGTGAGAGCGCGTGAGTGTGCATGTGAGAGGAGGAGGATGGAGGCTGTCTGAGGGTGGGTGGGTGGCAGAGGTGGGGGCAGCGACGGCAGTTAGCCTCTGTGGCCTCTGGAGCCGTTAGCAGAAAGGGCAACATATCTGACATGGGTGGCGTGCTCCCTTTTTATGTCTCAGTTACCACACATACACACACATTCAGACACAAACACATACGCACCCGGTGGAATTGCACCAGCTTTACCTGATAGCATCTTCAGCTCCACTGAGCCTTCAAGTGCATCACTGTTTCCAGGTGTGTTGATTTTCCCGCCTTTTTTGTCCTGTTCTCATTTGGATAGTGGGTTGATGTGGATGTCACAACACATTGTGAAGGTGTAGTCTTCACTGATTGCTTGAATCTCTGTTTGACAAGCTTTATTGCCTAAAGCTGATCAGGCCTTCGTTGTCGTTCCTGAAATATTTGTCATGCCTTCATCCATTTATTACAACTCACACTCTTATTTTTGTAGTTTTGGACATCATTTCTATCGGTTATGATGACACTGTACTCCCCAAAGTGACTGCTGAGATCTGGGAACACGGCGTCATTGCTACAACAAAGTCAGAGGGGGCAACAACAAGCGAACAGTTGAGCGAGATGATCTAAAGCACTTCATTTCAAAGTAAAACCTAAAGTGAACATGCCCGAAATGTTGATAATAATCCCTCATTGCAATATTTCAAAAACAGTGTGCAAGCAAAACTACAACGAGTACGAAATGTAAAAGTTGAAGCGGGAAGACAAGCTGTAAAATGTGACAGATGTTGGGGGGATAAATTCCTCCATTTTCCAGTCACATTTGGCTAAAACCCATCTGATCATCTGACTGCCCGTATTTCTTGCCCCACCTGACTTATTTTTAGCATGTTTCGTCACATATCCAGATCTTAGTAATGTGTTACAGTAATGTGATTACATTTTTCAGAAACGCTTGGTTTAAGAAATTACATTTCGTAATTTAGTAATAAAATTACAGTGACATTCCATTACTTTGACATTTGGGATGTTGGTGTCTTTGATGTCTCTAAAGAAGTTGGAAGGGAGGTTGATATCAGTTTCGTGTCTTTGTGTTCAGTAGAGAGGACGTGTTAGCTTGGCACAGTGGCTGGAGGTGGAGGTCAGCTAGCTTATGCAAAAACATGCCCTCCGGTAACTCAGAGTCGTCTTGTTCACACATGATGTCATCTTAGCTGGCCTGCTGAAGTTAGCCACCGAGAAGCCCACTTTCAGGTTTTGTTTGAACCACAACGGGAGGATACACATTAAATACAGAGGTGATGTGATGTCTGGGTGTGGGGGATTTGGATCTGGTTAAAGACACCTTTGACAGGGCTGAGTAATGGGAAGTAACGTGTAATGTAACTAGAATTGTTTATGCTGATGAGTAATTAGTAAAAAAAAATCTTTTTCAAAGTAATGAGTAATTGATGACATAGTAGTCAGTTTCATCAATCCAAAAATGTCTGCTTTGTCCAATTGACTTGCAATGAAGAAACATAGTGCTGAGATGTTTCTTTATTTCAAGAAGAAAACAAAAAAGAAGACTACTAAACTAAATATCGGTTTCAGACTTGTTCGTGTGCAAGCATTGTTTTCATAGATGAGACTGTGCCTATGTTCCTGTATATCTTCAATGTGTGTGTGTGTGTGTGTGTGTGTGTGTGTGTGTGTGTGCGTGTGCATGTGTGTGTGCAGCAGGCAGAGGTTAACTGTATGTGCCTGTGTATGCATACACTATACAGTATCTATATTTGTGCATAAATCCATGTGTGTGTTTGCATATTTGTGTGTAAATTTATCGCAGGATACATGAACAAATTTGCAAGTGTGTGTGTGCTGTATGTGTAAAGTTTTGGATGAATGTAGCCTACATAGTCAGTGTGTCTTGCAAGTGTGTGTGTGTGTGTGTGTGTGTCATGGTTAATGTTGATTGTGTCGGGGCACAGCAAGGTGCTGACAGTGCCGTGTCTGCTGAATGACGGAGATGATGTTAACAAGCACAGGGAGGCGGTCACCACCCCCCTGTTTACAATGTGGGGGTGCTAAAGCTGTCGAGACCATAACTACCGCACGCTGCTGTGTGTGTGTGTGTGAGTGTGTGGGCACTAATACCTCCTTGTCCTCCACCTCTTTGTTGTCACACTCCTCATCTCCAGATCGCTGCAGAGCGGCTTGCCTGGCACTCCAGCTGAGAGAGATGGAGAAAGAGAGAGAGAGAGAGAGACCTTTTCAGTAAAGAGGCCTATAAGCCTACATGCTAGAGGAATAGACGGGGAACAAGACACAGATGAGCACATGTACACAGTAGCCATGATAATTAGAGCACTTGTGTTTGTTGTATCTCAGCTATAGGGCTGCAAATAATGATTATTCTCATCACTGAAAAATCTTCAGATTATTTTTCCAATTTATCAATAATCTTTCAAATAGAAATTCAAATAGTGAAAAACACAAACACTGTTTCCCAGAACCAAAGGTGATGTCTTCAGATTGCTTGGTTTGTCTGATCAATAAATCCACTCAGTATCAACACAAATCCAAACAACAGGCCGAATCCCAAAGATATTCAAGTTTATATAAAACAGAGGAAAGCAGCGAATAACCACATTTGCAAGTTGGAAACAGAAAATGTTTGGCATTTTAGCTTGATAACTTATTTAAAAGATTAATTGATTATCAGACTCATTTATTAATTAATTCGCTGTTGCAGCGCTACTTGGCTGCAAATTAAGGTTCACCACACTGGAGCTTTAAAGAGCCCCTCCAGACATGTTTTAAGACATGTTAAAATACTCTGCTTTGAATAATAATTTATGACTTATGTGGTTTTGCCACAAAAAAAGTTCAATTAACCTGTTAAAATTTCTTAAAATGACATCTATTTATTCCCCCTAGTTGAAAAACCCAGAAGCTATGTTCAACTGCCGGACACAAGATGCCTCCTACTTCAATGAAAATACTTGGATACTACTGTATGTGTGCTGGATGTTTAAACGTACCACATCACCCTTGTGTATGTTGCACACTGGACCATGATTGGCTTCCAGATTAGTTGTGATGTAACTGAACACCTGCCAAGCTATGGGAACTACAACTTAATCATCCACCCATCCAAAATGGAACGTGCATCCAATTTTATTCAACATTACTGAACAAATTGAGAACAGTTGAGAATGAGGCCCGTTCTTTAATTCCTCAGCAAACTGAAACAGCAGTGACAAACCTACAGGGAAACAGTTAAAATATCAGACCGCTCTGAATTATTGGAGCCCTGATCCAGAATGTATGCAGCTGCACACATCATAATCCTATCAAAAACCATATTTCTCACTGCCCATTATGGCATAAAATATATGTCATGTTTACTTTAGTGTTCATATAATTATGGATGGAAACAAATCTTTTTGCACAGAAAACTTATGCCATCTGTCAAGACTGCCCACAGCCAGCAGCCACACAGCATTATTTTAATATAGAGGGATTAGAGAGTTTGCTACAGAGGTTTCATTGTTTTGCATTTCAGCATCCTGTAATATGCAGAAGAATCTATCTGGTGTGATACTGAAACGTTGGACATATCTGTTTGCATTCTGGTTGTCTTCAATCCAGAAAGAAGCACTTTTCCACAAAAATCTAGCTTATGCAACTCCCCCACTTCCATTTATCAAAATATTAGCATAATGGCCTGCGTCTCGAGTCACTTGCTATTCTGGCTCATCTTTCGGCTTTTTGGAATTCAATAGTTGTTACTTGGAGAGAAACAGCAAGATACAAGGCCCCTAATGGGTCCAAGTTAAAAGCTTGGCTCTTGTAGAGCACCAGAAGTTAAAAGCTTACACAGAGTTATCATAATAGGCCACCCTCAACGTCAGCCAAGTCGTCTTTTTGAAGCGAGCGTAATTTCCCATGATGATGATGATGATCGGCCGGACAACATGCTCAGAAACAATTAGCGCTGGTCGCTGAAGTGGACACTTTCCCCCAGTCAGGCATCGAGGGCCAGGGCATAAATAAGTCCCCTTGTCAGCCATTGCCAAGAGACAGCTAATGACTCTCATTAATATGCAAAATAGCAGCCATTTTTCTCTCCTTCTGTGTGTGTGTCTGTGTGTGTGTGTGTGTGGTTCCTCATTTTGCACACTTGGTCCGTCCAGTGCAAAGTGACCAGCTCAAGAAAATTTCTAATTGCAAGTCAATTATATCATAGAGCCCGTTTAGATGTTCATTTGTATGTAAATTTAGAGGCTGCTGGGAGAGGAGAGGGGAGCTGGCATCAGACAACATGGAGGGCAGAAATACTCACTGAATGGTGACCCATACACCGAGTGGCCACAGCCTACATGACATGATTCATCATTACTTTGGGTGTGCAAATACTGAACACTTGAAGGCCTTTTGGTCATGCAGTGGGGCTGAAAAGTGTTCAGTGTTAGGATGAAAATGTTAAAAACAACAGATGAATGCAGAAATAACTTGCAATAAGTTGCAGAGGAAAAATGCTTATTTATTTATTCCTGCCTAAAAATAGATGAGAAGATCAATACCACCCTCATGTCTGTACGCTAAATATGAAGCTAGCTTAGCTCTGTACATATGTGTGGGCATGTCAACATTATGCAGACAACCAATGCAGTATGAGTAGAACCGCATGCATTTCCTCTTGTGTTGGCACACAAGAGGAGATAAGAACTTGAGCATCAGTCCGAGCTGTGGTTTGCCTGACTTGCCTGAGTAACCGCTCGCCGTCAGAAGTCAAGAACCATCTATTTATGCACAGTTCAGAGGTCTTGGTGCAATTATTTGGTGCCTTCAGACTTCATTTGGCATCGTTCTCATCTGCCCGAATGAGCTGACTTGAAGCTACAAATGCTGTAGGAGTTCAAATAAACAGCTCCAAACATGCTTTTCATAAAAACTCCTTTTGAATCTTTTCTTTGGCTGAATGTGAATGTGAAGATTTTTAAGAAATATTCCATTTTTATTTCAGTAAAACAGAGATATTTTCCTGCCTGGCAATTTAGTGTTTCAGCAATAGCTAAAAGTTCTTACTAAGTGACACGTAAATACCAGTATGAGTGGTGATTTTCAGTCAGTGCATTCAAATTGCAGCATTTGTGAAAAGGCTGCTCTCTTTGCCCTGTTCCCTGACATTACCAGGTTTCTTTATGTGTAAAATAAACATGAATTCAGTCCAGTGTTTTGCCAATTATACGATTCATTTATCAGTCAACTGTAACAACAATAGAATGAATATGATTTAAGGGGTCAACGCGACAGGGCTTTTTTTTTTTACAGAGGATGTTTTGACATGTCACAGTAGGAAAAGCACAGGTGTAAAAAATCAAATTAATGATGACTGAATTCCATTTAGCTGCTTCAGTTTCAGGGTCCTGGTATTATGCATGCTGACTCACTGTCACACTGTCATGGCTTACTGGGACAGTTGAATAAAATGGACCAATCATTGATATTATTAGTAACACCTGTGCTTTTCCTGCTATGCTAAGTCAAAATGTCTGCTGTGACTGTTATTATGATAATTAGATGCTCTCTTTGCTTTTTTTTCTTGTAATTCTCATTTGACCCATAAAACTGAGCTGTCTTTGAGGTGAGAACAGCTGACTCTATCAAGAGCGATTTTCACTAGTCAATATTCATTATAATTGCATTTTTTTCTTTGTCAAATATCCCAAAATATATATAGACTTGGTGTCTTTGGATAGCCTNCTCATCATAACGACTTGAAAAATTCAGATGTAGAACTTCCCACATTAAATTAGTGTCTTATTAATAAATCAGAGGACTGACCTGTTGTAAGATAATATGAGCGCATGAACCAAGTTTGAACAGATGACGAATATCGCTCTGTAATTTTGCTAATAGTGACGAATAATAAGCGTTTCTTCAGCAGTGAAGCCCAAAAAGTAGGGTTAAACTCCCAATCCTAAAGTTTCCCCAGCTCTCAGTTAGTGCCAGCAGTGGACTCACAGCGTGGAACGGAGAGCTCATCATTTCATCAAGCTATCATCCTGAAGGTACGTACCCGTGGTTTAGCAGAGTGGGCCAGTCCCAGTAAATGAATCCCAGATCCATCATCCTGCTGTGATCTGATCTGATCCCCTCTGCTGTTGATTAGACGCCTATTGGAGCGAGGAGCTAAGACATCAATATAAAGGGGGGAGGGGGGGTTATGGGAGAGTGGAGGGTGAGAGGAAGAAAGAAGGGAAGAAGCAGGGGAGAAGGGAAGCAATTGTCAGGACGTTGAGGAGGAGAGAAAAGGATGACACTGTCTAGTGGATGAGGCAGTTATATATTTATTTGTAATTGTTTGCCTTCACCTGTAACTGTATCTCTTTCTATGCAAACATGCCTCGCTTTATACAGTACGTACATATGTGTGTGTGTGCGTGTGTGTGCGCGCGCCCACCGTCTCCGCTTCATCAATAGCGGTAGAATATCCTGGTGACATTGAGCAGTCATTACAGCAGCCATCAGCAGTTAATGAACGGATGGAGTCCACAGCATTCCCACTAAATTCATTATCACTGTATTGGACTTGACGGTGCAGATTAATAATTGGTTTGTCACACAGATATTTTGGATGATTAATATGGGTATTGATTAAGAAGAGGAGGCGGTGGTGAGTGTGTGTGTGTGTGTGTGTGTGTGTGTGTGTGTGTGTGTGTGTGTGTGTGTTGATAGGGGTGATATGAGGAAAAGTGCGCACACCAGCAGCGGGCTACAGGAAGTCAATGGGTGGTCGTTGAAGAGACTGATCAGGGCAGCGGTGAGAAAATCACTGCAGCCCAACTTAATCAAAGCTGTGGTTTGTGTCCTGGCATGGATCCCCTCTCTCTCTCTCTCAGTCTCTTTCCCTGTCTCTTTTTCTGTTAGTTTGTATAGCATAGATAAAAATGTCCTTTTGCACGAGACTTACACTTATCTTTGGACAGCTGTAAAACCCTGACTCAAAGGAAGATGAACTGCTGTACAGTGTCCTGACAAGCCTTCAGACTGGACTTATAGTCTGAATATTTTATCATTTTACTGGTAGCTGTAGCAACACACTCATACACATTAAATATCTTGCTTTGTTCTTAGTTTTAAAAATATTTTGGGGACATTTTTATGCCTTTATTAGACAGTGCAGACAGAGAGAGATGCAACAAAGGTCCCCAGTCGGACTGGAACCGGGGGTGTTGCGGTTCATGGAAAGCGTCTTGACCCATAAGTAGAAAACAAAACAAACCAAGAGCTATTTTTTGGTTTAAATACGGCCTGGTACATGATATCACATAGTGACACTGAGCAATAAATAGCACCTTTAACCGAGTGAAAATTAGCAACCATGTTTTCAGTGTTATTTTAAAGCGAGCTCAAACAAATGAAATATATTTTCTTTTAAAATGGTGACTCAGTGGTGAAGTGGTGAGCTCCGCCCCCACATAGCAAAAGGGTCATGGGTTTGAATCCACCGGCCAGCTGGGCCTTCCTGTGTACAGCTGCCATTTTCTGTTTATGCCTGCATGTTTATTTTTTGTCTGGATGTGGCCTCAGCCCCCTTCCACCCTGCACAAAATCAGTGGCTATAAATAATGGCTGGCTGGGACAAACAAATTACAGGTACTGATATGTCATTTTGTCAAAAAATGAGAATAAAATGTCATGTAAAACAATAAAAATACAGTAAAGTACAGAACACATCTCCCCGTTTTTCTGTTTCTGTTTACTGTATGTTTGTGTGTGTGTGTGTTTTGGGCCCATACAGCTGACTCTCAGAGGAGACATCTTGTTGTCTATCTACTGAGCTCAGATTCATTGCTATCGATCAGCCATGTACTGGATATATAGATCCACCAAGTATATAGATAAGCCATTTATTATGGGAGGTCTTGGTCCACATGTATAGATTCACCATGTGAGCGTATAGATCGACCGCAGACAGGTTTACTGCGCATTATCTGCATCAGTACTGAACTGCTGCTCCACAATGTTTTCGAGAAATTGTTCATAAAATTTACATTTCTGGTGTCGGACGATGAACAGAAAGCAGCTTTAGGGCAGGCATGCATGATATCTTTTTATTGTTAATATATAGGGGACAAAAACATGTGTAAAGTTGTGGATTTCAGCTTTAAGGGTTGATTTGATGGAGGGTTTAAAAGATGAGGCTTTCATTCTTATTTTTGATAAAACACCATGATAGAACTGTTTTTCTCCTCCCCCAAATCTGTTTGCTCAATTTGAACAAATATGCCACTTTGAAAAGTACAAGCATCACAAAAAAAGATAACAAAATAAAAAGGTATAATGCATTCATACAATCCCAGACGTTTGAATAGATGGATTTACAAGTGTAAAACCAAAATACCGTTATCACAAAGGATTGCTGTCTCACAATTGGACTTCAGGAGTTGAAATTGTCAGCACTGAATGCTTCTTAGTCACAAATGGATTGAAGGTATCTTTCCTTTTTTTGGGAGGGAGGGGGATTAAAATAACATCCAGTATAGAGTTATCATTATATTCACCATGCCCCCCCCCAAAACACCCTCTAACATTATCCTATCAACAATGCTCCCACCTCCTCTCCTTTTTAATTTACACACACACAAAGCATGTTACTGTGATACATCCATCCAGACGTCACCGGCCACCCGTCGTCATCATCAGCATCTGTGGAGATGATAAAGTGATGCTGGGCTTCGTTTCAACAGAGAGAGGGAGAGGAGGCCTCCCTCTCAGATTAAAGAAAGCCTCAGTTTCCGCAGGGACAATAGGGAGGAATTACCATATGAATATGACCACGGCACCCCGGCCTCTTAAGACCATCAATCTCCCCACGCCGAGCGCCGCAACGCCAGATAACCCCCTGGATATCCCCTCTTAACCTCAATTTCTCAGGATGTATTAAGAGATGGTCGCCACAGAGAGGAGGGGAGAGGAGAGGGAGTCAGGAAGGAGGAAGGGGCTCGGGGTTGGACCGGCAGGCGCTGCCATTTTTCTCTGCACACCCTCCACCCCAACCTGAAACAAGTTATAACGCAATTAATCTTGTCCCGGAGGGAAAAATATGGCAGCTAAGTGAATTTTACATGAAGATCCTCCCTCTACTTACCCTCTTTTCTCCTGTATCACAGCATCTATCAGTCGGGAGAGCTGTGTGATGAAGGGGGTAGGAGTGTAAACCGTATGTATGTATTAGTATGTGAAACTTATGGTGGTATGAAAGGAGACGTTGGTTTGATGTCAGCATTACTTCTGCTGTACATTGAAAAGAGCAAAGTGTGTTCTTTATTCAAAAGAGTTCCTGTGCTAACATGAAAAAACAAAACAATTATGTATGTGACTTTAAAGCTGCACTATTTCATTTCATTTAATTACTGATTTGTTACTCAGGGGCAGTAGAATAAACTGTAACTGTTAGCAAACAGTTGCCTATTTACACATCCAGCAGACACCGACAAACATCAGCATATATTCGGGGTCATGTTTCTGCCCACCTGACAAAGTAAGTCCAATATTCTCTCTCCTTGTTGCTCTGTTTTGGTCTCCACAGCTAGCTTAAGCTCCACTATGTTCACCTGCAAACTGCTAACTTTATCTGTGTATGGTACGGGGCAGGCAGCATACAGTGGATTTATCAGAGCTTTTTCACGTTTTTTTTTTTTTTTTTTGCTGCTGGACACAGAGAGAGACTGTACCAAAACAGTAAAGTGGCGGGGGACGTAAACCATAACAAAATAAAGGCGCTAAAATGCTCCATAGAGCTGAGAGGAAATGCAGAGTCTGTGATATTTCTTTGTAGGCTTGTTACTATTTGCGACTCCTGTCACATCACATGCCTTCTTTCATCCATTGTAGATTAAAAAAAATAATGAGTGCAGCTTTAAATATGTAACTTTATGAGCTGGACAACAACTTCAATATGGAAAATATTCTGAAACCAGCTTCTTCAACTTGTGTCTGAAAAATAGTCGCAATCATGAAAAGCCAGAACTGTGAGGACAAAACTACAACCAGGGATTGTGAGTCATAAAATACCGAGTCGCTATGAGAGATTGTATTGTTCAAGGTTTGAATGTTTTATCTGTTCCTGGCAAACACATTACCCAACAAAAATCCTGACATTTTTACGAGCTGCACCAGCATCAAGAACCCCAGTAAATATTATGCATGCAATAATATGCATCGCTGCTACCTGTGTCATTACTGCAAAATCAGGGCCTGAATGTGTTTCAAATAGACATTTTTTCTACATGTATGTAATTTGCTTTTGTAGTATGTGTTTGGTTGTGTCACTGTCTGTGTTTTGTGTTATATATTTGGATTGACTTTGAGTCCACATGTCAGGTTCTGTAAGATACCTGCAAATCACTGAACTTCCAACCTGTGTGAGTATGTGTGTGTGTGTGTGTGTGTGTGTGTGTTAGATTTGTGAGTGGGTGTTCCAGGATGTGCAGTGACTAAACACATCCTGCTGTCCAGGTGTCAGCTGTTTGACTTTTATTTGTTCATGCTGCGCTGCCAATGATCATCCATTAACAGGTCAGACTGTAACAACACCTCACTGACATCATGGCGTTCAAGCTCCCTGAACAATGAATATGTGATATCAGCACCTTTTTTAAAATGTCTCTAATTTCCTTATTTTGTCAGGTGTGGCGTTCAAAGAGCCCAGTGAGTTAAATATAGTCCAGCACGTCCTTTTCTGCAGTTCAGCTGAGGTGATTGCTAGATGTCAATCGACACTAAATGTGAGGTCCTAGTGTCATGTGTGCAAGTACAGTATGGGCTGTGTGTTCTGTGTACCAATGCAAGGTGCTGGTTTACTCACTCACTCCAACACACACACGATCACATGACTCCTCTAAAAACACGTCCGCTGACTCCCTGTCCCACTGCAGATTCAATTCAAACTCCTTCTCTTCCACCACCTCACTACCTCCTGCAGCCTCCGTTCCTCCGACACAAACCTCCAGGATTGAGCACCAGAGCTGGGGTGTCAGGGCCTTATCCATAGCCATCCCCTCGCTCCTGAGCTCTCTCCTGAGACACATCCATGACAGCTCTAATCTTGCTATGTTCAAAAAGTTACTCGAAACTCACCTTTTAATGTTTGATTTTACATCCTGTGCTACTGTGAGCTCGTATTGTGTTTTAGTTTTCCAGTATAATTTAAATTTAAATTTAATTATAAATATAATTTTTTACTTATTTTATTTGTCATGTAAAGGGTCTTTAAAGTGCTCTATAAATAAAATTACTTTTCTTATTTTGGATTTGGGTCCTTCGTATTTACTGGACGGTCAGTCCTCAGATTAATCCTGCTTTTATACTGTATCAATTTAGTTTTACAGCATTTAAAAATGCTGCAGTTTCTGGATGTGCTTTTGCCTTCCTTTATCTGACAGTGTACATAGATGCAGACAAGAACCATGGGGGGAGAGAGCTGGGTATGCAATACAACAAAGTTCCTGGCGCGAATCAAACCGGATACATTGTGGTGTTATGGTGGTATTCATCCTAACCACCAGACCATCAGGATCTGGATGTGGTGTTTTTGAAGTGATAAATGAGTGAAGCCGTTGGTTTTAAACGTAATTTCAACTGGCAATAAAAAGTCTAAGAATTAGCTTTACAAAGGTTACACACTTATAATTACACACACAAAAATCCATCTTATCAAGTCATTTCTCTCTTTAACTGAATCCTCATGATCAAAATGAGGATATTTCAACCTGTTCCCAATAGAGATCATCTCATTATCCAGAAATAAAGGTAATACTTTACTTTAACCCCCCCATTTAGCATTTATAAGCAGTATAAAAATTCAATAAACGGGTTATGACTCACTATAATGTAGTTGTGAGCAGATCTAAGCATTTATTAATGTTTTTGTCAACAACAGTAACTCCTCCTGTGGGCACCCATAAGTGTAGGCTGGTGTATAAACAGATAATGATAATTGAAGACAATATAGTAAAACACAGTTATAATAATATAAAATATGTCTTCATAGGAAAAGTTAATAATTCTCTAGTAATTATTTTGTTTTCTTGAAAAAGAAAGAACAAGGCAGGTTGCTGCACTAAAATCATGAAAAATGAAACTTGATTTTAGAAACAAATGAAAAAAATGAATTTGCATCAGAAACAAGGTGAAACATTTGGAGTTTCTTCACTTTTTTGAGACATCTTTTTTTAAAAACTCAAACTACAGAAAAAAAATATATGCAGTTCATTCATGGAATTTTAATTGTGGTTTTACGTATGTGTCTTATATATACTATACTATATCCAAGGCAAATTGCTGTTTTAAGCTCTCTAATTAATTAATTAATTGATTGATTCCATATTTCAGTAAACATTTATTGGTGCATTTCTGCAGAATAAGGGGAATGAATGTCTATACTTGAATCATTGAAAGTGATTATGCTCACAGGTGTCACCAGCTTTAGTAGCTTTAGTTCCATGCACTTAAAAGAATCTACCTTTAAGTCTTCTTAACATCACCGCACTGAAAGAAGCAACAGAAATACAGCAAAGGGAAAAGGTCAGATAATTATTGAATATGATCGACTTCTCCATTTGTCAAGCAGATGTACTGGCAGATAACATAATGTACATGTCAGAGACAGACAGTGGGAGATCCATAGCTTCCAAGGAAGAGAGGAAGAGAGACACGGGGATAGACACAGAGGAGAGAGGAGACAGTGATGTAGATGCATCAACCTTGGTGAGAAAGAGCGTCAGAGAGCTGCAGATGGGAGAAGGGAGAGAGAACACAGGTGTAATAGATTTCTGGTGTCTGTATTTCATGTTGAAAATTGGCTGGTACATCCAAGCGATTTGATCTATGAGGGCCGTCGTCTTAAGAAAAAACCTTAGTAAATGTGTAATTTCTCCCTTGATGGAACACAGGCGAAAGGCTATTCTTCTTGTTCCCCTCTCTCCCTCTCTCCCTTTCTCTTCCTCCCTCTCTTTCGGGTTGTTTCCACGCTCCCTCCCTCCCTCCCTCCTCTCCTCTTCATGCTCCTTGATGTCTCCATTTCATTACCAGCCCTCCATCTATCAACCTTTCCCATTTTTTTTTTTAAGGAGTGACTTTCCTCACACACAGTTTTGGACAGGGCCGCTGTGACTGTGGGTGTATATCTGCCCCATGGTCACTACAACTGTGTGTGTGTGTTTGTATACCTGCACACCTGCCTAGCTGTTGTGTCTTGGATGAGTGTTTGAAAGTGTGTGTCATACAAGTGCAGTCTTGCATGAGTTTATGTACTTGTGTGTTTTCGTACTTGTTCCTGCTTTGCTGTATTTCTGCAACTATTTGAATATCCTCTATGGCTGCCATCCACACATATCTTTGCTTGCATGCACATACACATGCATGCATACACATGCAGTCCATATACTATATGTGCTTGAATGCCTTTATTTGTGTCTGTGACCCTCTCTGACCTCTGCTCTCTCTGCTCTGGTGTCAGTCAGATGAGCAGTTTCGTCCCCACAGACTTGATGTGAACAAGTGAATAGAGACAGAGCAGCAGCATTATCAGAGCTCAAGATGTAAAA
>NTHP01000179.1:136700-156085 GCA_003416845.1 Oplegnathus fasciatus
AAAAAAGTGTTGGGAATAAATGGGGCGGAGGGCTGAACGGCGCTGCACTACTGATGTGTAAAAGATAAAGAAGGTCTCAGCATTGATCTACGAGCATGACGGCAACTGAGAAGAAGGGAGTGAGAAAAGAGAAGCAGAAAAAAGAAAGAAAGAAAATAGAAGAAGACAAGCAGATAGAAGCAGATGGAAAACAGAGTGCATCCTATTGAATAGATTTTTCAGAGGACTTTCTTCTAATTCTGACATCTATTTAAAATAAGACCAGATAAAATAAAAAAGGATAAACAACCCAGAAGAAACAAATAAAGACAGTAAAACTACAAAAACCCAGAAGTATTCCTGCCGCTTTTTCTTCCAAAAAACAAAAACATTTTCTCTGCTGGTTTGTTTACATCAGTGTATATTACATAGATTTCAAATGCTATAATACATATATAATGTATGCAACAAATGTGTGAAACAAGATTTGAAATACAACACAAAAATCTAGCCGTTACGTTATTTGATATTTTATTATTTTTATCTATTTTGGTCGGGAAATTACCTCTCAAGAATCTACACACAGTAGACGGCAGAATCCTTTATATGGTTAAATATGAATTAACATGTAAAGCGTTCAAAACAGGAATAAAGAACACGACAAATATGCCAATTAAGAATTAAATACTTTCAGCAGTGAATGATAAATGAACAAAAGCCGTCACAGATCACATTAGAATGAAGCTGCTGCTGCTTCTGGTTGGTGGTGATCGTACTACTAATAATGTGAGATCAGTTGTCTCTATCAGCGGTGGGCTGGGCAGGCCTTTTAATCATGGTCTAAGGGGTGCCGAGCCTCTCTATCATCATTGAACTGTGTCCAGGGCTAATTGTGGCTATATTTCACTGTCCCCGTGGCCTGCACACCGCAACGATCTGCTGGTCTGCTGCAGAGCCACACACACACACACACACACACACACACACACACACACTCAAACACACACCCTCACAACCTACACATATAGCACTGATGGGATTGGGGACAAGAAAACAGATATACACATGTTCACTTCAACCGTATAAGTGGTGTGGAAATGTCCATTATCCTAAACTTTATCAAGACAGCAAGTAAATATGGAGGAAATGTTGAGTTTGAATTAACAGCAAAAACAACATCAGCAGCGTATTAAATGATGAACAGAAAGCGGGGAGACATCTTACTGAAATACGCTAAAATATATTTATAAAACTGGGAAAACTGGAAATAAAGCCCTGCCTCTAATAAAAGCCAATCCCAAATACAGGCCTAGTTCTTTCAGTATTGGAAAATTTACGGTACTTTTCAGCAGTTAACCTGGTGTTAATAAACATGTCCTGCAGATGTTTCACAATAAAAGCCCTCCAGGGAAGGGAAGGGATTACGTCCCATAAAAACCTGGAAAGCTTTTAATGTGAAACAGATTGAGGAACAGCAGCAACAGCAGATTAACACAGCAAATGGGAGCCAAACAGGAAACACAGAGG
The DNA here is from genome assembly GCA_003416845.1 of Oplegnathus fasciatus. NCBI lineage: Eukaryota > Metazoa > Chordata > Actinopteri > Centrarchiformes > Oplegnathidae > Oplegnathus > Oplegnathus fasciatus. The sequence continues at coordinate 138,207 of NTHP01000179.1, forward strand.
CTTCTAATTGAAATATGATCAAATATACAGGTGACACGGGCCTCTAATAACAGCCTGTCTCAAATAAAGGTTCTCTCTTAATATGAGCAAAATAAAGGTCTATTCGTGTTACCTCGAAAGGCATCACTTATCCAGACAATTGACCCTTTATTACTCTGTAGCAGCTAGATTAACACACATATAATCATGCACACACACACACTTAAAGAGAGATGATATTTTTGCTTGCGCTATCCTCTCCCTTTCCCTAATCACTCTCCATTTTTCCTCTCTGCCTTACCTTCACCTCGACACCGACGGGTCACCTCTGCTGCAGAAACTTTTAATTAAAGTTAGAGCCTCGACAGCTGGACAACTGAAAGAGGGGGGATGGATGAGTGGATGGATGCTGCTCTGCTTCTACCTCCCCTCTACCTCTCAGCCAATCCTTCCCTTTCTCTTTCTCTTTTCATCTCTTAACTTCTTTCCTTCTCTTTGCCTCCCTCTCTCCCCCTCCCTCCATCTGTGGTGGAAGGAAAAAAAGCAATTTCCATGAATTTGACTTAATGGACAGGGTTGTGTCCCTAATATTCAACAATGGATTGACACCCAGACTGAAAGATCTTCCCTCTGCCCCAAACTCTGGTATATGGACAAATGTGTCCCATATTCATTTACACACAGAGACACAACCTGGCATTTTGATACGTGGAGTGTTTTGACTTGTTTGTGGAAACCAAACCACATTAGTGGAAAGTTAATGTACAACCCTCTCTGGATGTGTATTACTCTCAGTCAGGAGTGGTTTCCCAGAGTCATTAAACAACAATTTGGCCAGGCTGAAAGCCTCACACTTTTACACCATGTTAGCTAGACCTACTTCATAAAGGGCCTGGATTTTTTTTGTTTTCACTGGTGCTGTAAAACCAAATTTAAGACTCGTGTTTTACTTGTGCAAGCAAAAGTTACATGTAAGACATTTTACTTGGTCAAAATGCTCAGATATATTAAAAAAAAAAAAACAGTTAAAAGCAAGAATCAGATTCAGGAAAGAAATTATTTGGCCTCTGTCAAAACATGAATTGAGCAGTAAAGCAGTTTGGAGAGGCCAGTGAAAACACAGCCAGGGCATAAATGTGCCTACAGCAATGTGTGTATATCTGATAGCACTTACAGGTCTCTCTATCATCACAGATGGCTGTCTGTGGTTTCCAAAGAAGTTGCGGTTACTGTACAGATGTGCATTTGTGTCTGTTTATGTGTGTATATGCACGTGAACATATTGTATGAGTGCATTTACACTCCTGTGCTTCCCTGCTGTGGCTCTAATTTCAAAAACACCCTCTAACACATTTATACCATAGAGAAGCATACACTTAACGCAGGCACCTGATGCCAAAAGCACAGAGCCAACATTAGCAGCCAAAGTAAAATATATAATCTAAAAAGCCATATAACAGCGTTAGTAAAGGAACTGGACTCAACAGCTCTCAGTGTAGACTGACATTAGCTTGTTAGAGGGAGAGATAACGAGTGGAGGGGAGGTTCCATCATGGAGACTGAAGGATCAGTTCAGACTTAATACAATACTTATATACTTGCCTGCCATATGTGCATTCAAAGAGTTACTGGTTGCTGTAATCATTCCTCCTCTCCATACTGGGTCTCAAGTGGTCCCATAAAAAATGTGGGAAAAATAATCTACAGTCCTTGTTTCATTCAAAAATGCAGTTTTTCTCCAAAAAGACCTTTGGAAGATACGCTTGAGTATGAATCTGAACCTTGTCCTTTAACCCCTTTAACATGACGTAAACAGTTTGAAATAAAAACAAACATGTTTTATACAGTTACATAAAGGGCAAAAAAATTAGAGAAAGGTAAAAGATTGTTGTAGTTTTAACAAGAGTCTATAGACATGCTAGTGGCTCTGTGAGGCAGCACTGCACAGTGTTGCTTTGAGCTATGCTAACGTACAGATGTTTGGCAGGTATAATGTTTACCATGTTTAACATTTTAGTTTAGCATGCTAGCATGCTAACATTTGCTAATTAGCACTAAACACAAACAACAGCTGAGGGAGATGGGAAATGGCATTACCTTTGCAGGTCTTTCATCATGAAGCATTTATTGAACAACAACATTGAACATTGAACCTGATGATGGCCCTAGATGAAAAGTTAAGGGATCGCCAAAGTCCTTACAATTCAACCTGCGAATGTGAATGTCTCTACCAAATTTCTTGGCAATCCATCCACTAGTTGTCGAGAATAGTGGCTCTACAGGAAAGGTCAGGGGATCACCAATTCAGTAGGCTTCATCCTCTGTATAAAAGTTCATGGTAACCCATCTGCGCATTCAATGGGCTGCATACCCCGGAAGTAAACCTGGAAGCTAGAAACTTTTTTGGAGTACGCACCAGGCGAGCAATTCTTATTGGACTGAATAGGCGCCATCTTTGGATCCAGTATCCAGTTATTATAATACATCCATGCATGAAATGGTTGCAGTTTGGTTAGGTTTAGGCACCAAAACTACTTGGTTAGGGTTAGGAAAAAGATTCACATGGGAAGGGATATTTGACTTTATGTTTCACACGGTACACAAACTCCAGTCCCTGGCATTCAAGTCTTGTGTTTGTCCCATACATCCACTCCGTCGACCTCCCAGGGCAGACTTTCACGCTCTACTACTGACATAAGAAAAAAATATTTCTTCCAATTGAAATACACTACTTTGAAAGTCGTACTGACTATGCATAATTTTAACACATTGCGTGCCACCACCACATGATGCGGTGTTAAGAGGTCGTGGTCGTATTTTTGTGAGATCAGTCTGGATATTTTAGTCTGGACCAGAGTGGTGGACCAACTGACTGACCAACAGCATGACTAAAAATATTAAAAGGATATGTTGGACTTTTGGACTCTTCTGAACAATGATTATTTGTAATAATAATTGTTTGTAATTGTAATTTTTTGCTCACTTTTTAACCCTTGTTTGAACCTTTGAGTGGAGGTTCCCAGTTTCTTCTGTTCTTCTGACTAATGTGAGAATGAACACATTATGACTTTGGTTACTTTTGTGGTGAACTGTTCCTTTAATTAATCCTTTAATTAATTTAACCATATATTAAGTTTTACAATCATATGTTTAGTTTGTAGTTTTGAGACCACTTTTCCTCAAAGACCCTCTATGATAAGTGAAACTGAACTGGAGTGGAACTGTCACATCACTGACAGAGTCTTTTAAATATTTTGAGAAAAATCTTGAGATTAAAAATGAGTCCTGTATGGCGTGTTTCAGACGACAGTCAGTGTGAATCGGTCCCCCAGTCCCTCGCAGGAAGTATTCAGTGGAGAGATGGATGGAGGCAATCCTTCCTTCCCATCAACCACCTCATTAGTCCCTCTCAGCCATAAAGCCGTCCCATCAGGCCACGCTGTCATAACTCACTTTACAGCATTGATTTTAATCACGGCAAATGTAAACATACGTATTATCAATATCAATGCACAAAATAACGCTGTAATATGCAATTACCGAGTGGCATTGATTTTTCTTCCCTCTCCCCCTTTCGCCTCTTTCTGTCCTCCCCTCCTCTTCTCCCCACTTCAATGTAATCATGGGATCGTCCTACTTTGAACTGATTTAATAAGGTTGTTATATATAAATATATATAGCAGGCAGGCAGGCACTGGCTGAATATTACAGAGGTGATTTTCATAAATTTCAATGCAGGGATGAGAGTGTGTAAGTGTTTAGCCTGGAGGGAGGTGAAACCAGGACAAAGCAGGAGGACTTTATTGTGGTGAACAGGAGGGCATGGCAATCACTGCATACAATTTCCCTTCTTTTCAATGCAGTATCACCTTTTGACAATTTTGTAGTTAGCTTTAGCATGTGGAAAAAAGGTAAAATGAGGTAGATCACTCAATGATGTGAAGATAATGTCAGTATACTTTACTTATACTGACCCTTGTGGCTTAGGGGTTAAGATGTGAACCATGATGTACTGGTTCGAATCTGGCCGGAGGCCTTTGTTGCATCACTCTCTCCCTCGTTTTCCTGTCATCTCTCCACTGCTGCTATCTAATAAAGGCATAAAATGGTCAAAATAATAATAATTAGAGAAAACAAAAACCTGCATTAAATGATTTTTTGGCCACTTGGGGGCAGTGGAAACAAGCTGTGAACACAACAAGTTTTTCAAATACGTAATCTCAGTTTTTCACTCTTTTCACAAATTTTGAGACTCAACTAATCGTCCCAACTATAGGACACCATTGAAGTGGTGAAACAACATTTGCCACAAAAGTCCACAACAATTCTTGAGGCACAACTCGCGTCTTTTATAATCGTCTAACCAGAAAAAGAGATTTCTCTATAGATATAGCCTTTAAATCATCACATAATGAACAATAAAACATAAATGAACTTCATCTTCAGTCTCAACTATATCACATAATAAAGAAAGCCTTTTCTCTTTTGGGAGACCATTAAAGCTATCTGTTCCTTTCTTGTGGTAGTGTACTTCCTTATACATACAGAACGATTTGAGATGAGCATCCCAAATACTAGGAACAATAAAAGGTTTCACCTGTCTATATTCACAGTCTATTCCAAAGCTGGATCATCTCACACACCATCACATATCTTAAAAGATATGGTGTTAATGGTTGGTATACGGCATGACTTAAAGGGAGGGTACCACACACTCTGTGACAATTGCAGATTGGGGTCTCATCATATACTTTACAGCTGATAATGTAATAATTATGCTCTTTAATTAGCATAATTAGTTAGTTATACAACTAGTGCACCAGCTTCTTCTATTTTCATCTCTACAGAGACATCAGAATTTGACTTGCATTGACCAAGTTGTCTTAAGTTACAAAAATGACAGCAAAGTACTCAGGTTGAGTGCTTACACCGAAATGTCCAAAAGGAAAATGTTGATATCTAACTGATATCTGTATTCTACATGCAGCTTTTAACATAAAGGTTACTGGCATGATTTCACTCTGGTTTTAGCTATGTATTAACTCTACAGCAACTGTCGCATGATTTAATGCGCAACACTTCACTGATGAAACAGTCTGAATATTACTGCGTGTTTAATTTTTTATCTCACAAACCCATTGGTTCAGGATTTTATTTTCTTATGTTTTCTTTATAATATGATCCTTTTCTGTCAACAGGCCCTGACTATCATCTGATGGCGTTACAGAGAAACAATAAAGGAACAAGCTCTCCGTATACCACACACACACACACACACACACACACACACATACACACTGACTCCACCTCACACATGGTTTCAGGTGACACAGACTGGACTCTCACTGGATCAATCTGTCCCAATTTGTCACTGACCACTCTCCACTCTACTGTGTGTGTGTGAATCTGTGCTGAGTGTGTGTGGGCGTGTTTTTGTCTCCAACACTGTAAAACAACCTTTGACAGGTGTATTGAGGATGCGGCCCCCATTCTACACGACCGCTTCCAGTAAAAGCCTAATTGTTACCTGTCTGTACATGAAACAGCTCGGAAAAGATGCCGAGACAAAAGAGGGTGACGGCAAAAGAGAGGGGAAAGCTCTGCGGTGAAGACATGGAGGTGAGAGAAAATGGAGTCAAATCAAATCGAATAACAAAGAGGAGAAAACCAAACTGATAGAGGTGGAAAAAGGAGATGAGAAAAAGGGAGATGGTGCACACAGATACTGATGAGGAAGTGGCTTTTGAATTGTTTTGCCTGGAAAAATATGGTCCTGCATAGGTGGTAGGTGTTAAGGGAATGAAGAAGCTAGCTGAATAAATGATTAACTACATCACAGAGTCAGTTTTTATATGGCCGATACATCTCTGCCTCGCTCACAGCACAATCCCGCACTTATGGAATGTGCCCAATCCATAACCATAACGCCGGCGTGGCAGCATGGACTTATATATCAAGACATTTGCTCCATATGATAATGCTCATTGTAGCTCACATATCATCAGGTCTGCTGATCCCATACACATAAACAGATGCTCATGTCACATCTTTAGTACTTTACAAAGTAAGAACCTTGTGGAAACTAGTCAAATGATTTCTTTATTGGCATCCTTATCCTCTCATCATAAATCACAACCTTGTTAATTTTTAATTTGTGCATATGGCATGTGTATTAAAAACGCAAACACTAATTAACTATGCAATGATAAATGACAAGACAAATCTCTTCCCTTCTCTTCTCCTCTCTTCTCTCCTCAGCTGTTATATCAAAATTTATACCCACCATGCTTTGTTCTCCAGTTTCATTCAGAACAGTTCTAATGAGGACAAACTGCTCCCTGGTTGAGCCACAATGGCTCCGCCGACTCCGAAAAGAACTAAAATGGCTGAATGGAAATGAGAGGGGCAGAGGAGGTCAGTCCTCAGCATCAATTCTCATATTACCACACACACACACACACACACACATGACCACACGCGCACAAATGACTATTGCACATTGAGGTGTCATAGACGCATAACGGTGACAGCAGCCATCTCTCTAACCATCCCTCTCCTCTAATATCATCATTTGAATCTCTCTCTCTCTCTCTCTCTCTCTCTCTCTCTCTCTCCCTCTCTCTCATCTCTTAATATTATCATGTGAATAGCCAGCAGGTGATGGGATGTTGGACCAGGGATCAAATTGAGAAAATGTATTAGGAAAAGTGGAATAACTGACCGGTAACCTTATTAGCATATCCCTGGCAAAGGCAGGCAAATGGTAATTTATTTATTCATTATTTTATTTATTTTGCTGTTACGTAAGATTGATAAGACAGACTTCACATTAGAATTTACAGACTATATAGCAACGAGTTATTTCAAGTATATATGTGTAGCAATATGTCATTGTCATGTTGCTAATTACCAACTGGGACCAACTGAGACAAAAACAATTGAGACCATTGTTAAGAGTTTTAGTAGCCTGTGTTTTGAACCAGTAGTAGCTGTTATTGCTCGTGTTTCTCAAAACATTTTTCCTCAATGTTTTTCCTGAATAGAGAGCCTAACGTCGCATTTATGTCATATGGGAGGGATTGTAGAGACGGGAAAGATTCCCATGTTTACGTCTACGTCATTGGACAAGACTGACTCAAGACAGTTGTATGATTGCATAGTTAGCCATGTAAGGGTTAAAAATCCTGTGCATTGACAATACAGCTCTCTATATGTTAAATCTGGCTTAATTACTTTGAATGACCGACTTTGGATGATGCGAGGCATCCATATTTGTTTGGTTTGCAGGCACTGCAAGTTGAACACGAATATTTCAGGATATCCAAGCTAGCTGTTGTTCCACAACTTTCATCCATCTTTATGAAAAAATTCCTCGGGTTTACCATCTATATTCAAAAGATAAGGATAAATAAGGCCTTGCTATTAGACTTGAAACCCTTCCTGAATTTAACAAAGTTTAGCAAGGTATTATTTGTTAAAAAAGCCCCCATGATTACCACACAGCAGTTTGCATACTGTGGGATACCACTGAGGACACTGAAGTCATGTCCTTGGTATTTTCAGGGAGTGTGGGTGTTTTAGCAACCACTTCGGTGTAAAAACCTACACACGGTGGGTATTTGTAGACTGATTCCAGTATTTTTAGATTCAGTTTTTCTCCACCAAAATGATATTCCCGGCAGAGTGCTTTGAAACTAAATTTAGACCTTTTTGTTGGAACATAAAATTGTAATTTAATTTTGCTGGTCTGTAACTTCTAAGCAATTTCCTATGACGTCTAATGAAAACTAGGGCTGCAGCTAACGATTATTTTCACTATCGATTAATCTGTCAATCATGTTCTCGATTAATCGATTAGTTGTTTGGTCCATAAAATGTCAGAAAATGGTGAAAAATTTTGATCACTGTTTCCCAAAGCCCAAGGTGACGTCCTCAAATGTCTTGTTTTGTCCACAACCCAAAGATATTCAGTTTAATGTCATAGAGAACTAAAGAAACCAGAAAATATTCACATTAAGAAGCTGAAATCAGAGAATTTGGACACTTTTTCTTAAAAAATGACGATTAATCGATTATCAAAATAGTTGCCGATTCGTTTAATAGTTGACAACTAATCGATTAATTGTTGCAGCTCTAATGAAAACAACTATAGTTTGTCACTTACAATAGGGGAATTGGAGACAACATTCTGAGGCTGTTCTGAGAGTTGAGAGATCAGGTAGTTGAGTTTAAATAAAGTTGCTCATTTCTAGAGGAATTTTTTTTTGAGTGTCTTTAAATTAGCCTGGTGAAACAGCGCCCCCTGGACCGCAACGTGCGCTAAACGTCATTCAGCGCAAGCGGTGACAGGTGGGACTACAGAGGGAGAGCCAGGTGAAGGTGGCTTCCCTTGGTCTGTAGTTTTAAGCAGCTGTTAAACTGTGAATGACTCTGAGGGAAAGTGTGAAGACAGCTGTGGTCTCACATCAATGAGAACATAATAAGAGAGTTTTTTTCCAACTGAAGCAGCTGGGACCGTTAGCTTCCCAGTGTTGCTAATGATATCAGCTACCATGTTAGGCTGCTCAGCTAGCAGCAATGGAGGGTGGACTACTGGAACTGTCCTGAGAACCAGCTGCTCCAAATGACTGACTGGGAATAGAAACTGGTGTGAGAAAAAGAGGACGGAGTTAGCACACCTGTGGACAGGTGTGTTTCTGGTGAAAGACCTCATGTCCAGTGGGAACCTGAAACTTTGCCACCATGATGTACAGTTGACTTCAAATACAAGGTAGGTGAGTCAAACACCCCCCTCCCCCCTCCCTCTCTCTGCTGGGATACTTCATGTGTTTGTACAGCTACAGTTGGTCATTGTATACAGTCTCACTTACACAGACACTCAACACTGTGGAAATAATTCAGAATTCCCCACATTTATGATCTTAGTCACCTATTTGGAAGTGAGTGGTTTGTGACGGGTGGTCTGTGATGAGGTCTGGTTTTTGAGGGTTTTGAGTTGTGCTTTATAATCAGTAATTAGCTTTAAACTGTGCTTCAATAAGGGACACTTTGTGAAGGCTATCTTTGTATCCCAGAGATAAAAAGGGGTTTTATATTTTGCTAGAAGTATAAAAGTAATCTGTTGTTGTTTGCTATGTTCCTTTACTGACTATTTTTTTTTGGAACCAGAGTAGGTCAAAGCCTCTATAGTTAGGTTTCTATGTAAGAAGATAGGTAAGAGACGTGTGTAAGTCATGTATCTGTGTGATATGTGCATGTTTTTTTTATATGAACATGAATTTGTCTAAATGTCCTCCTGTGGTTAATAATAGCCTGTGTGGTTTGTATGTGTGACAGTTATATCAATTCTAAAAAAATTCATTTTGTTTGTAAAGTAGTGCCAACTCAGATATATGTCACACCTTTAGCCTTTTAAACAGCTATGCCATGCTATCGTATGTCTGAATAATAATATGAAGTAATTCTCCGGGCATTCTGTTCATCTCGCACATATACAGCTCTCATATATATATTGTATATGGGAGCCGTTATTGCACTTCCTACATTTTTGTTATGATTAAATGCTGTCAAACCTCTAAATCAATTGCTTGTGTTAAACTTTAATTTTATATTTAAATCCATGTTCTATTGTGCAAATTAGGGTATTATGACAACTCTGCCAGGGCCTGCATAGTATTCATGTTAAGTAGCCTATGTGTTGGGCCACTGTGGGTCAACCACCAGGGCTGCTTTTATACCCCAGTCCGTCCCTTGATTGTAATCTGTGCTGTCCATAAACGAAGCCATTGGCGCTCCTTGTGTTGCTGTTGATACCGCCGCGTCTGGATCAGCTGCGGCCACTTCTGTCGAGTTGCTGACATTTTACCCAGAAAGCTCTTGGGCTCGTGGAAAATGGCAGACAACGTATGTAGAATGCTGCATAGAGTCCAGTAGAGACAGTTGGTCTCACCAACCGTGTGGGTTGTTTATAGCACCTGAGATAATGTCTCAAAAATCATGCATTAATGATTCATTTGTGTAAAAACAGTACAGATAACACTTTTACATCAAAGACACCTCTGGATGTCTAATAGCTGCTATGTACCTTTTTTTGCCTTTCTTTGGCTCACCGTGTCTCTGTTTGTCTCTATTTATGGTGGTCACTCTCTCCTCTCTCTCTCCCTCTCATCTCCTGTTTCCTCTGAGGAGTGCTAGTGAGCAGCAGAGGAATCATAGAGCCATCAAAGGTTGCCAGCTGTAGGAAATGTCTTCATTTGCAGCGTGCGAGCCTGACACCTGAGCTCCAGCCTCCTGTGTGTATGACTGTGTCTGTGCCTGCTCGCATGCGTGTATATGCATGCGTGTGTGTGTGTGACTGATAGTCAGCCATCCCAGCTCCCCAGCAGGTCCGTCTTTAAATTGTCTCTGTGTGTTTTATAGCTCTGTGTGTGTGCGCGTGAGTGTGTGGCTGTGGGCCTGTGCCCCATCCATCAGCGTTAAGATGGCACATTACTGTTAATGAATGATATTTGTGTTCAGCGTGTATGTCAGGAGGGAGGACCAGGGAAGCAAAACAAGCCCTCCCCAATCACCTCACCTCCAGCCTCCTCATTTTCTTTGTCAGTCTCTTGCCTGTTTTGCATTTTCGGGATTTATTCAGCGGAGTCTCGGGCGAACTTATTTGAGCTGTTGCACATAAACAGCAATTTTGGTGTTTTTCCAACCACAGTCGCACGTTTACATGGCCGTTCATGTACTGAGTGGATTTTCATGACTGCTGGAGCCTGAAGACTTTTAAAGGACCATCCGGTTGGTTCTGTGTGATTTAGCACTTCACAGTCACATATTTCACGTTCATGCTAAAGCATACTATAGATAGTGTTGATTTCCTGTCACCAGGTAGCCATTTATTTTTTCTGTTCCTTTCAAATAGGTGTGAAAATTCATTTAAAGGACTTAACACTTGTTTGAGATAATCCATCACACACAACGTTAATCCCCTTAATTTTCTAATCAAAGTTAACTTATCATTGTGTGGCGATGCAGTTTCATGTAGTAACTGTGAAATGTCCTGCTGAATCTTGGTCACAAAAAAAACAACAACTGTTGATAAATTATTGTCTGCGGATAAATCGTTATCCGATCTATTAAACTCCCAAATATCAATGTTAGTAGCTTTAAAATGCAGTATTGGCCAGGCTATAGTCAGAATATGTCATACTTGCTATACTTACATGTACCAACAAGGAACATTTTTCAAACAACCCTCAAACCAAGCACCAGACAACAATAATGTGATTTTGAAAATATATATTAAGATGACAAACCAACCACTGTGATGGATTTCTTATCTTAAGAAGGTTTGGTTTTCATACTGTGGTGAAATCTAAAGAGATCAATGTCTGCATGGAAGGTTTGAAATCAATTAAATTTACATTAAAATGTATGGAGTGATTTGGAAATGATGAGCAGTCGCTTACATATAGTATATCATGAGGATAAAAATGCAAAACCACTTGTAAAGAAAAGTCTAGATTCATATCCACTCACTGGATTGCCCCATGCCTTCTTGCTCTACTTCTAGCCTCTAGTTTTCCTCCTTCTCTGCCTCCTTCTAACCTCCCTCTCCTTGACTCTCTCCTGTCATCTCCTCCGTCCTCTCCCACCATTTCGCCACCTCCACCTCTCATTCTCCTCACAGCTCTCCATCATACTACAGAGTGATGTTGAACAGGGCTAAGTAAATTTAAAGTATGGAATGAAATTTGTCCCAGCAGACGTTGTGTTTGAATTGCGGAATCGTATAATGTTGCCCAATCCAGCTGCCTGATATTACTGAATCTTGTGCTCACAGATTTAACAGTTGTTTTAGAAGAATCCAGTGATTGTGCTCTGTAAGTGTCAAGCATAGCAACGAGTGGTATGCAGGGATAAACTCATAATAATGTGATATATTACTGATCCCAGTGGGGAAATTGTCATCTTCCCCACAGGGAGCTCAGAGGTCAGAGGTCGGGGTCAGCTACAGAGCAGTAGCTGTGGAGCTGATGGGGGACTCAGTGTCTTGCTCAAACACTTAAACAGGGCAGGGGCTTGCTGGAATAAGAGCTGTGTTATTGCCTGAGAGATAACTTAGATGATTTAGTTCCATGAGTTGTCACTCACCTTGAAAAATAACTTTTTAAATAACAATACATAAAGGCAACAGGTCACTCACAAAAGAAAAAAAAAGCAGAGTAGAGCTTACATTTTTAACATTTCATTTCAAAACCCTGACTGTATTGTCTAGAAAGATGTAGCTGTGAGGTAAAGGGGACATTAATGTCTTTCAGAAACCATGTACCTCCGAGAAACACAAGACGGTACGATAAACTGATAAAAATTTGTACCATATTACAGTAAATTATCAACATTTTCTGAAGACGGGAGATGGTGTCACCCATCAGTTGGTGTCATCCATCAATTGGCGAGAAAGGAGGGGAAAGTGAAGATATCAGGTGTCAGGACACCAGTGGGAGTCTTACTGTGTGGAAGAAGCTCATAATCCACTGCTCACAAATTGTTATGAGGTTGAGTGCTGATGCAAGCAGAAGCACTGCGACTTTATGAGCGAGATGGGTTGGAGAGACGTCTCAAACCAGGTGTTAGTAATATGCAGAACAAGCTGTGTGAAACTCCTATGCTCCAAACCAATTATAAAAAGTGACAATGTTAAGGGAGTGTGTTTAAATTATTAACAATTATTATTACCGCATTTATTTATTTTCAGTCCATAGAAGAAGAGTCTTCTAATGTGACTTAACTGACCTTTACCTTTTACAACATGCCTGCTGCGGCAGTAGGACAGAAGCAGGATGGATAGATGGATGGACGGATGAATAGACATGTTTTCCCAGTGTCAGGCGGGGTGACAGCGCTCTGTCACACCGGCCCCCAGCAGATGTCACTCACTCATTAGTGAATGATGTGTGAGACCAGCCAGCAACAAGCCACAGTCAGTGGGCCTTGACAGAAGAGTGAGAACATATAGTGAACACATTGCCTCCCACCTCACTCATGATATTAACAGTCCCTAACCTACATTCACTTACACTCCCATTTTACACTATATAATGTATACTATCACTGACTGCTAACTAAACTCTTACTAATAAGGCCACTGCAAAATAAGAACTCTTCCCCTCTCTGTTGCCATCTGTAAAACCTGCTAAAAGCAAATCCCTTTGTAAGAAAAATGCTTAATCATGTTTCTACTTTATTGGCTAATGTACCACAGAGAAAGACAGGAAAACAACTGAGGAAATGACAGGCGGTCGGTGCCGTCAACTGAATTTCAAACCCGCGTCATTGTCTGGAATTAATACATGGGAGGTGCTTTTTAGCCTCTGTGATCCACAGCACAACCTCTAGTTAACCCCTGATGTTCATGTCCTGCTCTGTCTGCCCGTGTTTACGGGTTTCACCTTGACTAGCGTCAAAACACTGTACGAATGTGTCAAACAGGAAGCTGACATTAGCTCACCGTCAAGCTATTTCCTATGACTGTAGTGAGCTGTTAACAAGCCGAATGAGGCGGCCGAACGGGGGCTGGGAAAGCAGGGCAAGCGGCGGGTGGAGAAAGGATTGAGGAATTGAGGAAGAGGATGGTCAAGGGACAAGAGAAGGGGAGCAGGGAGGGGATGAAGAGATGGAAGGGGAGGTGGCCGAGAGTTGAGTGGAGAGAGTGGGTAATGGGTGAGGTGAGGGAAGGGGGGTTACAGGTGTTGTAAACATCCTGTTGGAGGCCTGTGCCTGTGTTTGTCTTTGTCAGCATCAAGCGACTGGACAGCAGAGCAACAACAAGAGAACAATGTTGATTCACTGTTTGGGGTGACGCTGTCTGGCAAAATGGCTGAAGTGTGTGTGTGTGTGTTTTGTGTGTATACTGTAAAGTACAATGTAATTTAACCCGGCACCACTTGTAGCTAAAACTCAGTATATGCACCTCGACTGTTGGGTTACTATAAATATGATTTTGGCGTCAGGACTCGTACTGAGTTTGTTCCAAACTGGGTCAACTGTGTGTGGTGTTAAAGGATTTTAATCATTTGCCTTCCGATCCAGTCGCTGCTTGTCGTTCTCATTACTGTAAGATTATTTAAAACTGGAATCTGGACCGTTGTGGGAGAAATAACAAAAATATGGTGAGCAAATGGTAAAATAGGCGAAATAGGGTGGTGTGCCATGAGTGAGAATTATTTTAGAATCCAGTTAGAACCGAAGTCGGCAGGATTGAGAAAAGAGTGGATTTGGGTTGAAAATTTGAACGAGTACAACTTCCAGGTCCCTCCCCCTCCGTCACCGCTGTGCTCAAGCTCGCCTCCAAAGCCCCTCCCCACAGAGTCGCTCGGTCTAATTCTTTCTTTCTAGCTTGCTTTCCTTCATCGGTCTTCTTCTGTTTACTTTTACTTGTCGTGTAAGCTGTTGTTGACAAAGGAGGGATGGGCAGTTTTCTCATTGCTTGGTTGTTCGGTGGTTGTTTGTCCGCCATTGCGTCCGCTCACTGAAGATACGGAGCTTGACTGACTTAGCACATGCGCGGGGGAGGGGAGCTGCTCGCAGTGTGTGCAGGAGCAGTGATTGACACTCCGTCAGATACTCCTCCTGGCTCTGATTGGTTGTTTGATTCGGGCATGGTGGATTCTTGCAAATGGCCTTAGGAGCAGTAGGTGGAGCCAGAGGAGCCTGATTTTTTCACAGATTATCTGTCTCATGTACTACTGTCAGGACATAGTGACAGTTTTAGAAAATATGACTAAAAGTTGTTCTTATGCAAGTTACCTACTTCTGCTTTAATCAAGTTTCAGTGCAGAGCCACATCTCACCTGAAGTTCACTACTTTCCAGCTTCATCTGCAGAGTACAGTCCTTGTTGCCCTTGTTTTCTCAATTCACCATCTTATCCATATTTATCATTTTCTTCTGTTTCTTTACCTTTTCCATGTAAATTACATCACAAATTGGCAAACCAAATGGTTTTTGATGGATGTCCATTTCTGTTTTGGTGCAGGAACAGGCGATAATTTGTTTTCTTTTGGATTTTAAGAACACCTGTCATTTGTGTATGTTGGTGGAAATAGTCATTAGGTGTGGGATGTCTACTTTCGTAGGTTTCAGTAATCTTAAAATCTGTTCCTACTGTAGCTCAAGTGATAATACATGACGAGGTGTCCTGATAATGGACCAGACAGTGGTCAGTCTGCCTTTGGACTGCAACTAATGATTATTTTAACTATCAATTCATATGCTGATTATTTTCTCCATTAATAGATTGTCTACAAAATAATAATTTACTGAAAAATCCCCATTGCAATTCCCATATCCCAAGGAGACATTCAAAATGCTTGTTTTGTCCAATCAACAGTCTCAAACCCTGTGCGGATATAAAGAGGGAAAGGTCGCAGGTGTGTTGTGGGATCGCACATTCTTCTGAGAGAGTGTGACACATCAGTTGTGTTTCTGCCTGCATCCATGTGGCTCAGTGGGCAGGAAGTAGCAGAGTCAGAAACAGGAAAGAGGAAGTTATTAGCCAGGATGATCTGAACACACTGGGCTGTGGAGTACATCAAGAGAACAACAACAGAGACACACACACACACACACACACACACCGCACCTGGAACTGTGTGTGTGTGTGCGTGCATAAGGAGGAAGAGGAAGGCATTAGAGACAGAGAGGTCTGAGACCAGACTGTGTTATCCTGAAACCAAAGAATCAGAACACTCACACCTGTGTGTGTGTGTGTGTGTGAAGGCATGCTGAACTCTTACTTCAGTGTGACTGTTCCGACACCTGCAGTATCACAGTCAGTCATCACAACACAGCACTTCCTGCAAACATCACGACTCTCAGGTAAACTTCCAAAATAAAGGAAATACAGGAAGCACCTGAATAAATGGCAGAATGGGAGTGTGTTGACAGTGCGTGGCCCGTTTTCCTGCCATCACTTTGGTAGACTAAACTCTCTTTGGAGAATAAGGTAAAACCAATAAATATGAAATACAAACCAAAACAAAAACCTGCTGTGTGGCCTGTGTGGTACGGCAGGACACGGAGGATGTAAAAATGTTCTTTCTGATGATCATATTACATTAGCTTGACGTAAAGAGTTGTTTTCTTCAGATCACAAAACAGCAATTATTTTATTGATACAAAGAAGCAAATTCTCTTATTCTATGATCACAACATAATAAGTTTTGTCTTCTCTCAATGATTGGGTAATTATGAATGGGAGCAAACAGCAGGTTTTGTCAAACTCAGGAAATGATTTGTCTTTTAGAATCTATTAAGTAGACCAGTGCTTTGGATTACTGTGCTAAATAGTTCTGATTATTATGCCCATACTGTAATCATAAAAGTGATGCAGAGGAGTAGTAGAGAAACACGAGTACTTACTAAAACTCCATCCAGAAGAACCAATCACCAGAGATAGATTGGTCTAGGCCCACGACTAATGTTTTTTTTTTTCAATTAATCAGTTAACCTATTAATTCATTTTTTTGGATAACTGTTTAATTGTTAAGTCTATAAAATCATTGCAGGTCCCACAAGTTCCCAGGGACATCTCCAAATCACTTATTTTATCATACAACTGTCCCAAACCCCAGAGAAATTCATTTTCCAGTAATATAAAACAAAAAAAATCAGTGAATTATTACATTTGAAAGGCTGAAACCAGCAAATATTCTGCATTTCTGCTTCAATCAGGTAATCTGTTAATTGACTTATCATGTCAGCCCTATGTTGCCTGTTTCTCTCTTGTGTCTCTATGACATCCTGGGTGTGACTTCATCCCTGTGATGTGTAACTTAATCATAAACAAAACACAAGCTCCGAGACTGACAGAAATAAAGTAGTGACCTCATTAGGGGCGGAGTTCAGGATGTAAAGTAAACTGACCTGACATCATACTACAGTCTCAGTATGGAGTGTTAAACACAAACAAACTGTATGATGTGTGTTTTGATTGGCTGATCTACAGTTCGGCAGGCGGACTGGCTGATTGGCCGAGTTGTCTATTTGTCTCAGTGTCTGACTAATCGGCTGACTCCTGAGCAATTCTGACAGTATTGTTGCACTGGCATTGTTTTCAATAGAGACAGACACTGAAATGATACACACACACACACACACACACACACACACACACACACACACACACACACGCTGATATACTGGCTCAATGGGCTGCTGGATGTTCCCACTTTCCTTAAATAGAGCTCTATCAGGCAGGTGTTTCCCTTGACGGAGAGACGGGAAAGCAGGGTCAGAATGAACTGGCTGTGTGTGTGTGTGTGCGCGTGTGTGCGTGTGTGTGTGTCCAGCAGGGCCAGCTGCCAGTAGGCACCTGTGTCCTCTGGCCTGGAGTGTTGTTTATCTGCATGTTAGCTGGCTCTGGCTTCCTGTGGACACGTGTCTGTTTGACTGGACAGCCTGACCAGAGAAACCAGGGGGTTTCCTGGTTTTGAAGCTTAAAAAAAACATAGCAAGTTTGCTTAAGGTGAAAGCTGGCTACTGTGGGAAGCTCGAACACAAGTGACTGAAGTCTCAAGTACGTCATGCCTGCAAATTCTGAGTGAGCAATTTCCCGTCTCTTCTCACTTCATTCTTCTGTCTCTCTCCTTAGCTCTCACTCTATTCTCCAAATGTTCTCCAAATAAAGTCTGCTGCTTGCTTTTGTTTTTGCATTGTCATTCACTCTCGGTAGCAGGAATAGCTAAATTGCGGCCAATTCGTTGAAATTTTTCTGAAAAGCTTGACCACTGTGCTCTAGAGGAGTTTTTAACTCCCGCATGATGAGAGGACACCAAAACGATCGAAACCCAAACCTTGAGAGTGGGTGTCATGGATAGTCCTTCTCTCTCCTCTATCTATCCCCCCCCC